>JANRMT010062806.1:16301199-16340967 GCA_026402145.1 Polypterus bichir lapradei | reverse complement strand
CGCTTGATTGCAGTTATTGCTGCTAAGGGTGGCCCAACCAGTTATTAATGAATAAGAAATCAGGAAGGGGGCAAATAGTGTTGTACTTACAGTGGTGTGAAAAACTATGGTTATCTCTAAACACCCTCCTCTGATCTTGGAACTTTAATCATTATGCCCTACGCTCATGTTTTGTGACTGGTGTCAAGAGCAGATGTGAATGTTTACAGAATTCATCTACAAACAAATTATTTTTTTAGAGGCTAACACACCCTCAGATGTTTCCACTTGAATATTTTGGGAAAATGTAAAGGCTTTTTAAAGAGGACATATTATTTCATATCTTTTTCATGAAAATAAATTTGGGACCAAGAAGATATATGAGAGTTTATCAATACAATTTCCAGAATAGATTGTGAAAATTTCAAATCTCCAAATGAGGCATTTTACATAAAAAGACAGGCTGTACAATCAGAGTTTAATCTCTTTAAAACAAAAGTAAGTGAACAACTTATCTTTAAATCGTGACATTGCCATTCTTAACATGGAGAGAAGGACATACCATTTTTTCAAAGAAGAATAGACTTTCTACAATGTGTGTCATACAGACCAATTTCACTTCTGAATAATGATGCTAAGATGCTCTACAAAGTTTTAGCTAGAACTTTTAGTGGATTTGCCATCTGTAATATCATAAGACCAAACTGGAGTTGATGAAGGCAGACACTTCAAACATTTGGAGTCTGTTTAATGTAATATACTCGCACACAAAATCCAACAAACCAGCGATCCTGTTTATCTTTGGGTGTAGAAAAAGATTTTAACAGAGTTTAAAAGGGACTATCTTTTCACCACACTGCACAAATTTGGTTGTCCCAAATGTATCTGCTTGGTAAAATTACTTTGTACAAGTCCAGAAGCCTTTGTATTAACAACATGAACTCAAACTAGATTGTGGTACTTGACAGTGGTACCCTCTATCGTAACTGTTTTTTGCAATAGTTATTGAAACATTGGCCATTCATTTCTCCAATATGTCAGAATTAAAGGGGATTATCAGAGAAGGACTTGAACAGAAAGTATCACTGTATGCAGATGATATGGTATTTTAAATATCAGACCCACAAATATCTTTGCCATTTTTCCTTAACACAGTAGCAGAATTTCAAGAGACATCTGGACTCAAAATTAACTTGAATAAAAGTCTGCTTTTCTAGTGAACTTTTGCACACCATATAAGATTGGACAAAATAAAGATCTTTTTCAGCACAATTTTGGTAACAGCATAGAAAAATCAAACAAGATATTAACAGATGGTCTGCCCTTCATCTCACCTTAGCAGGGAGAATCAGTACTGTCAAGATAAACATCCTTCCTAAGTTTCTCTATTTCATAGCATCTCTATGTGCATCAACAGATCATATCTTCTAATTGTAATAATGCCATTTAAATCTTTATTTACTGTAAATGCTGCTGTTGAAACTTGTATACATTTTTTAAATGTTAAGGAGCAATAATTGAACACATGATGCACAGTGCTAATAAATAAGGCAGTATCGACATACGAATGTATGCCTTTAAAATAACTTGTGTAGTTCACAAATGTGATTAATGATATACTGATGAGTGATTTTAAGGCTGTCATTAAGAGAAAGGAAAAGCAGTCTATTATGTATGTTCATTAGTTACAGTAGAAATTAGTTTTAAACTGTATTGACATTTTGATAGTATAGTGGTTTAATGGCAGTTCAGCCACCTTAGAGAGTCAGGATCCTGGGTTCGATTTTGAATCCCTGTTGTTGTCTATGAATGTTGAGTTTGCATTTTCTGCCAATGTCTGCATGCATCTTTGTCCTGTTTATGCCAAAATTTGTCAATAATGTGTGTTTCAATCTCTGTGTGCCCTTTAATGGACTGGATTCCTACCCAGGGTTGTCTCATGGCACTCAGTGCTACCTAGATAGGCTTTAGCCTACTTTGACCATCATTTGATAATTGTTCTTGTGAAACCATGTGATTAATGTAAAATTTTATATTTTCTCATCTGCTAAACAAATTGCCATTTGAAAGTTTATGCATAATAAGTTTTAAGTTCAGCGCATGCATATAACCATGCACACACCCACAGTTCCGCAGGACAAATTTAGAATTGCAAGTTAACCTAAACTGTAGGGAATGTAGGAAAAAAAGCACAAATCTGGAACAATAACTTCGATGCCTTCAATTAGAAAAAATGTATAAAAATACAGTGTATAGTGTGCGTATGTATAGAATTTTGGCAATGAGATGTACTTATTTTGATCTTAATTGAGTCTTAGCCTAAATAGCATTATAAAACCAACTTAATTACAGTCTTTATATTCATCTGTTACATTTGAACATTCAGGAGATGGAGGAATCTGTAATGGGCATGCATGGATATTAACGGATATCCATTGCAAAATTCTCAGAGCGCAGATCTCTTTATCTGGGAATGTGGTACCTAGAGTTGTATAGGATAAATAAAATTATCATTATTTGGAATACATACATTTTATGTGTATTCCGTGTCTACAATGATCTGTGTAAGTGTAGGATGAAAGGAAACTTTTTTCCCATGTCATACTAATAATGACACGAAGTGTATAATGTGCAAAGACTTTTGTCCAAATATCAAATAACCATGTGCGCTTTTATTCAAGAATATAACCAAAGGAAAAAAAATCATTCGATTCTCATGTAACTGTCAATGAGTTAAAATCCCAAGCTCAAATGCCAATTGACAGGAAGGTGATCTGTATTCTTGAATGGTGTAGAGTTAAGAACTGCTGCCTTATAATCCAGAGGTTCTGGGGTGGAGGCCGGGCACTCTGCGTTTTGAGTAGTAAGCTGCTATTATTATTACAATAACATAATAAAAACATACATTTGATTTGAGTTTGTAACACCTGGTGTAATTTTGGCTACTTGTAAAAGTTACTGCTTGTTTTTTTTATTATTCAGTTTTATTATGTCAGTGACATTCACGTGGTACAACAAACTTGCCTGTCCTTCTCAGAGTTGGCATTTTATCTCCATTCTTTTCACAAGAGCATGAGGAAAAAAAAAAAAAAGTAAATATACTAAGAACAAACTAGAAAGTTGCAGTGCCTGCGCATGAGGTTTGTGATCATTTGCGCTCCTTTTCATGGTTGATTTTATGGCTCTCTGCCCTGGTAAGGACTTCAGCACCCAGTAGGAATAATGACCAAAACACTATAGCTGAATGTAATAAGCTATATTATCAGGGGTTCCTTGTTTTTATGTTTTTTTTTTTTTAAACAATGATTTGATTTTGATTTTGATTGATTTTTTGGAACAACACAAACAGCAACAAATCAGCACAGCCAAATACAAATAAAAAAAAGAGAAGAAAAAAAACAAATACAGGTACATGAGTTACAGATATACATGTCTGGGTCAAAATATGTACAGCGTTTCACATTTGAAGTCAAGGGAAATAAAAAAGAAAAAAAAGGGGAGAGAAAAAAAAAAAGGGAATACAGACATTAATTATTGTGTTTAAAAACAAAATGTGATCCCCCTTTATGTAATAGCACAGCAAGGTCACGAGGTAGGTGATCAAGCAAAGGCTGCCATATCCTACAGAATGCATTACAATTGCCCTTTATGATGGCACTGAGGCGCTCCATTGGCAGCACCTTGAACATTTCTCTGTACCATTGTGTAACAGTGGGGGGCTGTCTCTGAATCCATTGAAACAGTACACATCGCCTCGCTAAATGTAAAAGTTTACCTAACAAAAGCATCTGTACAGAAGACAGAGAGAGCCCTTCTATAGATAGACCCAGAACGAACAGCACAGGGTTCAGTGGGATCGTTTGGTGAAAGATGGAGCGAAGCTCTATAGCAATATTTTTCCAAAATCTAGTAATTAAAGGACATTGCCATATGCAATGGTAGTAGGTCCCCACATCCGTATTGCACTTAACACAAAGAGGAGAAATCTGAGGATGAATTTTATTTAGAAACTCTGGCGTACGCTGAAGTCTATGTAAAATTCTGTAATGGCTTTCCTGGAGTCTGTTACAGGAAAACAATTTCTTGGCAGATCTAAAAGTTTTGGACCATGCTTCTGCACTAAGCTGAACTTCGAGGTCGGTTTCCCACCGAACCCTGGCCTTATCAGTGGTTACAAAATTCAAAGACAATAATTTCCTATAACAAAGAGAGATAAATTTCTTTTTTGTGATTATTTCCTCATTAAATTTAAGAAGAAAGCTTTCAATAGGATTCAAAACTGGTTGATTGGCTGGAAATTTAAGGGAATTTACAAAATGTCTTACTTGTAGGAACCCAAAGAAGTGTTTCTGTGGTAAATTATATTTAATTTGAACTTGATTAAAGGCCATAAAACTACCCCTTTCAAACAGATCGCAAATAAATCTTATATTTTTAGAATGCCAATCATCAAATATACTAATGCCAATACCTGGGGGGAAAGCTTTATTCCTAATTAGAGGCTGCAGTGCACTAGAAAAACCTCTTCTTCCAGCGTGGTCAGCAATATTATGCCAAACCTTAAGTGTAGGCATCAAAATGAAATTATTTCTGACACCAAGAGGAAGGTCAGCCAGATCAATAGATAAAAGACTAAGAGGCGAAAGAGGGGCACAGCACCAAGTATCTACAGGTGGCTCGCCTTGGTATAGAAAGGAATGTAAACACCCTGAGATTATTTGTGCATGGCAAGCCCAGTAATAATATAAAAGGTTAGGAAGTGCCTGCCCCCCCTCATCTGTAGGTAGTTGTAAAATCTGTATCTTTAGTCTAGATTTCTTCCCATGCCATATAAATTTAGAAAGATATCCCTCAATCTCTGAGAATGTTTTTCTGTTGATCCTGAGAGGCAACATTTGTATGGGATATAATATTCTGGGTAAAACATTCATTTTGATTAAACTTATTCTACCCATCCAAGACAGGGGGAGGTCAAACCACCTATTGAGGTCATTCCTGATTGAGGCCACAATTGGTTTAAAGTTCAACTTGTACAACTCTGTTGTGTCTGCGGACACCCTAATACCTAAATATGTAAAACCAGTGGTCGACCACCTGAAAGGAAAATTAGGAGGAGTGTCCCACCTCCCCCCATCACCCAGTGGCAAAGCTTCAGATTTATCATAATTTATTTTATACCCTGAAAAAAGGCCAAATTGATTAATGATATGTGTCAGTGCAGGAATAGATGTTTCTGGCTTAGTGAGAAAGAGCAACACGTCATCCGCGTAAAGGGAAATTCTGTATTCAGTATTCAACAAGGTTGCCCCACAGATCTCGGGGTCAGTTCTTACAGCCTCTGCCAGTGGCTCCAATGCAAGTGCAAACAGTAGGGGAGAAAGGGGGCATCCCTGACGCGTTCCTCTACCCAGTGGGAAAACATCTGAGACCGAGCCGTTAACCAATACCTTTGCAGCTGGGGCCCCATACAACAGTTTGACCCACTTGACAAATTCAGATCCCAAACCAAATCTTTCCAAAACATCAAATAGATACTCCCACTCCACCCGATCAAATGCTTTCTCAGCATCCAATGAAATTGCAAGAGCCCTATAATTGGTGTTCTGAGAGAACTGCACAACATTTATGAGTCGGCGTACATTGGAGCGGGAGTATCTATTCTTGACAAAACCCGTTTGGTCAGGCTTTATCAGAACTGGCAGAACCTCCTCCAATCGTCTAGATAAAATTTTGGACAGAATCTTGCAATCTACACTGAGTAAACTTATAGGTCTGTAAGATGTACACAGATCTGCAGGTTTATCCTTCTTTAAGATCAGGGATATATGGGCAAGGTTTAAGGTGGGTGGAAGTGTGCCCCTCTCAAGAGATTCTATATACATTTTTAATAAAGGACCCACCATGTGTTTGGCCATTTTTTTATAAAACGCTGTCCCAAACCCATCAGGGCCTGGAGCTTTTCCACTCTGTAAGGATTTGATTGCATCTAAGACCTCCTGCGCCCTAATAGGACTGCAAAGATCTAATCGACTTTCCTCTGATAGTATAGGGAGATTAACATTATCAAGAAACAATTTCCTAGCGTCTACAGTATTTTGACACTCAGGGGAATATAAGTCCTGATAGAACTCTTTCATTATTTTGCTGATAAGTTTAGCCTCAAATTGTACAACACCTTTCTTATCTTTTAGAGAGGGTATTGCATAAGAGCCCTTTTTCCCCTGGGCAAGTCGGGCAAGTAAGCGTCCAGGTTTGTTGCCCGATTCAAATAATCTATGCTTTGCATAGAATATTGCAGTTTCCGCTTTCTGAGTTAGTAGTTGGTCCAGGGCTGATCTGGCTGCCTCCAGTTTCTTAAGCACAGAAACAGACGAGGATTTCTTAAACTCCCTCTCCAAGTTAGTAATGTCGCGTTCAAGTACTAATTGTTTGGCTAAGTTGCTCTTCTTTTTCGCTGAGGTGAAAGAGATAATAGAGCCCCTGAGAAATGCCTTACCCGCCTCCCATAGAGTAGAAGCACTAACCCCCGGTAAGTCATTTGTAGAAAGAAAAAGTTCCCACTGATCTTCTAAATATTTTACAAATTCAGGGTCACTAAGGAGAGCTGGGTTTAACCGCCAGTGTCTAGACAAGGGGTCATAATAAGGTGGTAATAACTCCATTGAGACTGATGAGTGGTCTGAGAGAGCGCATGTGTTGATCAAACAACCCCAAGTTCTGTCAAGGACAGATCTAGAAACAAACATGTAATCAATTCTGGAAAAAGAAAAATGGGGGCGTGAGAAAAATGTAAAGTCTTTCACATGTGGATTACAAACTCTCCAGGCATCAAAAAGACCAAGATCTGAACAGAAGTCCATTGTAGCCTTTGCCATTTTTGAAGTTGGTTGAGATTTTGGTGGATTATGATCAGTTTCAGGACTCAAACCACAGTTAAAATCCACACCAATTATTACGTGATTCGGACACACAGAGGAGGTTTTTGCCAGAAGGTTTGAATAAAACGATCTATCAAAAGTATTTGGTGCATAAACACTTCCCAATAGAATTTTTTCCCCATATAAAAGCCCAGTAATCAGAATAAATCGTCCGTCCATATCCCTTACAATAGTATTTAGAGTGAATGGTAGATTTTTATGGATCAATATTGCAACGCCTCTACTTTTAGAGTTAAAAGAGGAATAGTAAATTTGTCCCACCCAATCACGCTTGAGTTTTAAGTGTTCAGAATCTGTGAGGTGAGTCTCTTGCAGTAATGCAATCTGCACTCTATCTTTTTTAAGTGAGGAAACTATTTTGCGTCTCTTAATAACGTGATTAATTCCCTTGACATTGAGAGTTATAATTTTAATATTACTCATTGTAAAAGTTATCAGTCATTGAACAAAAATCGTCAACCCAAAGCAAACAAAAAGAGCCATCATAATAAACACATTGTAAAAGATTTAACCCATGGCTTGGACTGGCCGTGCTGACATGAACAAAACAATCGTAAACGAATGGCAAAGGAACCCTTACACACACAACAAACTGCATAAGAATATAAGAATTAGGATAAATGTCAAAATATCACAAACTAGAAACAAACACAACAAAACAAAAACAAACAAAAAAAAGGGGAAAACAAAAATGAAAAAGCCACCCACTGGGTGGTATTACAAGACCAGTGTAGCCAAAAGAAGTTTCACTCCACGGGAGAAAAGAAGAAAAAAACAAAACAAAACCCCACCCCCGCTTCCCAAACCTGAATAAAATCGGGTTACTGTCAGTTGTGAAACAAAATTAAAGACTGAGTAAACAATTAGTACTGTATACTAGATATTGGCCCTAAAGCCACTTTAGGTACAAAAAATGAACAAATCTCTATTTTCCCTTTAAACTGTCTCTTTTCCCTCAAGCTGCATTAAACACAGTGGACCTACGCATCCTATGGCGTGCTGAACCCATGTCATGTTCTAAGTTAAATCCAACAGTGCCACAGTTTGTACGGGACAAGTATCAGTTGTCTTTTAATCCAGAGCATTTATGAAACTTTGTGCATCTTTAGGCGAATCAAACTTGTGCTCAGTGCCATTGTGATTCAACATGAGCGTCGCTGGGTAGCGCATTCTGAAGCGGATACCCTTGTTAATTAAGGCACGATAAGAAGCATTAAATCCCCGTAGTTTCTCACGGATCGCATAGGAAAAATCCTGGTGTATAAAGATCCGCTGTCCGTCGTAGTGAAGTTCCGGGGCCGCTCTCACTGCTGCCATGATCCGCTGTTTGTCTCTGGAGTTGTGGAGCTTAATAATCACCGGCCTGGGGTGAGCACCCCGCGGGCCGAGGCCCCGGTGTGCACAGTCAATTTTAATGCGGGCTTTACCCGTGGAGCTGTTTCACAGCCCGAGCATAGCAGGCAGCCAGGCTTCAAAAAACTGAATAGGACTCTCACCCTCCGCACCTTCTTTCAGATTAATAATGCGGATGTTGTCGCGCCTGCTGCGGTTCTCTAAATCATCCAAGCTTTTTGCCATGATCTTAATCTTCCCCTCAGCTTCAGCCAGTCTTCCCGCGAGGTCAGTCACCCCATCTTCCACATCTGAGATTCTCTGCTCTGCCTCCGTGACGCGTTTGGAGACGTTTTCCAGCGAGGACGAAATTTTCTCCAGTGTCCCAGACAGTGTAGACAGTTTTTGGTCAATTACCTCACTGATGCTATTAGTCACCTCACGGATGAGAGCTGCGGTATCCACCGGGGGCGAGGGCTGGTCGCCCACTGCTACTAGCATGTCAGTTTGGCTAGCACTGTTCGTCATGGCGGCCGTCGTCTTTCGAGTCTGTATCTTCGTCTGTTTCGACATTACTTGTCATCCAAAAAGCGTATTTAGGGCTGTTGCGTATTCCCAAAACTCTCAGTCAATAGTTTAGATAAAAATATAGACAGTAGCGCGCATTACACTGTAATAAATACAATTGGGAGCGGAAGCACAGTGAAAACACGTCTTCTAGCCAACCATCTTCACCGGAAGCCCCCAGTAGGAATAATGACCAAAACACTATAGCTGAATGTAATGAGCTATATTATCAGGGGTTCCTTGTTTTTATGTTTTAATCAAAGAGACTTTAATTTATGAATTCTGGAATTAGTGTTAGAATTAGCTTCAGCTTTCAAGGACTCAGGAGAATGGCCCTGGTTTGTTTTTTGTGTGAAATACTTGAATTTTATAACAGTGCTTACAAATTGCATGTTTTTTATATTAAACCATTTCTTCACTGTAACCTTGTGAAAACTAAATGTTCAAATGCTCTATTTAAATGTCCTACTGGGTAACAATTGCAGGTGAATTTCATTTGACCCCCTATGATGCAGGGAAATGTTATTTTTTCTGACGTCCCATTTAGATAGATGGATAGAGACAGAGATAGATACTTTATTAATCCCAAGGGGAAATTCACATTTATTATTGAACACTTATTTAGTCATCTCTTTATATCTTGTAAATTTTGGTAATGTTTGGTTACATATGCTTTCCTGAGTATCACACTCTGATTTTTTTGATAATTTTAAAATTATTTTTAAACATAAAAATAAACACTCAAAAAGTTTCAAATAACAAAAATAATACCACTACAATATAATCCTATCCCAAACAGTACATGCATATCCAAAAATCACCCCTGAATCCCATCCTGAAATTCACACAACAAAACAAAATTAACAAAAACAAACCCAAACTCCCGAGTTGCAGATACAGATACATAAGTAAAACCACAAAAGAGACTGACAGCAATGGAAAGGCTCTAACAACAAAAAAGGGGGTGGGGGTGGTAAAGGAGATGAATTATAATAACAGAATAAGAGCTAAGCTATAAAGGATTTTACTGCATCAGCTGTTACCACAGGTTGACATATTTAGCAGAAGCATAATTAATTCTAGTAGTGGACATTTCTAAATGGATTAAATTAAAAAATGAAGCAACCCAGTGTTGAGCTGTCATCAATTCTGGAGATTTCCATCTAGGCGCAGCAATAATTTTAGCAGCTACATTACCATTATTTTATAATAATTAAAAGAAAGGGAGGGATCATCAGCAAAGAGAAACACTGAAGGGTAAAAAGAGAATTTACAGTATAGTATAGAGGAAACCAAATAGGCAACTGTAGACCAAAAGGCAGAGACACTTGGACAGTACCAGAATACATGAAGGAAAGTACTAGGAACACTTAGTGAGCAGGAATGACACAATGGATCAGATACCAAGACCATTTTGTGTTGCCTTCTTAGGAGTAAGGACTGTTCTATAAATAATCTGCAGTTGTATAGTAGGGTTTTTTTGAAGACAAACATATATTTTTAAACACAGTGTGTCAATAGATGCCTCTTTAATAATGAGAAAAGTGTTTATTCCAAATTGAAATAACAGAAACATTTTGTAAAAGGATTTAGATAATAAATAAAAGGACTTTCCTTGAAGGGATTGTTGTTAAAGATGTAATGGATATGAAGGAGTATTAGACTGTAAACAGACTCCATTTGTCTTAAGAACTTACCTGAGACAGAGATAAAAGAAAAGTGGAGTTGGTCTCGTCCATTGTGAGAAATGGATGTCTGCAATGGACCTCTGCTGGCAATGGTGTTAATTTGTTTTTTTTTTTTTTTACTATCATTTCGAGGTATCCTGTATTTGGTCAACCTGAGAGGATTTAAATACAAGTATATTTAAAGCATGAACATAAGACTAAGGGTTCAAAAAAAGAAGGAAAAGGCAGCTAAAACTTCATCAAATTCTAAACTGGTCTCATGTTCACAATGCGGCCTACCAGAGACTGACTTGGAAGAGACAGGCAAAGGAATCGATCTTCCAGGACCTCATGCTGCAGCATCAGCTCCTGTCGAAAGCGAAAGAGGGAGAAAAACCCCAAGTGAGGCGGGCAATGAGAATTCTCTGATCTCAGGCGGGTTACTTGAACTGAGCAGGGCCTTTCTGTCCCCACTGCCAGCTACTACCAGAACCCCTATTGAGTCAAGACCTATGTGATGCAGATCATCCCAATTCATCCAGTCAAAAGCTTTCCTTGTATCTAAAGACAAAATTGTAGCAGGAGATCCTAAATTAGGAATAGATTCAGTGACATCTATCATTCCTTCTATCATTTCAAAAAGATGGCGCCGACTGGTGTGGCTGGCCTTCTGCTCGTCTCTCTAGTCTATGTTTTAACTTTGTTTTTATGTTTTAGTTTATCCCAACGGTCACTGTCCTATGATCGTGAGTCTTTACTAAACATATTTTCTGGCTTGCTTTCCTCTCAATTTTCACCTCCTGATTGGATGTTTTGTGAACCTCCACCTTTGTTTTATTCATCTCCTGACTTGTTCACCTGTATCGGTGAGTTGAATGCCCCTCGGAAATACAAACGCACCCACCGCAGTCATGGGAAAAGAACCAGAATTGCTGTTAATCAATGCTGACTCAAGTCCCAGAGCTTTGATTCCCATTGCCTGCGAGTCGTCTATGACCCATCTTCTCCTGCTCAGGACTCCATCACTGTTTCATGGGCGCTGGACATCGGATTTCATTTCTCCATTTGAAGACTGCCTCACTTTTCCTCTGTCTGCAATCGAGTAGTAAACTCTGCTAATCTCCGCACGCTCACCCGTGCTCATCCTGCAATGAGCTCTTCTACTTCTATCAAGGCTGCTCTCTGGAACGTGAGATCAGTGTCTAATATAAGTTTTATTCTGCAAGACTTTATTACCTCAAACAATTTGGATTTCTTCTTCATCACTGAGACTTGGATTTTAAATGGTGACTCCTCATGTTTTACTGACTTGGTTCCATCAGGTTATTCATTTTTAAACTCTCCTCGTCTGATTCGTCGGGGGGGGGGGGGGCCATTGCCACTGTTTTTAAAAGTATGTTCTTGTGTCGGAGCCTTACAAGGGTTCTGTTTAGCAGCTTTGAACTTCAACTTTTCGAAGTGTGCAGCTCCCCTTCTCTGCTGTTTGCCGTGGTTTATAGACCTCCTGTAATTAATGATACCTTCATTTCTAAATTCTCTGATCTCCTGGCTGATATCACCCTCTCCCATGACAAAGTAATTTCAAAGTGATTTCAACATTCACGTTTGTTGTCAGTCGAAACCTCTGGTCAATGACTTTTTATCACTATTGGACTCATTTGATTTTATACAGCATATTAATACGCCAACTCACTCTCTCGGTCACACCCTTGATCTTGTTCTTACTCGTGATATTTCAGTAAATAATATTGATTTATGCGATGTTTCTTTCACTGATCACTTTTCTATAATGATGGATCTGAATATTACTGTTGATATCCTGACTAATAGCTGTCCCCCACGCTGCACGCGCTTTTTATTTCTTCTATTATATCTGATGTTAAAACCATTTTCTCTAGTCTTTATGTGCATGACCAAAATAATGGTATCTATGATTCTGTCATAAAATTTAATTGTTCCTGTAAAACGGTTTTAGACGCAATTGCTCCGCCCAAGATACGCAGTAATAAGGGAAGACCTGCTCCCTGGCTAAATGAAAATACACAATCACTGCGCCGTGCCTGTCGAACTGCTGAACGGCGTTGGAAAACAGATGGACTGATTGTCTCTAAACAGATTTTCAGGACTTCTCTTTTCAATTTCCAGGCTGAAATTAAGAAAAAGAAACAAGACTTTTTTGCCAATTTAGTATCCCGTCATTGAAAGAATCCTAGGGTCTTATTTAATTCAATTATTGTGGCCATTCACCCTTATTCTGTGATGGGATTAAATAGCACTGTTCATTCATGTGAGCAGTTTCTATCATTCTTTGTCAGCAAAATTGATACTATCCGCCGTGGAATTGTTCAAACTGAATATAAATTTCCTACTGTTAATCATGACATTGTCCTAGAATCCTTTGATCTAGTCTCACTTTCACAGCTAAAAAGAACTATTGACACCCTTAAACCAGCTTCCAGCCCCCTCGATATTGTTTTACCACATCTCTTAGTGGAAGCCTTTGATATGCTGGGCCCATCCTTACTAGTGATTATAAATGATTCTATTAGTTCAGGGGTTGTGCCCTCATTTTTTAATAATAATAATAATAATAGATTTTATTTATAACGCACTTTTCATTGACAAAATCTCAAAGTGCCACAACAAGAGCAATAACCACAAAGTTTAAAAGACTAGATTAGATTTACAATCTCAGCAGTTATATGCTTTCCTAAATAAAAAAGTCTTCAAATTTGCTTTAAAAGTGTCCAGGTTTTGTGTAGTTCTCAGTTCAACAGGGAGCTGATTCCAGAGCTGTGGGGCAGCAGAGCAAAAAGCTCGACCCCTCATAGTACAGAGCTTAGTAAGGGGAGTCTGAAGCTGCATGCTGCCAGATGATCTGAGGATCCGATTGGAAGTTTGTAATTGAATCAAATCTTGAAGGTAAGAAGGTGCCTGGCCATAGATACATTTATGAGTTAATAGAAGAATTTTGTACTCAATCCGGGAAGAAACAGGGAGCCAATGAAGTGATTTGAGGATGGGAGTAATATGTTCAAATTTCCTTACTTAGTAGGATTCTTGCAGCACTGTTTTGGATATATTGAAGCTTTTGTATGTCCTTGGTATGAATACCCGCAAAAAGTCCATTGCATTAGTCCAGCCTTGAGGAGATAAAGGCATGGACAAGTTTCTCTGCATCTGAGAGGGTTAAGAGGGGGCGGAGTTTGGAGATTTTTCGTAGATGGTAAAACGATGCCTTACGCACATGTTTTATGTGGTCACTGAAGGTCAACTGTGGATCAAACCGAACCCCCAGATTAGTGACTGAGGAAGAAAGAGTCTGTCTGTCAAAAGTGAACTGGAGTATTGGAAAAGAATGAATCTGGTGGGGGGTGCCAACAAGGAGTCCCTCAGTTTTATTGCTATTCAGCTGTAGAAAATTGCTGTTCATCCAAGCCTTTATCTCCTCCAAGCATGTAGTAAGGTGTAATGTGGCCTCTGAAGGGTTTGGGGCAGTTTTAATGTAGAGCTGCGTGTCGTCGGCATAACAATGAAAAGATAGTCCGTGTCTGGCAATGACATGCCCAAGAGGTAACATATAGATGGTAAAAAGGATAGGACCGAGAACTGACCCCTGCGGGACCCCACATAAGACGGTGGACAATCTGGAGGAGCAATCTCCCAACAAGACCTGTTCAGTCCTGCCAGACAGGTAGGACTGGAACCACCGTAATGCAGTTCCCGAGAATCCAGCTGTGTAATGAAGACGATCCAGAAGGATGGAATGATCGACTGTATCGAAGGCCGCTGACAAGTCCAGATGAATAAGCAGGGATGGTGAGCCTGCATCAGCTGCCATCAGTAGATCGTTTGTCACCCTGAGCAGTGCTGTTTCCGTGCTGTGGGCTGAACGAAAACCTGACTGGAACTTTTCAAACAAGTTATTACATGTAAGATGACTCTGGAGTTGAAAGGCAACTGTCTTTTCTATAATCTTTGACAAAAACGTCCGGTTTGAGATGGGCCTGTAGTTTGCAAGAACCTCAGGATCTAATGAGGGCTTCTTCAGCAGTGGGCGAATAACAGCTGCTTAGAGAGATGGTGGCATATGGCCTGTTTGTAGCGAAAGATTGACTAACTTTGTAATAGTTGGACTGACAATGGGGATAAATGACTTAAGCAGAACTGTCGGAATAGGATCCAATGTGCAGGATGATGGTTTCATTCCTTGCACAATTCCACCAATGTAGCTGCTGGAAACCTCCATGAAATGTGGGAAAGATGGCATATTCCCAGTTGATGGATTTGAAGCAGGCATAGGCGGAGCATATGATCCAGACATTAAGGAGCGAATGTTATAGATTTTTGATCTGGCGTTGTGAACAATGGCTGTTGTGGTTCCATAAGTTGATTTATTGTAGCAAACAACTGCTTTGAGTTTCCTATAGTTTTATTTATCTGATTTGAATAAAATTGGCCTTGCACATCTTTTAGGGACTTGGAATAGGCCTTTTGTTGGTCACGAAATGCAAGCTTATGGACAGTAAGTCCAGTTTTCCTATAGTTGCGCTCCAAAGCACGTCCTGCCATCTTGATTTGGCGTAGTTCTGGTGTATACCAGGGAGCAGAGCGTACAAACATAAGTTCATGTGTCCTGATAGGGGCATGGAGGTCAAACACACTGCCCAAAGATGTATTATAATGATCAACCAGCTCATCTACCGTTGTAACGGCTGGACAGGGAATTTGTTTGAGGTCTGCAACCATAGAGGTTAAGTCAATTTTTTTTCCAATTCCGGAAAGATATTTGGCGTTTAGGTCTTGTAACAGGCAGTAAAAATGTGAAGGCCATAGAGGCCACCTTGTGGTCAGACACACCCAGATCATAGACTTCTAAGCTTTTCAAAAGAGCTGAGTCGGTGATGACAAGATCTAGCGTGTGCCCCCTAATGTGTGTTGGGGCCTTTACATGCTGCTGGAGACCTAGACAATCGAGCACATTCAGAAATTCTGTTGAGAGATGGCAAGAGGGATTGTCCACATGAATATTAACATCACCAACAATAACAATGTTAGATGACAATGAACAGAGTGATGTAAGTAAGTCATGAATTTCCAGAAGAAATGAGGAGTGTGGTTTGGGAGGGCGATATATAAGCAGCACTTTCATTTATGGGTTTGCATTTAAAGGCTAAGCATTCCATGGAGAGAAAATCAGGTAGTGGAAGAGGAGAAAGTTGCAGATCAACCCGATGGATAACAGCCAAACCTCCTCCCCCCCCCCAGAGCCACGGGCTTTCTCCTGGTAACAATATCCCTGGGGACAGGCTTCATTTAGTACTGAATAATCCCCAGGTTTGTGCCAAGTTTCAACCAGGCACATAAAATCCAGCTTTTTGTCCAGAATATGATCACAAATAAGAAGGGATTTATTAGTGAGAGATTGAATATTAAATAGTTCCATTGTAGCGGAGGGCAGTTCTTTAGATGCGAGTCTCTTTAAACTCCTCAAGACACTGTGATCCACTCCGTGATTTCCATTTCGCCCAGCACTAGAGGCTCTCAGAGGAAGGAGGGGCGGGTAGCTGCTACGTAGTCCAGGTGCGCCAGTGCTCAGATGATGTCCCGCAGGTGCGCGATGTACAGCCGACGACCAAATGGAGGGAATCGAAGCGGCATCACGCTGGCGGTAGAAAATCTTTCTGCGGGAACTTCTATGGACATAGCGAGGCCGACGTAGAAGTCCGAGCTTTCCAATGGTTGGGAGACAAGGCGGAGGTAGCCACTGATTGAAGCTCAGCAGCTGAGAGATGGAGTATTTTAAAATGCTCCCGGACGCCATTCCACAGCTCCAGCAATGGCTATCCAGCTGATATTTGCCGTCTCGGCCCAGACCGTTTGTGTGGCAAGGTGGTAAGGTTAACCAGCCAGTCGAACACCAAAACACGGATTTAAAGCAATTTTACAACAAACACTAATTCAGCAATACTAACAGATACTACTAAATCAGAGGTAGAGATGCGGCGAACAAGCAACGCCTGCGTCCTCTCCGTGCCTCCGTTGCCCCAAGATCATGCTGCAGTCTGTTCCCGTCTAAAAAAGGCAGAATTAGATCCTGGAGTTTTAGCCAATTTTCGTCCAATTTCACAACTGCCATTTCTGGCTAAAATTGTAGAAAGAATTATTTATAATAAATTGGTCGATCACCTTAACTCCAATAATTTATTTGAGATCTACCAATCTGGCTTTAGGCGTTATCATAGTGTTGAAACGGCACTCCTGAAAGTGTTCAACGACATCTCTCTTATTACTGACTCAGGTGATGCGGCAGTCCTTCTCCTCCTTGACCTATCCGCTGCCTTTGACACCATTGACCATGAAATATTGCTGATGCGGCTTGAACATCTTGTTGGGCTTAAAGGGGCTGCTCTTAACTGGTTCGGCTCATATTTAACTGGTAGACACTTTTCAGTGACTTCTAATTTCTCTTTTTCATCTACTGCTCCTCTTAAATATGGTGTTCCTTAGGGATCCATTTTGGGTCCTATTTTATTCTCTATATACAGTGGAACCTTGGTTCACGAATGTCTCGGAACACGTACAAATCGGTTTACGACCAAAAACTTCGCCAAACTTTTGCCTCTGTTCACGACCACATACTCTGTATACGAACAAGCCAGTTTCCCTTTCGGTTTGTGCACGCCGATGATTTCCGCACGTGTTCAGTCTCTCCCTGTGCATTCCCCGTGCAGAGAGAGACACACACATACACACGCGAGAGAGCGAGCCGAGAAGGCAGTTAAAGAATTCACAGGGCTTGTTAAAGAGACAGATCCGAGCATTGTTTTAACCTCGTTGTATTTAATGAAGACTTTTTTCTTTTGGATTTTAACCACCACTTCTGTTTACAGCGATCGGTTCGTAGCGTGCATTGTTGCAATGTTACTTTTTTTGGTGGTTTATTAAATTACGGATTTTTCAAATGTTCATTTTTTTCCTTGTGCTTAAAACTCATTAAAAAAAAAGTGTCTTTAGCGAATGGTACGTAGCGCCATATCGCAAACTTACAGTGTTAGTTTTCTCTGTTGTTCAAGGTTTTCTCAGTGTTATTCAATGTTTTTACATTTAGTTTACTATTATGCTGTGCATTCTATGGTATAATTAACTATATTTGTGCTTAAAAATCTTTAAAAAAAATATATATTTACATACAGTTCGTACAGTCTGGAACAGATTAATTGTATTTACATACAATCCTATGGGGAAATTACCTCGGTTTACGACCAGAGTTTTGGAACGAATTATGGTCGTGAACCGAGGTTCCACTGTACCTTAACCCTATTGGAGCTATTTTTAGAAAATTTAACATTTCTTTTCACTGCTATGCTGATGATACTCAGGTTTATATTCCTGTCTGCAACTCTGCAACAAATCAACTCCACAACATGTCTGTCTGAACTAAGATCCTGGACGGCTAATAATTTTCTTGATCTAGATCAAAATAAAATGGAGGTGCTTATAGTGGTCCATCAGCTAAAGCGCAAATTGGTCTTGGACTTCTCGGCTCTTTCTCTGTCTTTTCCAAACCTCAAGTCCACAGTCTTGGTGTTACCTTTGATAGTAACCTCTCTTTTGAGAAACAAGTAAATTCTGTAGTCGAGTTGCTTTTCCCAACTTCGTCTATTAGGTAAGATAAAGCTTTTTTTTATCTTCTAGGGATCTTGAGAAAGCTACTCATGCTCATATTTTTTCTCGCCTTGATTACTGCAACTTGCTGTGTTCTGGGATGAACAAATCTCTGATACACAGGTTACAGTTGGTCCAAAATGCTGCTGCTCGCTTTTTTCTTGGGGCAAGTAGGTATGACTCTGTTTCTCCTATTTTAGCTTCTTTACACTGGCTGCCTGTCAGTTTTCGAATTGATTTTAAAATCTTGCTGCTAGTTTTTAAATCTTTACATGGGCTTGCTCCTGCCTATTTATCTGAATTGTGTGTTTTACACCAGCCATCCAGAGAGCTTAGATCTTCTGGTCAGTTGTCTCTGGTTGTCCCTCATACCAAGTGTAAAACCAAGGGGGACAGGGCCTTTGCAGCTGCTGCGCCTCACCTGTGGAACTCTTTACCTCATCATATAAAGGAGTCGTCTACAATTGAACTGTTCAACACGAGATTAAAAACTCATTTCTATTCATTTGCATTCCGTGACCTTTAGTAATACTGATGGTTTCCTCTTTGAGATTATATAACATTATTTCTATTTATTATGTATCTTATTTTATGTTAATTTATTTTATTTCTATTGTATTGATAAGGGAGATGGGTGTATAATTCTTACACAATGTAAATATTTGTTCTGCTTATGCAGTAAGGTAATTGCAGCAATGTTCAAGCTAGGATGGAGCTGAGAGCAATTAATTGAAGACAGAAGCATTTGAAATAAAAGTTTAAGTAATTGATTCTAAAATGTTAATATTAGCTCTGGTGGCATACTGTCAGTACCAGGGGCTTTACCCTCTTTCATGGCAGAAAGTCCAGGGTGGTACTGTTTTAAGAGAAATTGGTACATCCAGTAAGGAGGCCTCCTGTTCTGATAAATAGATATAGATATATAGATTTGATAAAAAAGCAATTACTTCATGAGCTGAAGTATTATCTGAGGAAAATAATTGGACCAAAATTCAGAATTTATTTATTTAGGGCATTGTGTAAAATGTCCCTTTAATATGTGGAATTGTTGCAAATAACTCTAGAGTTGTATAAATGTAATGCTAGGTAACATCCAGGATGTGAAGATGCTGAATACAGTTTTAATAAATGAAATTTTTATTTCAGATTTAGAGTTGTGCATTAGAGGGTGTGATTGTTCAAAAGCTGACAGTTTGCTTTCAAGTGAAGATTTTGGTTTTTTTTTTTAATTTGGTTTGGTTAACATCAGAAGCAAAAGAAATTGAGTTATTTCTAATGAATCCCTTGATTGACTCCAACACAATTGAGGGGTCTGAATTTCTGTTTATTAAATGCATTCTTCTAGATTTGTTTTAAACTGGGAACAAAAATGATTATTTTTCAACAGAATAGTTTTGAATATACATTTTGGCATTTGTAGATGAATCTATGAAAGATGTAAATTTGTTATGTTGTGATCTGACAGTGACATCTGAACTAGTTTAGAGTTATGGACAATGGGAAAAAAGGGATTGGAAAATATAAATTGTTCTTGTTTTTATAATTTTGATTTTTTTTTTATTTTCTTTATAGTGATTTTTGTCAAGTATGAAAAGGAAGATAATTCTTTTAAGAAGGAATAAATTGCATGTTAGCAGTTGTTTAAGTTCAGGTCACTAAGTGACTAAGCACAAGCCAGGAGCGTAGAGTTTCATTCTTCTATTCCAGCTTGTTATCATTTGTGAGCCAGGCAGCCATATGCTGATAGAAAACAACCCCATGTAACAATACAGAATGAAATACAAAATACCGTAGGTTCAATCAGCCTTGACATTACAGTGAAAAATAACGAATACATCAAATTACGTACAGTACCGATAATAGTAATGAAAGTAAACTAATGTCCAGTCTTCACAAAATAAAAGAGAGAGAGAGTCCAAACAGTAACATTCCCAGAATCCTGATTACTTGGAAATGCTGTGCGGAGAAGGAAGCCTGCCTGAATAAAGAAGGGGATCAGTAGTTCAGATGGCTTTGTTCACATCATCATAGGCCTAGAAGGAGGATCCAGACTTTTAGAGATGATGGGTAAAGAATGAAAGACTTTCATCACAGCAGGATATAATGCTTTTCACTTTGTTGCTGCAACCCAGCTAATATCAGGGAAGAAGTGAAGTACTGATCCATCATACTTCAAAGGCTTAGATTTCCTGCAACTTAAGTATTTCTTGGCAATTGGTAAACCACAGAAGGCAGAAAATGAAAGTACACAGGCTTGCTGTTGACTGGGGTTCTTCGAGATGTAAACCAAGCTGGTAACTTGGCGGTGGTAAAGCCAACCAGGTCAAAGCATTCCGTTCCGTCCAGTAAGCAAAAAAGATGTATATTGCATCTGTGGTTATGGTCCTTCAGATCTGTCAGCTTGCCAGACAGTATATCCTGCTGTTTTTTTTTTCTCTCAGAGAAGACATTTCTTTGGTTTGTTGCAGTTGCTGTAAAGCAGTAATATCGAGAGAAAGGGCTATATTTTAGATTTAAATGTATTGTGCTCCTCCCTTATCTCTGATGTAAATTCCTTAAAAGAGGAATTTAAAGTAGAAGACTGTTTATAATCAGTGAATAATATGATTCCTGGAACTCGTCTTGACAATTCAGTATTTTTGAAGTCTCCTTTACCTCCATCAGTGACATAACAAGTGACATAACTACACTTCTTTACCAATGTGATCTCTTCAATGCAATCAGCAGTTTTTCCGGGGAGTTTATACTGAAGGTACTGCTGTTCAAATATAAATTATGTGTGACATTTATGGATAAAATAGCAGTTGAGAGGAAAGCACCAGGACTAACGAGCTTATGGGAGTTCTCTCTGACTTTTTTTCCCATTGCTTTTGTAACCAGTGCCATAAATAAACAGAGAGGCATTGCATAGGAAAGCCATATCACAAGCTATTTGGCCAAATATTACACTGGCTTGTAGAGGAATTTTTAGCTAAGTCAACATCCTAAAGCCATGTTACTCTAGCCTTTCTTGTTGTGGATGACTAGAGACAGAGCACGAGTGTTTGTCTAGAGTGATCCTGTACTAAAGACAGTTCTTAATTATAATCTGTTGCACCTCTGTCATCCTAATATAGGTACCACTTTTTTAATTATACTTTTTGTGCCTCTCTCATATCAGTTTGAACTTAAAGGCAAAGAGGGCAGCTTTAATACAGTAGGGACAAGGAGATCATACCTGGTCTAAAGATACATGCAGTGGTTGGTGCCCAAAGATCGAAGCATATTGTCTTCAAAAACAAAACCTTAAATAGAAGTCAAAAGTCATAGACAAAGATAATCAATGCAAAGTCTCGCATGATACCAGCAGTCTCGGCTAACCAGTGCCTCAGTCATTTTCCATAGCAATGTTGTGGCATATGCCCTACAAAATCTCTGCACCTGTGATAAACAAATCTGCATAATTCAAAAAACAATGTGAACATGAAAAAGACCAGAAAAACAAATGTTGGAAAGCAATAAAAACAAACTTGCTTCATATCAGTGTTTATACTGCCCAAAACATTCATTCTGCATGTGTGGGAATGCTTAGATAGGTTAACCACTTTAAGTGTAGATATTGGTGCTAAGAATCACTCCTCTTTCTATATGTAAGCTAGCCTGCCATATTGTTAAACAATATATCATAAAGTCAGTAGCACTTATTGTTATGTAATACCCTCTTTAGTTTCCTTGAACCAGTTATTACTAATTATTAACTACTTCTTGTGTCATGCTTTATTTTTACTTACTTCAGAATTTTACTTTTGTTTCTCTTTAAGTCGTCTTCTCAAAACAGACATGGAACTTGAGGTTCTTCGTTATACCAATAGGATCTCAAGTGAAGCCCACAAAGAGGTAAGCTCTAACTGTTATTTCAAAAGTATTTTGAAACATTTTTATAACTGTTCAGAACAGTTAGCATTGGCATTTTTGTGAGCATGCCAATGTAATGAATGGACTGACGCTATAATTAAGGCTGACTCTTCCCTTGCATCCATTACTACCGGAATACACTGTTGGATCACACAATCTTGTAATAGAAATATAGGGTTTTGATAAGTACATGTACATATAGGAATTTATTCTGTAGTGCCTGGTGTTAGGACTGTGGTATTTGCTTTTCACAATAACTTGCACTCCATGTAAATACCATACAACATAATACATTCATTTTAGTTAATGCAGCAGTGTAGATGTCCCATGTTCTACATAATGGACCTTACCAAGAACATCAACTGCCATGAAGGTAATGGGTTATTTTTTGGATTTTTTTTAAGAAGGTAAAACAGATATTTACTGTACCCTAATGCCATTAAAATGTTGTAAACAATTTTCAACTGATGTCTTGTGACCTAAGAAAACACCTTATTATCCCTTCAGCTAACAAAATACATAAAAAAATATACCATATATACTTGAATTCAAGTTCTCCCGTGGATAAGTCGGAGCTTGATTTTACTGTATAATTTACGGTATTTTATAATGTTGGTCGTATAAATCGAATGCGGAAAACTCACACTATTGGTCCCAAGAGATTATGATATGCTAACGCCCACCTGAGTATGGAAGTGTATTAGGGCCATGGAGAAGAAAAAAAAATATGGACACAGTGAAGAAAAAAAAAACTGTATATCAAGATTAAAGTCAACATATTGACTACATGTTTTTTTGTATCTCACACCCTCATACACCTTTATCATAAGAGCATCCCTTATCTACTATGGAGCGTTCGATCAGAAGAAAATATGGTTTTAAGTTAAAAGTGGTGAAAGAAATTGGTAACTGCACTGCTGCAACAAAATTCAATGTGTCTGAGAAACTAGTGCGAGATTGGAGGAATAAGAAAATGTAAAAAAAAAAAAAAAAAAAAATTTAAGTGTCGCATCTTTGCATGAGCGTATAAGTCAGTGTCTGATTTTATGATCGATTTTTCGGGTTTCAAGACCCACCTTTTATGCGAGTATATACAGGATGAGTCAAAATTATGTTAACAATAATGTTACTGCTATGTATGTAATTTGTAAAAGGAACAGACTCGACATACGCAAAAAAGGTTTGGGGTAGCCACCCGTATAATATTCCTAGCTGTAAAGGTTTCTTTGAATTTCAACAGAGTTGTTGATTGTACAGAGTTCAAGACAGAACTGATGAAGGTTGAAAAAGATGGCGGTTTTAAGTGGTCAGACAGGAAGTGATGTTGGGTGACCGGAAGTCGTGTTTTTCTGGCATCAGCCTGGGCACCGGAACCGGAAGTGACATTATTCTGGGCGCCGGAACCGGAAGTGACGTTCTTCTGGGCACTGGAACCAGAAGTGACATTCTTAGTTCAGATAGGTTTTCCCACGGCTGGTCTGTAGAGATAACAGGAGAAGGTTTAGTGCGCCCCATCCTCCCCTGGCCTGGTGTGGAATTACCTTTACTTGGTCCACACAACGTCCCCCTACTCGCACGTGTGTTACATGGCCCCCCACTCAGCGCAGACCCGTTGGGTCGGGCGTACCAGTCCAAGAAGTCGTGGCATCTAGATAAAGAACCGAATACTTATATGGCTGTAGATCCAAAAACCACCTCATGACACGTGAATTGGACTCTCTGTGCAAGGCCATCCACTGTAAGGGTGCACAGTCGGTCACAAGAGTTAATTCACGCCCCAAGAGGTAATATATCAGCTGAGTAATCGCCCATTTAATAGCCAAAGCCTCCTGCTCCACTGCTGCATACCTAGTTTCCTGATCCAACAGTTTCCAGCTCAGGTACATAATGGGGTGTTCAACTCTATCGACTCTTTGGCTCAGCACAGCTCCAAGACCTGTGTCCGAAGCATGCGTCTGGAGAATGAAAAGTCCGGTGCCTTTTAATATAGGAGCTGACGTAAGGGCCATTTTTAAGTCACTGACTGCAGCCTCTGATATATCATCCCATACCACTTGGTTAGGTCGACCCTTCTTTGTGAGGTTTGTCAAGGGCGCAGCTCTCTCGGAAAACCGGGGTACAAACCCGTGATAGTAACCCGCTAAGCCGAGAAAGGCCTGAACCTGCCTCTTGTTTATCGGACGGGGCCAATTCACAATGGCATCTATTTTAGAACACTGTGGTCACACCATACCCCAGCCCACTAGATAGCCTAAATATTTGGCCTCAACCAACGCAAAGTAACACTTTTTCGGGTTGATATGAAGCCCAGCTTGTGCCAGAGTCCGGAATACAGCTCCAACCTGCTGTGTATGTTCCTCCCAGGTGTTGAAATAGATGACAACATCATCCAAGTAGGCAGCACTATATGAATTATGAGGATGGAGCACTTTATCCACCAGACGTTGGAAGGTCGCAGGTGCCCCATGTAATCCAAATGGAAGGATACAATACTGCTAGTGACCGCTAGGGGTGCTGAACACTGTCTTTTCCTTAGCGGAGTCCATTAAGGGAACCTGCCAGTACCCCTTAGTCATATCTAAAGTAGTCAAAAATTTGGCATGTCCTAGCCGCTCGAGAAGGTCGTCCACTTGCGGCATCAGATAGGCGTCAGATTGGGAGACTTGGTTAAGCTGACGGAAGTCATTGCAGAATCTCCAACTTCCATCGGGCTTACTGACCATAATGACAGGACTGGACCAGGGACTATAACTTTCCTCAGTCACACCTAGTTCCAGCATTCGTCTGATCTCCAACTCCACTTCAGCCTTTTTTGCTTCGGGAATTCTGTATGGGCGTTCTCAGACTATAACCCCAGGTTTCGTCACAATGTCATGCGCAACCAGGGAGGTCCGACCTGGATTTTCACAGACTACCTCAGGGACAGACAGGATAACTGCCTCGAGCTGCCAATGTTGCTGGCGAGTGAAATTGTCTCCGAAATTAAGGTTTAATTGATGAGTGAAGAGAGAGCGGAGCTGTCCGGAGGAGGGTTTGGAATCCCTGTCCTTCCACGGTTTCAGCAAATTAATGTGATAAATCTGCTCGCTGGTTCGACGATTCGGTTGTTTCACCAAATAATCGACCAGCCTCTTCCTCTCCTTAATTTCATAAGGGCCTTGCCAATGAGCCAATAATTTGGAATGAGAGGTAGGAACTAAATCCATGACACGGTCTCCCGGGCGGAACTCCCGCAGAGATGTACCACGGTTATAGCATCGGCATGAGTTGTTTGTACCTTTTCCATGAGCGTTTTCAATATGGGTCTAATTTTTTCAAATCTATCGCGTAACTGTGCGATGTACTCTAATATATTTGTTGATGGGAGGGCCTCTTCCTTCCATCCTTCTTTTAAAACGTCTAATATGCCCCGGGGTTGTCGTCCATATAGCAATTCAAAAGGTGAGAACCCCGTGGAGGCTTGTGGGACTTCCCGATATGCAGAAAGGACGAGGGAGAGGAGTTTAGATTTAGATTAGATTAGATTCAACTTTATTGTCATTACACATGTACAAGTACAAGGCAACGAAATGCAATTTAGGTCTAACCAGAAGTGCAATTAGCAGAAAGTGCAGGATAAAGGTGTAAGTTCTAAGTACACCTAAAAGGGATATGTGCAGGGAGAGGCTATGTGTAACTATTACAGAATGATATTATGTGAGCATAATATACAGATTGCTAGTAACTATACTTATAAATTTACAATCATTGAATGAACAGTATATACAAGTTGCTATTATCTGTAGTCAGGAATTTGCAAATAGATATGAACATAATATACAGGTTGCTTTTTTCTATAGACAGGAATTTACAAGTAGACATATACAGATAGATATGTGCAGGTTGCTATTTTCTATAGACAGGAATTTACAAGTACACATGTACGAATATATACTCAATCAGAAGTGTACAAATGTATTGTGCATGGATATTTGTATTTTCAAACAGGTATGTACATTGTAGCGCAGTCCATATTAAATAGTGTAGTGGTAATGGGAAGAGTATAGGGGTGTGGGCAGTTGTCAGTGGGGGGCAGAGTTCAATAAGGAGACAGCTCTGGGAAAGAAGCTGTTCCTCAGTCTGCTGGTTCTTGACCTGGGACACCTGAAGCGCCTACCAGAAGGCAGGAGAGAAAACAGTTTGTGGGCGGGGTGAGAGTAATCCTTAAGAATACTGCGTGCTCGACGCACACAGTGTTTCTTTTGAATGTCCTCAATGGCTGGAAGTGGAGTCCCTATAATACGCTGTGCAGCTTTCACCACCCGCTGCAGTGCCTTACACTCAGCAACAGAGCAGCCTCCGTACCAAACTGTGACACAGTTGGTTAGGATGCTTTCTATTGTGCAGCAATAGAAGTTCACCAGAGTAGTTGAGGACAGCTGGTGGTTCTTAAGTGTCCTCAAGAAGAATAGGTGCTGGTGAGCCTTCTTGACCAGGCTAGAGGTGTTGGTGGACCAGGATAAGTTCTCCGAAATGTGGGTCCCCAGGAACTTAAAGGATGAGACAGGCTCAACAACCATTCCGTTGATGTGAGTGGGTTCATGTGAATCTCTTCTTCCTTTCCTGAAGTCCACAATGAGCTCCTTGGTCTTATTGGTGTTAAGGAGCAGATTATTGTCCGTGCACCAAGTGGCCAGGTGCTTGATCTCCTCCCTGTAGGCAGACTCATTGTTGTTGCTGATGAGGCCGATCACCGTAGTATCGTCTGCAAACTTGATGATGTTGTTAGATCCATACACAGGCCTGCAGTCGTGGGTGAAGAGGGAGTAAAGGAAGGGGCTCAGCACACAGCACACCAGTGTTGAGCGTGACGGTAGTGGAGCAAATGTGGCCTGACCTAACATGCTGGGGTCTGTTGGTCAAAAAGTCCATAATCCAATTACAAAGTGAGGTGTTAATATCCAGATCTCTAAGTTTGGTGATTAACTTAGAGGGTAAAACAGTATTAAATGCTGAGCTAAAGTCAACAAACAACAGTTGTGCATAGGTGTTTGTATTGTCCAAGTGTGTGAGTACAGAGTGCAGCGCTATGGGGACTGCATCATCTGTGCTCCTGTTGGCACGGTAAGCAAACTGGTGTGGATCTAGTGAGGATTGGAAAGAGTCCTTTAGGTGTGTCAGGACCAACCGCTCAAAGCACTTCATAATGATGGGTGTGAGTGCTACGGGGCGGTAGTCATTCAGGCACGTTGGGCTAGAGTGTTTCGGCACTGGCACAATTGAGGTAGATTTAAAGCACGCTGGTACAGCTGCTTGGGCAAGGGACATGTTAAAAATGTCTGTGAATACCCCAGCGAGCTGCTCTGCACATGCAGTGCAGTACGTGCCCAAGGATACCGTCTGGTCCAGCAGCCTTGTGCACGTTGATCCGGCTCAGTACGTTGTAGATGTCAGATGAGGTAAGTGTGATGGGTGAGTGGTCGGGTGAGGAGGCGATCTTGGTGACATTTTCTTTATTGTCTTTCTCAAAGCGAGCATAAAAGTCATTAAGCTCATTCAGAAAGAAGACATTAGTGGCTGTAGGAGTGGGGTGATTGGGTTTGTAGTTGCTGATGGCCTGGATGCCCTGCCACATGCGCCGAGGGTCAGAGTTTAAAAACTGCTCCTCTAGCTTTAGTTTGTACCAGTGTTTGGCCTTTTTGATGCCCCTCTTCATATTAGCCCTGGAAGTGCTGTAGGCATGTGCATCACCTGATCTGAAGGCAGTGTTGCGTGCCTTCAGTAGGAGACGCACCTCCTTGTTCATCCATGGCTTCTGATTTGGGTATGTGGTGATTTGTTTCTGGGTTGTGATACTGTCTATGGTAGTGTTGATGTAATCCAGAACAGAGGAAGTGTAGCTGTCTATGTTCGTGTGAGAACCACAGGTGGCCTGAGTAGCAAACACACTCCAGTCCGTGTGTAGAAACCTGTCCTGGAGTGTGAAGTCTACCCCCGCTGGACACACTTTGATGGTCTTCACTGATGGCTGCACACGGTTGATTAGGGGTGAGTATTTTTGAGTGAGGAACAAAGAAAGGTGGTCTGATTGTCCCAAGTGGGGGAGGGGGTCCACATTATAGGCTTCAGCCATGTTTGTGTATACATGGTCTAAAGTTTTGTTTCCTCTGGTGTGACAGAAAATGTTCTGGTGAAATTTAGGGAGTACTGTCTTTAAGTTGGAGTGATTAAAGTCCCCCGCAACAATAAAAGCAGCCTCCGGGTGAACAGTTTGTTGTTTGCTGATGGCCACATGAAGTTCGTTCATAGCAAGCTTGGCATCAGCGTCGGGAGAAATGTAAGCGGCAGTTATAATGGTGGAGGTGAACTCCCGTGGCAGATAAAACGGTCTACACTTAACCATGAGAAACTCTAGGTTAGTTGAGCAGTGTCTCCCAATAATAACAGAGTTCGTACACCAAGCATTATTAACATAAATGCACAATCCTCCGCCTCTTGTCTTACCGGAGTCATCCACTGTTCTGTCTGCCCGGAATGTATGGTGCTCAGCTAGAGCAATAGCATTGTCCGAAATATCGCTGTTCAGCCATGTTTCAGTGAAAATCATAACATTACAGTTCCAGAGTCTCTTACTGTGGTTCATGCGGAGTCGAATCTCGTCCATTTTGTTCATCAGCGACCGCACATTGGCGAGGAAAAATGCTGGGTAAAGAGAGCCGATGTGGTGTTAGCCTTAGCTTAGCTCTTAGTCCTCCGCGCTTCCCCCGTCTTTGTTTACGGTCTCGACGCCACCTTCGAGCACTTCCGCCTGGCCGGATAGGACGCGCAGCCTCGGATGTTCTGACGATCTCAGGAACGAGTCGAAGATTTTTAATAGAACTGTAGGGACTGTACAAACCAATATCCAAAAGCTCCTGTCGGGTGTACGATGTAAAAGCACTACTGTTCTGCACGAACAAACCCGAGAAGAGCAAGTAAAATACTGCAAAACTGCAGAAACTGGAGAGACACTGAGCCTTGCGATATGTACGCGCCACCATCTTGGTTGATCCCAATTCCTTCTGTCCTCATTGACTACCTTTCGCAACATCTGTTTGAGAGTTTGATTAAACCACTCTACAAGACCGTCGGTTTGAGGATGGTATACCGAGGTCTTTAAATGCTTTATTTGAAGTAGCTTGGCAGCCAAATGGGCTCCCAGCAAATGGGTATGTGCTAGTTCACAGACCTGTCACCGGTAAGTCTGTGCAATGACAACAGCAACCTCATCTGTCCCTGATGCTCTGCCACCCGGTATAACAGATCATTATTGAGCACAAAGTGAGGACCCTGTGGCATCGGATGTGAGATGAGCTGGCCATCTATCAGAACGACTGCATTCTGCAATTCAAATTTAAGGGAGTCGTCATTCCATTGCTTCCTTTTAAATGAAGCCGGCGTCTGCCTGAATTGAAACTGCAGGCATGAGAGGGGATCGGATTTGACCTCAAGGGGCGGGGTTTCATCCCGAGCTGCCTGAGCGCTTGCTGATAACGTCTCGGGTTGCAAAGTCCCGGGTGTTTCTTCGTCATCACTAGAGGCCGAAGTCCACTCCTCAGCCGGCTGTATACATAGCGTGGAGGAAGTTGAGGGTGCTGAATCCACGTCCATGACTAGACCTAGTGATTGAGGAGAAGTGACTGTATTACCGTTATTTATGTCGTCCCAATCTCTTCTTCAACCTTTTCATTACGCCATCCTGACATAAATAGCAGTTGGCGGATCGATACCGGACGTCCCCGTGAATACAGGTAATGCGGGTCTTATTCTTACACCATTGTCGCGGTAATATTAGATGGCAAGCAACAATGGAAATGTTACTGCCGGAATCAAATAAAGTGATTACTTTAATTCCATTGACTAGCACTTCTCCCGTATGCAAACAGGCTTAGTGAGAGCGCACCGTACCTTCTCCCACATCACCCCGCAGACCCCTTTGTTGCTTCGCAGGGCCTGCTGGTGCATCCCAGGGTCCACTCGAACATACTTTGCATTATAGTCGTGGGACTCTGTATTAAGGACGCAAGCACGCCCGGGTTCACACGAGTCCCATTCTGACACTCCCAAGCCGGTTTCTGCCTTAAGGTGATCTATTGTCTCGGCTAACGAGACAATATCAGTATACTCCCAGGCCGGCTGGGTGATTTTCCCGGGTAGGCTTTGGAGCAGTAAAGCGCAGGCCACCTGCTCCGCTATTTGGTGGCTGGATCTTTCATGGGGTTGTAGCCAACCAACCACCTTAGCCCATAAAACCACGGCCTGTTTCTTGGTTGCCTTAGCAGGGTTAAATGTCCAGTCCGTTATGTTTCTCACCTGCCAGCCTGGGTTTCTCCCACCTTTATTAAAGGGCTTGCCCTTCGTGGGATATGATGGGGCAGTCCCCACACCCGGGAGGCCATAATAAGCACTCAATGCGTTTCCTGACGCACTTGGCTCTAGTCTGTGGTTTCCAGGGCTATTTTTCCCCGGACCTTTAACCTTTAAGGATGATGGGTTGAAGCATACTCAAGCTTTCCCCGATTCGCCCCGACTGACTCGCACTCAGCAACTCGGGAACGGTACTTACCCATCTGACATTTTGTTGGATTATAAGTGTCTGTCGAGCCTAGGTTTAGGTTTACCCTCCGTTCTTTCCAGGAGGCCATCATCCTGCCGACTACGCCACTGTAAAAGGAACAGAATCGACACACGTAAAAAAGGTTTGGGGCAGCCACTCGTATAATATTCCTAGCTGCAAAGGTTTCTTTGAATTTCAGCAGAGTTGTTGATAGTACAGAGTCCAAGACAGAACTGATGAAGGTTGGAAAAGATGCCAGTTTTAAGTGGTCAGACAGGAAGTGATGTTGGGAGACCAGAAGTGATGTTTTTCTGGCATCAGCCTGGGCGCCAGAACCGGAAGTGATGTCGTTCTGGGCACCGGAAGTGACATTCTTCTGTGCACCGGAGCCGGAAGTGACGTTCTTCTGTGCACCAGAGCCGGAAGTGACGTTCTTGGTTCAGATAAGTTTTCCCATGACTGGTCTGTAGAGATAACAGGAGAAGGTATAGTGCACCCCGCCCTCCCCTGGCCTGGCGTGGAATTACCTTTACTTGGTCCACACAACATCCCCCTACTCGCATGTGTATGACACCTTATATACAATTTTTGTGGACAATTTTTGTGCCACATATGGTACATGTGTTGTTAACATGATAATAAACATGTTGAGACATTCTTTAAATCATCTTGCACATATGAAGTATGTTTTGTGAATAAATTGTTTCCGCCATTAAAATGTTTACATAATTTTACTGTTTTTTTATGTGTATATAAAATTATATATATATAATATATATGCATCACGCGCAGCATTCAACATTCTGTCACAGTGTCGCTGCAGAATAGTGCATTTGACGGCGTACTTTCCAAATGCTGAAAGAGGGTGGGGCACTTCAAGCACAGTCCATCAAATACTGCAGAACTTGAGAAACAGCAAGTCACGCATAGCCTTAAGACTGAGACACTTGTACAAGACGTGCTGACTAGATGGATCTCCACTCTGGAGATGGTGAAGCGTGTGTGAAGAAATGAACAGCCACTAAGAGATGCACTTGCCCTACATAAAACAAAGTAGTCATGCCAACAAATGCTGAGCTAGAGAAACTTCAGAAGTTGGAGGCATTGCTCGAGCCCTGCAGGTAATACACACTTTTTTTTTTTTTTTATCTTCTAGCAATCTCACACGCTGTCATTAAAAAATGTGTGTCTCCATCGGTCATTAAATACACATAGTGGGAGTGTGGAGTCTCTTACTGTAGCGGCAAGTTCTTTTTTCATACTGTTGGATATTTGACCAGTTCTTTAGCATATGGTTTGTCACAAGTCAGATTGATGTTCATGCCATTTTTTATGTAGTTAATATGAGTAGGCCAAATTTTGTGAAGGGATGTTCGTCTTTTGCGATACAGTACGCAATATTCACTTTGATTTTAAGAACCTCCTCATTAACTTTTATTTATTTGTGTGTCATTAGCAGCAGTCACAGATGATGACATGCCATGTGGGTTTTTTTATTTACTTTGTTTTCTGAAAGGCTATGCTTATATGTTATTCCATTTTAAAATCGGATTTCCAGTAATGTACGGCATTGTGCCTGCCAACATTTCTCCTGATGCTTATCAGTACCTGCAAAACATTGGATTGATCATAAAAAAGACTGGGAAATCTTTTAGCCACTGTGCGTTAAACTGGTATGTTTTTTGTGTCAGATAATGAGACATTTAGTGGCAGGGGCCGCCTCCTCACATGACGCAACAGTAGTAGCGCAGAGTTTAAATTGGATTGGGAGGGGGGCTTGCCATCCTCTACTCGTTGCCTATTCTCTCCTGTGAATGTTGTGATATTACATTACAGTATATCCACAAAGAATGTTTTTTAATTGCAAATTCGATTAAAAAAAAAAAAAACTGTCGCACTGTGCAGACCTAATAAAGTCCAGTTATAGTTAAGTATGACTATCTCTATGTAATCCTCAAGTCTATCTTACAGCTTTTTTGTTTTTTTTTTTTTATGTATGAGTGAATACAAATGCATACAAGGCCCTCACAATTTAATTGATATTGAATTGACTTTGGGAGATACTTTACTGAACTCCTTGGAGGAGAGAAGTTTGTTTTATGTTCAGTAGTGCTGCCCACTTTTTGCCATCTGTCTCGGGTGATGGATTGTTTAGAGGATGACCCAGCCTATATAATAAAGTTCAAGCAAACTTTCACCATCATCTGTTTTACGATATAAGCCACAATTGTTTGTTTTCTATGTTCAGCATTGCACAGCCCTAGAGTATGAGTGAATAAAGCCTCCTCACAGTTGAAGTTTTGTCTTTTTTTCCTCTTGTTCCAGTTACCTTAATATGTGAGGTACATTTATATGCCCTTATATTGTGTCCATTCTTCTTAATATGGTCTGATTGCGCTTAAAAATCTTTGTGGTAAAATTTCAACATTAAAAAAATAATAAATTTGAGATTAATCACGATTAAATACACAAAGTAATTACACAAAGTTTTTGATCGCTTGACAGCACATACAGTATATATACATACATACATATATATACACACACACACGTACGATATGCATGTGTTTAATGATTTTGTACCATAATTCAGGGTAGGTTTCTCTGTTTGGAATTTCAGCACAGACAAACCAATCTACATCATCAGCAGTTAATAATTTATTTTGCAAAGTAACCAATAAATGCATGTGAGGAAAACCCCGTTTTTGAAATTCGATTGTGTAAATGTATGCTCTGATTTGACCGAACACCGTTTCGATTCTGTGTTGCATTGCTTCTCTGTGATCATAAATATACATTGACCGAATTGTGGTTTCTTCGAAATTAAACTTGTCGTAGCTTTAATTGTTGCGGGACCACAGATTCTCATCGTGTATGGTCCATTATTGTGTAAATCTACATTTTGAACATTGAATGATGCGAACGCAAAAAGATTATTATAGACTCGGATATTTTTCACTTTCACCAAACAACAAATCCTTTAATTCTCGCGGATATGCCTCTTCATTGGGAGGCAACACTACTTCTCCCTGATGGCAACACAAATTAGTCGATCTACAAGTCTCTGACTTAAACTTAAAAGCCTTACAATATCTACATACTTCAGACATATCACCTGTGTCCATATATTAGATCACTTTTTGCAGTTCCGTTATTTCCCCGAGTAATAATTTCCGTTTGTTTGTGCTAATGCGATCTTTATTATCTTTTTTTTTTGATACTTTGAAATTTTACTACTTTCATATTCTTTAACTTGCTCTGCATGTGTATCACACTTTTTTCTTTTTTTTTTTTTTGAGCCTTTCAAATTCCACTGCTTTCATAATCTCTAATCTGCTCTGCATGTGTATCACTCCGTTTTTGAACGTCTTTATTAAGTCTTTTATTTCTGACCCTGATTGGACCTAGAGGTTTTTAATTTCACTTGGCCTGGGCTGATTATTACTTTTCTTATTTTCAGAATTTGCACATACAGTAATCCCTCGCTATGTAGTCTTTACTACATGCTTCCTCATTTGGTTTGCCCAGTTGATTTCATACAAGGGATGCTATTGGCGGATGGCTGAGAAGCTAACCAGTCAGAGCATACAGTTAAGTTCCTGTGTGCTGACTGGCTCAGCGACAGAGCGCTGAATTCGATTCCGCTGCATTAACCAGGAAGTCTCGTCTCGCTCATTCAGCATCAACGTGTTTTGCTGTGTAAAGAGTTAACTTTTATGCCCTTTTGTGTTTATCTTTGTGCATAGTCAAGCCATTCGTTATGGCTCCAAAACGATCTGCTCCTGCTACTGCTTCAGTGGCCGTGCCCAAGTGCCATCGGAAGATACTAACGATTGGCGAAAAGGTAAAAGTTTTGGATATGTTGAAGGAAGGGAAAAGCTACACCGCTGCAGGACGCCATTACGGCATCAATGAGTCCACGATTCTTTTTATTTAAAAAGGAGGAAAAAAAATATAAGATCTACGGCTGCAGTGTCCTTTTAACCAGGGCGCAAAACGAGTTGTAAGTGGACGTAATAAGGCGGTAGTCTGGATGTAATCTGCTTTAGGGATTTGGATTGAAGACTGCCGGAAGAAGAACAACGGTGGTGCTACACAATCACCTTAAGAGGCTCCTTTAGAAGAGCTGTAACACTCTCCTTTGTTGTGCAGTAAAATTAAACTCATTGTTATCGGACAAGTCGTTGTGTCATTGTTGGTGAGTAACCATAATTAATTTTCTACGTACAGTACTTATTACATGTACGTACGTTTTAGTGTCATTGTACACACATTTACTATATACAATTTTTCCTGCATTGTATGTATTTATTGCTGGTGGCCTGTCTATCGTAATGGCTGTAACATATGTGATATCGGAGATGCTTGATATTATTAAAATAATATTTTGTTTTACTGTATATAAACAGTGTGTTTACATACATAAGTTCAATGAATCTTACCTAATACCTAAGAGAATACAAAGGGTTTATGCTGTATAACTGTGCGGGGAATATTTATAAACAGTGTGGGAGAGTTTATAAGGGCTTAAAATATATAAAAATAACCATACAAACATATGGTTTCTACTTCACGGATTTTCACCTATCGCGGGGGGTTCTGGAACGCAACCCCCACTGTCGAGGAGGGATTACTGTAGATTATTATTGTTCTTTTTTGCCTTTTGTCTCCAACGCTTTTGGGTCACTTTTTGACGCACTGCACGTACGTACGTATGCATGTATATATATATATGTATGTGCATAACCGCTGCCAGTATTTGGGGCCAGGGCGCTTTGGGTGCAGGCACATACAAGCCAAACCCTTTCTTGCGCTGCAGCTGTTTCCGTCCTCACGGCACGATTGGTCATCATATCGTGGTTGAGTGTCGGACACCTGGCTACTCGCCTTCCTTCAGGATTTACATCAGGAGGACATTCGCACAGTTGTCCAGTTTTATTTACGGTACAGGAAGCACTCGCTTGTACCGCTGTATCTGTGTGTCTGGAGAGTCCCGCACCAAGCTTCCTTAGCCACTCCTGCATTGTCCCTAGGAGTGTTCTGGCTATCTTCTCAAGCCTTTTTATCACCTGCTTCAGCAGGCTGAACATCTGTAATAGAGACTCTAAGGGTTGGAGTACAGCCGACAGCTGGTTAGTTATCTTGGCTGCATGTATTGTTTTGCTTTGAGCATTCGCTTTGGTATCTCTCCACATGCCATTTTAGAAGCTGTTTGCTCTTCGCTACTCATGCATGCACAGGGAATCAAAGTCAAATCAACAAAGCTAACTTTCCTTCTTAGAAAAGTGTATCAAAAAGTGCTGTAACAAGATCACTTGATCTCTATCGATCGCTAGTGAGATTGAGGCTTTCAAAATAATAATAATAACAAAAGCTGCGTTAATGCGCAATAAAATAATTGTTGCCATTAAATGCGTTAACGAGATAATAACGCATTAACTTGCTCAGCCCTAATATATATACCTTGTAACTACCCAATAATTTATATTGCATTTGCTGTACTGTGTTGAAGCTATGTGGGAAAACAAATGAAGATTTAGGATTCATTCAGTGGTTATTTAAATTCAAGCTTTCAAATAATATTCTTAATGCATTTATGTATAGCAAATGCAATATGGCTCACTCTTAAAATGAATTTATTGGGGTATTTAATTCAGACAAAGCTGCGTTTCTTTGGCCAGTTCTGCAACATGGTGGTTTAAAAGCTTTATGAACTCACAGGATAACATGATATGAAAAGTGATTTTTTTTTCATTTAACTAGCTTTTTCTTTATTGAAAAGAAATGTGAAAAAACTCCACCCATATTTACTTATTAAGTTGAAGCACAAATTTGCTATAAATAACATAAATATTTTATGCTGTGATAACTTTGCCTGATTTGTTTAGAGCAGCTAAACAACATCACATGCAATAGTCTAAGTTTAGCAGTTCAACGAATTCAGCACCAGCTGACCAGCTAGTCGAGGTTAAAAGTGTAGTATTTATGTGCTCGGTACATTGTTCATGACAAACCTTTTATGAATTTTAAGAAAAATAGTGTATTACACTTACGGGTTGCCCTTGGATAATGCAGAACCATGGTTAATCCAGGCATGGATAATAAAGGTTTGCCGTATGTGAAAAATAACGGTGTTACTAGCTATAATATATACTATGTATAAAAAGTCAACCCCAAGGGTGATATTACAATAATCAACCAAAATATAAATGATAGAATATATTCTATGTTTTTTTTTTCATGTTAAAAAATGTTCTTTATTTATTGAGACATTTGTTAATACAGATTACCACACTCTTACTATTCCCATTATGCAAAGTGTGAATTCTGTCAGTCACACTCTCCATGATGTATTGTTGCAAGTTTTTTGGAAATCCCCATTTCCCATTACAACTATCCTAACACATTTGTGGTCCATTGTTTATTCTGTTCTAAAAATGTGTTGTGACAGATAGGGGGCGCTATTGCTCCCTTGAACCCTTGTCCAAGACGCCAGACACCAGGTAAAAGTCCAGTAATTGACTTTATTTGAACTGCACAGTGCTCAAAGCACCCTCCTCTCCACAATACTCATCAAATAAGCCAATACAATAATCAATAAACTCTCCACCACTCCCAGACGCGTTGCCACCCTTCCACCCAGCTCAGCTTATTGTCTGGGATTTCCCACAATCCTTTTATAGTCTGTGACCTGGAAGTGCTTCTGTACCCTCAGTCCATGTGACTTCTTAGCACATCCGGGTCAGATCAAAACTCTTCTTTTTCTTCACCCCGGAAGCACGTCATTCCTTTTGTCCATGTGACTCGGACGTACTTCCGGGGCATAGGGCAAATAATAGTACTTGGGTCTCCCTGCCATGACCCCTGGTGGTTCCGATGTTATCCAGCAGGGCTGTGGATGAAAACTCCATATTACATGATGCCCTTCTGGAATTTGGGGCATCTCCATGTTGCAGCGAGGGCTCCCTCTAGCGGCCTGGGGGTATTGGCCGGGATGACTGGCCGGCCATATACCACAGTGTTTGTTTTGAATTAATTTCTGTCCGTATTGATCAGGCTAGCCTGCACATGCATTAAGAAAGTACGAGGTTCGTTCAATAATTTATTTACCTTAGTATAAAAGAAAAGAGTTTACAAACAATGTGTTTTATTTTTCAATATTGTCCACTGATAGCTCCATACACTTCAACCACTTTTCCTGCAATGACTAACCCCTTGGTGGGGGGGGGGGGATTTGTTTGATTTTCAAACCAGGCTGTCGCAGCTGCCTTAATGTCTTCATCACTTGAAAACTGCTGCCCACTGAGAGATTTCTTCAAAATTCAGAACAGGAAATAATCTGAGGGAGCCAGGACAGGACTGTAGAGTGGATGGTTCAGCTGCTGGAATTCACATTCTTGGATAGCAGCCTTTGATTGATTTAATAGGTGAACCAGAGCATTGTCGTGAAGAATTGGCATGCCTTCTGTGATTTTTCCTTGTCTTTTCTCCTTAATTAACTCCCGCAAAGCAATCATTGTATTGGTGTATCTCTCCACAGTTATGGTTGTCTTGTGTGTCATGAACTCCAGAAGCAGAAGTCCTTCAATAACCCAGAGGACATTTGCCATGGCTTTGCCTACAGATTTTTCTGTCTTGAACTTTTTTGGATTGGAGGATGACTTGTGCTTCCACTGCATTGACTCCATTTTGGACTCAGGATCTCTTTGGAGATCTGTGAAGACCAAGTGAATTTTTTTCATTGTTTGGTGACTGGAGATGAGACCTAGGACTATCAAATTCTCCTGACAGCATGGGAGCCTTGTGGGTTTCTGATATGGCATCAACATTCTTGGAAGCCATCATGTACCGCTTTGACATGCCCAAATTTTCTTGAATTATTTTCCAAACTGTACCTGCTGAGATACAAATTTATTCAGCTATTTGGAAAATCTTAATTTGTCTGTGTGACAAAATTAAATCCTCGACTTTCTTGCACATTTCTGTGGAAGTTTCTTCCACAGGCCATCCAGTGTGAGGGTCATCTTCAATGGACCACACTTAAACTGCTTGCTCCAAAATTTTACTTTGTAGGATGATGGGGCAGATTAACTATAAACTGCAGTCATGCGTTCATGGATCTTCTTTGGCCTTTTCCCTTCTTTTATGAGAAATTTTACCACTGAACATTGCTCCAAATCTAGCATTTTCTTACTTGATTCACAAGAGGACTCCCCTGATATCCTGTCTCTTGGAGTGTTAGACTCTCACTGAGCCACAACTGTGTATTAGTAACCTTGAGCTATGTCAGAACATTGTTGTTTCAACATTAAGACTTGTTTCAAGATGCTGGCTACTTTTTTTTGTACACGGGTAGATAAATTATTGAACACCCCTCGTACAAGTCCAGTAAAGCCCAACTCCAAGTACCCCAGATCTCAAGTAGGGGAACTGGTTGGAACCTGCTTGTTCCCTGCTGAGGTTCTACACTGAACAAGCCAGCCTCTGGCATGGAGGATTTTAGTATGCCAGCAGGAAAATCTTTTTTTAGACTTTTTATTTCCTCTAGCAGTCGAAGGTTTTTGGAACACAGCTCAATTACTTCTACCCGAGTCCTCATGCAGAACTACCTATTCTGGTCTTCTGGTCAGTCAGCAGTATATTTAGGGTCCTGTGAATACTCCAACTCAAAAACATCTTCAACTGGAAACCTGCTGAACTGCCTTTTTGTTCTCACTCATGGCCGGTTAGTTCTGTGTGCTGATAAGCAGAGTCCTACTGCCCTACACAAAAAAACAATAGATAGCCTAATATACCTTGAGTGAACATAAAAATAAATTATTTCATGTAACACAAAATATATTGTTTATTAACCAAATTTTCTAGAATTATGTCACACTAAGCACAAAATACAGATTTCTCTCTCTACTATGATTGTCTCACCACCGCACTGCCCACCTCCAGTCAAATGTTGCCTGTCTACCTCCTAGCTCCGACTCGCCTGGATAAGGGAGAGCAGTCCCTTTTATTACAGACTAGCAGAATACCCGCGCTTCGCAGCGGAGAAGTAGTGTGTTAAAGAAGTTATGAAAAAGAAAAGGAAATATTTTAAAAATAACGTAACATGATTGTTAATGTAATTGTTTTGTCATTGATATGAGTGTTGTTC
>JANRMT010062806.1:16278249-16294742 GCA_026402145.1 Polypterus bichir lapradei | reverse complement strand
GCGTCCCTATGAACTTCTGGATGTGCTTGCGAGTATTTAGCGACCGCGTCCCTATGAACTTCTGGATGTGCTTGCGAGTATTTAGCGACCGCGTCCCTATGAACTTGTGGATGTGCTTGCGAGTATTTAGCGACCGCGTCCGTATGAACTAGTGGATGTGCTTGTGAGTATTTAGCAACAGCGTCCAAATGAATTTGTGGATTTTTCTGCGAGTATTTGGGGTAGCTGCACGAAGTTGATTTCGTCTAGCTGTATTAGAAAATCTACCACGACGTCTGATACGCCTCCTTTTTACTGTGTTCTCATAGCTTGGATTGCCGCTGTAATAATCAGCTGGATTTGTGTTGAAGTGGCATTGAGCATATGTCAATCGATGTAAGCATACAACTGGCTTCATCAATAACTTCGCATCCAGCTTTTGAGAGTTGAAATATTCATAAACATCAAAGTGTCCACTACTCAAATTGTCACCTGTGAATCTAAGATGTTTAAGAGGCATTGACGGTTCTCCAAAGGTGTAAAATATTTGCCTATTTCGGGACACTTGAAAGCGACAACCAAAGAATTCAGCGGCAGCCATCAACTCACATGCAGAACCATAGGTGAAGGGCTTAAGCATTTCAGTCTTATAGTGCTCCTGTGTACTATAATTATCTCCTGTGCAGTATTACTGTATAAGTTTCCAATCATAAAGAAAACTCAATTTATTAAAAATAAAACTTTTCATAAAATGGAGCTAAATTAGAGGTTTACTAAAGTTTACAAATTGAAAGGAGGCAATCGAGTTATATAAATTGCTGGCCAAAGTACCCAACATTGCTCGTGTATATTTGTAAAATGGGCCATGGAAAGAAAGCAAAGCTTTATGTGCTTTTAAAATGGTGACCTTCATGTTATTGCTAGCTGTCCCATCTGTCATCCGCACTGCCATTCTATCAATGTCTCTGCTGTCATGAGTCAAAAATTTGTTCTTTTTGGGTCCGATTAGATTCCAGAATTGTGGTAATTCCTTGCTGGGTTATAATCATGAAAGCTGTCATGTCTGATTCATCCTCCTAGTTCAAGGTGGTCAATTCATTAAATAATGAAGAGAAGCAGCCATCTCCGGGCATGGACACCACTCGGTAAGCGATAGTTCTTTGATTGATGGTGATGACGTCGATAGACATTTTAATAGAGGTATAGTTAGAAGAATAAAGGTAATGGGTACTTGATCAGTAAACAAAGTATAAAATATCTACACAATAACTATAACAATCATAACAAATGAACAATAAAACAGCGCAGAACCCGTGGATTAAATAAAAAGGTTGCCTCTGCGAAGCAAAGAAAAAGGACTTTCTTATATGTCGTTCGTTTATAAAACAGTGCAGAAGCTGTGAGAAAGCTGCTTCACAAAAAAATTGCGGAGCACTTAATATGGGCAGGCAGTCAGGCAAAGAAAGTGAATGAAATAAGTATAATTGTAATAAATGAACAAAACAACAGCAGAAAAGCCGCGGATTAAATAAAGGAAATGGGTATTTGAACAGTAAACTAAGCGTAAAATACGTACGCTAACTATAATAATCGTAACAAATGAACAATAAAACAGCGCAGAACCCGTGGATTAAATAAAAAGGTTGCCTCGTTGGCAAAGCAAAGAAAAAGGACTTTCTTATATGTCGTTTGTTTATAAAACAGCGCAGAAGCTGTGAGAAAGCTGCGTCACCAAAAAACTGCGGAGCGACTAATATGGGCAGGCAGTCAGGCAAAGAAAGTGAATGAAATAAGTATAATTGTAATAAACAAACAAAACAACAGCAGAAAAGCCGCGGATTAAATAAAGGAAATGGGTACTTGAACAGTAAACTAAGTGTACAATACGTACACAATAACTATAACAATCGTAAGAAATGAACAATAAAACAGCGCAGAACTCGTGGATTAAATAAAAAGGTTGCCTCGTTGGCGAAGCAAGGAAAAAGGACTTTCGTATATGTCGTTCGTTTATAAAACAGCGCAGAAGCTGTGAGAAAGCTGCTTCCTTGTTGAAGCAAAGAAACGAATAAAGACACCACAGCGAAGAATGGCCTTATATGGGCAGGCAGTCAATTACATGGGAGGCGTGCTGAGTTGCGCAGCAGCCTTACATATGAATATGCTAAGTGTCGACTAAATAGAAGTTGAAAAGATATATTTTTTCAAATGTGATCGCGCAATTCAGATCGAGTTGACTCTCACTACAGTACATCGAACCCGCGTGCTATTGTGGTTTTGCCCGCGTGCCTCAATAAGTTACCCTCCCCTCGCTCTTACTTTTTTACCGTTCATCTAATGAATACACTGAGTATGGCTTTACCAAAACAATCAATGATCGCGAATAAAGTATCCATTATTCATAAAGCTTCAATTGGTGATCTGTCTTTCTGCGTTAACCGCATATTTTTCATACGTCTCAAACCAAGAGGATGCGAGGCTAAAATGAATCGGGAAGCACACGTACATACTCAGTGCATCCCCTCTCGGGAATCGAACTTCGGCCGCCGGCACTAGAGGCGAAGCCTCTACTATTGCGCCACGGCGTGTGGTTTGTCTATTTGAGCGTAGCAGTGTAATTCGGTTTTTGTTCAGCACTCTTTGGAACTGTTGCTTTTTGTCTGCGCACTGCGTCAGTTCACGTAAGCCGCTGAATATGGTTTTATATGTCACTTGCTCGCTTCTAATTGTTTCGCTGCCTTCTTAATTATATAATGTATGTTTTCTTCAGCGGTTTTTGGAGCTCTTCCTGGTTTTCTGCGTACTGCGTGATTACGTGGGAGGCGTGATGATGTCACACGAAACTCCGCCCCTCCATGGCTTTCGAGCTCAACTCCATTACAGTATATGCAGAAAAATAGCTTCCAGTTATGACCATTACGCATAGAATTTCGAAATGAAACCTGCCCAACTTTTGTAAGGAAGCTGTAAGGAATGAGCCTGCCAAATTTCAGCCTTCTACCAATACGGGAAGTTGGAGAATTAGTGATGAGTCAGTGAGTCAGTCAGTGAGGGCTTTGCCTTTTATTAGTATAGACATCTGGGAGTACTTCTGAGTACTTCTGGTGCCAGGGTAATTGCCTGATGGAAGCACTTCTGGGGTCACATTGAAGTCCATTATAACAGGGAGCTTGTCTCCCTGCAACATCCTCTTGTAGCATCCAGTAACCCCAGCCGGGCTGCCCTGCTGGACTACATTTCCCAGCATGCTCTGCTGGCTTCCCACTGGGCATGGATATCCAGAACTGCTGCCTTCTAGCATGCTGCAGGAATAAAATTTCCCCAGCAAATTCCTTCTTTTACACAGACTATCTGTCCATCTTTTCATATGTTTCCTTCCGTGTCTGCTTCTTGTTTCCACCCCAGCCGGGATGTCCATCCAGCCCATGTGGCATCTACAATCCATATGTATTACATAGTTCATTGAATATGTAGGTACAGGGTAAGTGGCATGATGAACTGATTGCGCTTTGACTTATGGCCAGTTTGCTCCTTCCACAATCATCTGGTCTCCTTTTCCCCCTGTCAGATATGGTGCTGGATGTTTAGCTTGTATACTAACAAGTTTGCTGCTCTCAGACACTCTTGAAACAGCCTGTGAGTAACACTAAAACTTGTTTATCAAGTTTTGATTCTGTAAAGGTGACAAAATATTTCAGCAAATTGAATCAGATCAGTAAGGAAAAGGTCAATACATATTGGTGTCTCTTCTTTATTGATATTAGAGCTATGTGCACATTATTTATTTTTTTGGAAAATTCAGCTCCCCGTTTACGCCTCACATGCCAATGATGTGCATTTTGCTAATGATGAGTAAGTGGACTGCAATGGACTGATGCATTTGGGAAACGAGCCCCTTTGACTCACTCTGTAAACTAACCATATCTGAAAATGTAACAGTCCTGTAACTTTGAATTGTTTATTTATTTTGAAGTACAACACATAACCATGCAAATGTTTCATATATGCACTATTTGTCACAACAGTGAGCATTTTCTTTCTAGCATAGCCTGTATTGTGGATTTTCAAAAAGGGCTTGCAAGGAAATCTGTCTTTGGGTTATGTTTCAAACCAGTGTGTGATCCCACAAGTACAGTACTTGTATCTCATGTGTCTTCTGACTTGTTTAACACTAGAATCCTGGAAGCCTACGAAAAAAGCTGGGAGAACTTTAGCTGTGTCGGGTGGGGAATGGGATAGCAGACTGCTTGCTGCTTGTACTGATTGTCACAATTGCAAAATAGATGCTGATGGAGAGGTGCAAAGGAATTTAAGGTGGCCCGGGGTTACTACTTTTTTCGTTGGCTTCAGGGATTGTAATACTAAGGATTAACTGGAGGATAGGGGAGTTCACAATGCACTGTTTAAGAACTAAATACATTTGAAAACACTTCTATTTTTTTTTAGAATACTCTCTAACCCCACCCCTGTAAGTCCTTACTAGACATGAGATGATACACTTAATTCACATGCACAACCTGTTGCTTTGACCTGTTGTTAACTTTGTGATACAATGCATTCTCTAAACATCAGACAAAAGAATGTGTCTGCTGTCAAGAAAGCAACAGAGCAATGTAAAATGGACTAATTACTTACATTATGGTTCTGAATTTGTACATTGCTTACTTAAACGTTAATGTCATTTTTCAGATTTCTAAAGTTTCCTTTGAATTGTCCAGTTTGATTGCAAATATACTAGTTTGTGAGCTTCATTACTTCAAACACTAAGTAGTCAGTAAAATTATGAAGTGCATTTGGGCAGCAATTGAAAATTTTATCCAATAACTTGCTTCGGAACTACTAGAATATACAGTATATTTCTAAACAAGCATATACTGTGCTATCTGCCAAAAGGGAAGCTGCAGCTTCTGCCATTAGATTGATCCCCCAATGCCACTTCTAAGGAACTTGTCCTCTTCAGAGATTCAGATTGCAAAAATATGACTTAAAAGACATATAAGTGCTATTTAAAAGGACTGACCTCCTCATTGATGCTGCGAATGATTTGTAGTTTTCACAGTCAACCTATAATGGGCAGTTGTGGGGAGGGAGTTGGCGGTAGTGGTGACGTATAGTATGGATGAGACTGAAGCAGAACACCAGTGGCAGTATGTGGTAATTTTATGAAAGTTATTAAAGTTGATTCATTTAAAGCTAAAACCTGCTAAAATATCTCTGTGCATTGGCAGCAAAACCTAAAATCTATACTAGGTCATTATACAGTGGGAATAAATGTCTACTAACAAAAATACAGTAACAGTTCAAAACCGTTTGCTACTGGTTGATTGGTATTGTGAACTTAAAGACTATATGCCATAGAACACCTGTGTAGGGTTTTTCAAAAATGCTATGCAATGACAAAAAATGTAATAATTTCATTTCAGATTTATTGCCAAGTGTGGGGTACACAGTAAAATGAAGTGCATGCTTGACCAAGTTCATCATGTTGCCACCTTAATGCTAACCAAGTCACGCTACATGAACTTTATCAAATTAAACTTCACAATAAGCAGATAAACAACTGAGCTTCCTTTTAATGATTTGACAGCAATGCAAAAAATCCTGTTCAACCCATACATTTCTCAGAAAATGGTTCTGATTAAAATAAATGGGGGACAAGTGGCTTTAGTAAATGCAATATGGCTAACCCAATTCATGATGAGACAGAAAACCTTACTGTAAGATAAAACCTGTAATCCAATGAGGCAATATAATTGTTATCTCAAAGTGGAAGAGCAAAAAAAAAAAACAAATTTGCAGCAGCTCCTACCTATGATGACATCCTGCTTTTTTCAGTGTACTTGTTCAAACTTCGTGGGTGCTGATGAAATAATCTGCCACAGCCACACCCCTTTGCTTGTGATGGGAACTGTAGCACTCTTGTTGGGATTGCTATAGATTTTCAGATAAAATCAATATGAATCCGTACTTGCTAATTTATAAAAGAAATGCTTCTATTTTACCTGCAGATCCTCATTTACAAAACATTTTCTATTTGTAAATTGTTAGTGAAAATCCTTACAGAAGTACAAGGATGCAGAATGCAGAAGACACACAAGATAAGTACTATTCTTGTGAAAAGCCACACATACTGGTTTACCCAAAGACAGAATTCCTTTTAATCCTTTTTAAAAAATACATAATAAAAAGTATGGTAAAAAGGAAATGTTCACTGTTTTGGCATATAGTATGTGTATCATATATTTGTATAGTTATGTGCTGTTCTGCGCAATGAATAAAATTTTTAAAATTACATGATTGTTATATTCTCAAACATGGTTAGTTTACAGTGTGAGTCGAAGGGGCATGCATCAGTCCATTGCAGTCCTCTTACTCATCAGCAGCATGCACATAGTATGACATGGATAGCGTTTAAAGTACAGTAGTCCATCCTTTTTAAAATTATTTTCACATGCTCATTACTCTTCATATTGTTCATAAAATATTAAAACAGTATTTTTAACCATTGTTAATATTTCTACAGTAGAAGAATACAGATAACTTCATTGCATATTATCACAAACAAACAATTGTGTTCCTCACATTCACCCCTTCACATTAACTTGAACACTTGAGTTGACAGAGGTGTTTTGCTGTGTACTACACAGTAATATAAATTGTACATTTACATAATTTCTTTATGTCAGAGTATAACTGATGTATTTTACTCTGCCTAAATCAAATCCTCATTTAAATCAACCTTGGAGGCATCTATTTGGTTAAATTTCCCTTATGGTTCACTTTCATAAAACACTTGTTGAACAACTGGACAACAGTAAAGAAGAAACACTTATCAAAAATAGTTACTTAATAGTGTTATTTTTATCTTTCTAGACTTATGTTTTTAGGTATAAGAAATTTTGATAATTGTATAAAATTAAAAGTAGTCTGTCTCAGGATGTTCTTGCTTTTTTCTAGTTTTTCTAACTTTATGTACTTTCATGTTCATATCTTAAACTTTGTTTCTTTAGGTGATGAAAAATGTGAAACCAGGAAAAAAGGAATATGAAATGGAAAGGTACAGTTCATAGTCTTAGCTGTTTTAAAGAAAAGTGTTCTATTTATGTGGTATGATAGAGCTTTATACAATTTCACACTCAATGTTTGTTTTTTTCCTTGGATACATTCAAGTGACTGCAATATTGTACTAAGGATGTTTTAAAAATTTGTTTTAATAAAACTCTTACTCTTCACTATGGCACTAAATTACTTTAGATTTTCATTTAATCGCACAGTGATTAAAAATAATTTGATATCTGAGTGGTGATTTATTTTCTTTTATAATCTGAAGTAATATGTGTCAAATGTTACCTTGATTTCAGAATTTGCTCTGAAGTAATTTTCAGATGTAATTTGACATTAACATTAATTTTTACTTGTGCCTTGGGGCCCAATGAGTGACATTAAAACATATATGCAGGGGTGAAGGAACAGTTTTAAAGATGCTAAATACTACTAAAAAATGTGTTTCCTGCTAGACCCACATGCCCAACCTATAAAAGCATACTATATGTCTAAAAGTAAAGTAATCAAAAAAAGATTGTCACGATGAATTTAATAATTCAAAAATAATACGCAATTTGGTATATTAAAGGGCTTTTTTAAGTATTGTATTTTGTTTAATGACATTTTTCTATAATAAAATCCTTTAAGCCAAGTATCATGATTGTAAAATCTTTTTCAATTATTAGCAAGTAAATGTAAATAAAGATGCAAAAATTCTTTGCATCTACAGGAAGAGCAGTAAATGACTGCAGGGTGGAATCATTTGTGAAATGTTTACTTTTTAACTGACCAGTTATACGTAACCATGCATGCATACTTTCTGTCTGTGAGAATCATTTGACATACTTCTATAGCTTTATTTATATGCACATGTACAGCATGTGTGCATGAGTATTGTCTGGGATAGGCTGATGTCTCATTCAAATTTTGCTTCTGCCTTTCTTTACTTCTCTATTCTCTTCCAACTCTGATATCAGAGAATGTTCACAAAGTAGGAAGATCAGCTGATAAATAAGATTTTTAGTGATTTTGTTTGGAATCTTTAGTGTATGAGCATATAGTGTTATACTGCATATAAAGAGACTTCGGAGAGCTACAGTAAAAGTGAAGGCATAGTGTCAGTATTAAATGCATGAGTATTTGTAATTTTTGTACAACTTGTTTCACTTTTCTTTTTCACTCATCTTTTTAACAGTAAGTGTTATTTAAGGGTTCTTTATATCAATCTGTCCTCCACAAACTATCCTGCTTATCTTGCCGAATTCCAAACTGTGACTTTTTTTTTTTAACTGAAGAGTCTACACTTTTGGTTAATGTAAAACTTTCTTAATCTAAAACACTTCTCCTTCAATAATTATGTAGTTGAACCCATAGTGTATGAAAATTAAATGGAGTATGCTCACTTAACACTAGAATTACCAAAGCCTACGAAAAGAGAAAGAGGAAATGTCCCAGGAAGACATCAAGTTCATGCGCATAGCCTCAAAATCTGTGAGACTGGTAGGTGGCCACTATTGCTTACATTTGCCTTTTTAAGGATGAAACGCTTAAAATGACGAACAATTGCTGTATTGCTGAACAGCGTGCTATTGGGCTCAAGAGAAAACTGAGCTAAAATTCAAGCTTCTATGAAGACTATAAAACCTTCATGAAAGACATTATTGACAAGGATTACGTTGTCAAGGTACCCAAAGAAAGTCCGAATTGCAATGAAGGCAGAGTGTGGTACATCCCACATCACAGTGTGTATCATCCAAAGAAAAATAAGATTCGAGTAGTCCTAGATTGCACCACCTACCACGGGACTTCACTTAATGAACAATTATTAAAAGGCCCCAACCTAACTAACACTTTCATTGACGTTCTTACAAGATTCAGAAAGGAGTCAGTAGCAGTAATGGCAGGCATTAATACTAGAATTACCAAAGCCTATGAAAAAACTCATAAATCCGTCCAACCTTAAATCCCTTTGCACCTTTCCGTCAGCGTCTTTTGTCTTGTAAATGTGTTGATAAGCAGCAAGCAGCCTGCTATCACATCTCCCCACCGCTGCACAGTTTTCTCAGCTCAAGTCTGTTTGCCTGCGTGATAGTTGCTTAGAGTTGTATAGAGTGAGAAGTCAAGCAAAATGACCTTTTATAAATACTATATCGTTATTTGGAACACATGCATTTCATGTATGTTCCATGTCTACAACAATCTGTGTAAACACATCGTTAAAACAGAAACGTTTGTCATGTTTTAGTAATAAATGTAGACATGAAGTGTATAATGTGTGAAGTCTGAAGTCCAAATATCAAGTAAACACTTTCACAAAAGGTACAAATATAACGGAACAAGTGAGCTTCTGGGCTTACTTGCGGCTGCTCTGTCGCGTGATATGATTCTCGTGTGACGCTATGCATACGTAAAAGCCTGAACAGCACCTGTCCTTTTTGGCTGATTGCTTTGTTTCTCTCTCCTCCCCCAGACATTCTGTGCTCCTATTGGGGGCCCCACTCCCGTTGTGCTCCCCTATGATGTTTGTCTATTCTTTAATCGAGAAGTAACATACTGAGCTCATGTTTGTTTGAAGTGTTTGAATAAAGTTACTGTCTCTACAATCTCCTGTGTTTCTGTGCAATTCTGTGACCCAAGTGTGACAACCTGCAGCACTGCAGCCTCACTGTCCCTGGGATTGAGCCGCTGCACTAGACGAGCCTGCGAGCATCAGCGCTTATCTCTGTGTTCTTGAGTGCAGCTAGTTCAGGTGCAGTAGGCTCTTTGATTTTTCTGAATTTCATTCATGGCGACAGTTGCACGTTGTACATATTGTTCCAGTAGTTTTTAAAATAGTTTTTACAGTTCATTAGCAGTGTGTAAAATGATCAGTGTTGCAGTAATTGTGGTGCTCTTTGCATGAAAAAAAAGTGTTCCATTAAAATTTCACTTTTTCTTGATAAATTATGACATTTACTTAAAGTGCAGCAAAAAAGTATTTGGTGTCCAGGGATGCATTAATCCCCAAGTATGTGGCAGTTTAAGGGTTAAAGCCCCAAGATACCGCCAAAACGCCCTGCAACTTCTAAGGCTTCTGGCAATGAAAACACGCTTGCATGAATTACAGTACATATAGCGGTAACATCGGTATTTTACATTCTAGCACTGCGGGAGACATAGCAGTACAGTATACAGGTTTACCTTTACATTCGTCTTTTTAGGTAATGTTAGCTGAGTTTGAAATTAAGTTAAAGTGTTTTGAGGGCATATTTAGGGTTTAAACTATAAAAAAAGGCTTTTTTTTTTTTTACTACCTCCAAAATTCGCAGTTTTTCACAATTTGTGGGTGCTCTAGGAATGTAACCTTCACGAATTTTGGGGGTTTACTGTAATACTTTCCCTTTAACAAAGGCTTTTCTCTCCCTGACTTACTCAGTACCAGTTTTGTTAATGATAACTCAACAATCATCGTACCACAGTGGATTTTGTATTTTTAGGTCAGTGTTTCCATATTTTTTGCTTCTTGTAATTTTTTTTTTGACTGCCAAGCATAAAATAATCAGAATGGTTTAAATCTCCGTTCTTTCTAAAAAGCAGCTTATAGCACTTGGGTGCAAGTCATCTTTGTGGCTTCTTTTTGTGATGCCTGCATTTTCTCCCTGTGTTCATAAGGCTGTTCTTCTGGAGTGGTCCAAATGAATGTTGTTAGGTTAATCAGCAACTCTAAATTGGGCTGTTTTAAATGAGTGTAGGAATGTATTTCATTGTGACTTGCCTGTTCTTTTGCTCTTGTGGAACAAAATTTAATACATACAGACACCCCCCCACTGGAATGCCTCGATTTAAGCAATAAAACACAGGCAGGAGAAAGCATCAATCGTTATTCTTTATCTAAATCTTCGAAGAGTTAACAAGTGTATTACATGTTAGCCACATGTTAGTCACATTGCTACAAAGGAAAAAAATCTCCTCAGGCTATATTTATACAATTCATTGATTAGGTCACTTTAAAAGGAATTCATTATAAATTCAGAAAGCTTTTAACATGATTGGTTACACCCAGTTGCTAACAGGATATGGCAGATGTTGATACCTTGATGACCACAATTTGATTGATAGTCCTGTTTGTTTAGGATGTACGTGACCTTTTAAAAATGTATATTTTGCATTTTTATTCTTAGGAGCTGTGTGAACCTCAAGAAGGAGTAAAAAGAACAATGGTCTATCATAATAATATATATATTATGATCCAGCTTGGTTCAAAACAGGAAATACATTTTATCATAGTGAATAAAAAAAAACAACAGCGTCAGCTTTGTTCACATGAGACTCAGACTCATGCCAGGTGCACACATAGAGCAGGGATCAAATTTAACTCTTACATTCTGTCTATTGTTGATTTTTCACTAGTACCAAATGTTTAGGATCATAATTGGTTAGTGTCAACCCTGATGAAGATAAGTTGTTTCAGAAAATAGCTGTATGATTTACAAATAACAATGGAAATGTAAATAGTTGAGAGGCTTACTATGGAGCAAAGCTTTTAAAATGAACTTTTTCAGGAACTTTTTTTATATGTATTTAGTATTTGCATAATTTTAAGGGATTTTAAAAAGCACCACCCGGGCATATATATTAAAATCCTCCCCATATCATCTTCGTATTCCTTTGTCTTGACCTCATCTATTGAATAATTAAACCACCAAAGTGCCGTTAGAGTGCAGCATTGAGAACAGGGAGGAAATTATGATCAAGGCCTGGAGCTGATAGAAAAGGCCTCCAATATCATTTTCAAGTATGAGTGCAAGAAAGAGTGACCCATGGATTGGTCCCTGTGGGAGCAATTACTTTTACACTGAAAGATTTTCTGGCATTGAATACTGTAAATGTCAAACTGCGATTTAACCCCTCATACACTGAAACAATAGCTCCCTCTCCCTCTCTAGTAATAAAAATATCAGGGCAAAGTGTCTGGATGATTATGTGCTTTTCAGTTATAAACCTTTACATAAAGAGAAACATCAAAAACAAGATGCATCTTTCTTTTTGTTGGAAATTACATTTTTGTACTAGTGTTTGTATGTATTTTGTTTTATGATTGGAGAGAGAGGTTATAAACTACTAAATATTTGATGTTCCATAAGGTTTTTCTGTATAAAAAATATGCAAAAATGTTGTATATGTAATTCTGATTTCGCTTAACACTACAATATTTGAAGCCTACGAAAAAAGTCGTAATCCCAGGCCTCTTTAAATTCCTTCGCACCTCTCCATTAATGTCTTTTGTTTTGCAAATATGTTGATCAGCACAAGCAGCATGCAGCCTGCTATCCCTTCCCCCCACTGCCGCAGCTTAGGTTGGACAAAAAGTTCTCCCTGCTCAAATCTATTTATCTGGCTTTGAGGTGCCCGGAGTTGTATAGAGTAAATAATATATCATTATTTGGAATACATGCATTTCATATGTGTTTCAAGTCTACAATGATCTGGGTAAATGTAGGATGGCAGGAAATGCGAGGCAAGAAATGTTGAACACATAGCTAAAACAGAAACTTGTTTCATGTTATAGTACTAATGACAACATTTTGGCATGAAGTGTATAATGTGTGAAGACTGAAGTCCAAATATCAAATAAACACTTTCACAAAAGATACAACTATAACAAAACAAGTGCACTTTTATTCAAGAATATAAATGAAGAAAAAGATATCTGGTTAGGGTATAATGCTGACACGACTGCTTGGGTGGTGCAACGGTAAGAACTGCTGACTCAAAATCAACAGATTGTGGGTTAGATTGCAGGTCCTTCCTAGATTTACTGTTTTGAGTAGTGAGCTGCTCTTATTGTTACTATTATAGACTAAAAACATACATTTGATTTGAATTTGGCAGAGCCGGTGTAAATTTATGGTACTTGTAAAGGTTAGCGTTTTTTTTTTTTTTTTTGTTCGTTTTTTATTGTTTTTTTTCTCTCAGTCACATTCACACTCCCCCGATCTGTCACTGCTGTTTTCAAATAAAGACGTACTATAACAGAGGTGAACTGAGATGAGGATGACGGTTCTACATCAGAGAAAGAGAACAGAAGCCTTGAATGTAAGAAACGTCTACTCAAGCATAAGAAGAACACAGCTGTGCCAGGCGTAAAGGCGAAAGATAGCACTGTTTGGATGCAGCAATAGCTTGGGCGTCATCCTGCTAGTGAATGTGCCACACACATGTCCTTCAGCGAAACAGCAGGGCCTACAGAGCTCACCAAGGTATCATGCAAAGTTCTGTTTGTGATTATGTTTCTTGATTGCCTTTATATGAAAAACATCCATATTTTACTTATATAAATGTCACATCATATATTGTTTACTTATCTTTCTACAGTGTAAAGTCACAAGTAGACTGCAAATCTTCCTGTGTTTGATTGACATATAGTACATGTACATGATCAATGGTGCCGGGAATACAGTCAGACTTCTTTTTTTGGGCACATACACTGTCATCTTGGCATTGCCAGATCTGAACACTAGCATGGAGAGTTGCTCGCATACTGCAGTGTCTATAATCGAACCACCCAAATGGTCGTGTCAGCGTTGTACCCTAACCAGATTTCTTTTTTTTGTTATATTCTTGAATAAAAATGCACCTGTTTTATTATACTTGTACCTTTTGTGAAAGTGTTTATTTGATATTTGGACTAAAGACTTCACACATTATACACTTCATGTCAAAATTTTGTCATTAGTACTATAACATGGGAAAGTTTCTGTTTTAGCTATGTGTTCATCATTTCTTGCCTCACATTTCCTGTCATCCTGCATTCACCCAGATTGTTGTAGACATGGAACATGCATGTGTTTCAAATAACAATATTTACTTTATACAACTCCAGTCACCTCACACCCAGATAAACAGGCCTGTGCCTTGAGAACTTGTGTCTGAATTTAGCTCCCACTGTGGGGATGGGATAGCAGGCAGCCTACTGCCATTGCTGACTGACACATTTGCAAAACAAAGACACTGATGAAGAGGTTTGAAGGAATTCAAGATTCTTTTGTTAAAAGCACACATCTGTAGATTCTTTCTCTTTCTTAATAGCAGACACATTTCCTTTTTATGTTATTACAGATGAAGTATTATGTTTAGGTTAACTGCTGAAGAGATTCCTGCTCTCTGCTAAATGTTCTTGTATATTATGAAAATTAAATAAAACTGGCACGTAATACACCATGCATCCTATTAGCATAACACTTAAAGTGACAGGTACTCAGTCTACAGGTATTACTGTCTTTTTTGTGCTTTTGAAGTATGTTAAATGTTATCAAAGATTTGTTCTCAGAGCTACTTAAATATCATGGGTAGATGCATATTTAAGCATTGATTGTCTGAACCCATCTTGAGTTAACGAGAAACACTTAGCATTTGTGGATCCAACCAGCCCTTGATTAGGAAGACAAAGTGTATTCAAGCAAAACATGTTAAGTGGAGTGAAGCCTCATTAAACATAGAAACATTTGAATCATTTGTGTCAGAAATCGTATCGAAGCTTCAAAGCATTTGACACTCGCCTCTCTAGTGACACCTTCTGGCCATTTGCATTAGTGTTACACAAACTGTTGATCAAGTTCAGTGACATCTGTTAAAGCTGTATTGCTTTTACTTTTTCGCTGCTACAGACTGGCAACGAAGAGAAAGGGTCATCAGCAGCTTCGTGTCTATATATATATAACTAACCGCGACAGGCAGAATGCACTGTACGATAGCAAGAGTATCATTTATTATTGTTATTAGTATTATTATTAACCCTCATCTTTTCTTGAGATCACATTTAATAGCCTGAGGTTTGATGTTCCATGGTCCTAATGTTTTAGGTTTAAAAAAAATATGAATTGAAAACGAGCCTTGTTATTTATCCTTAAATGTTTTCTTTGTTCTGTCTTAATTAAGTCAGTAGATGGAGTTGCCATAATAGATAAGCACATTTAAGAAAGAAAAGACAAAATTCTTAAATCAACAGATATTATTATTTGATCAAGCACTGAGATATTTAATTTATTAATACTTTATAATATTTTGTGGAACAGAAAAGTAACGAGTTCGCTACAAAGAAAAGACGCCGTCACAGTTGATTTTGGCTGAACTGACTAAGGTGGTTATTTTTCAAATTCTGCGCATAGGGAAAACCCGAGTTTCATTAACCCACCCATGCCTTATTATGGGGAGACAATGCTACCGCTGCACCACTACTGTTTTTAGCAGAGTGGATATATATAATGTAAGTATGTATGTTTGTTAAACTGGTAGCACTGACTTGAGAACATCATTGTATTCTCCTAATGAAGATGAAAAAAATTATATATAGATGTATTCTATATGACGTATGGTTGTGAAAACAAAATGAGCGTTGCATGAAAACGTTGTACGAGGTGAAGAAGGGATATTTATGAAAAGTGAGTATTATAGTGAGAGAGGTGTCATCAGTCATATTACTAAAGCTCTTTTTTGCAGCATTATACATTCTACAGGTTGGCATTTGTATGATGTATAATTTATAGTTTTGTTTCTTGTCACTAATATTATTGGGCACAATCATTTAAAAAGTATTGATCAACCACAAACATTCATTTCGCCTGGCAATTCTGTCGAGTTTTTCAACTCTGCTGATGCCATAAGTACTTCAAACGGAGCTCAATGAATAATGATTCGAAGTGCTCAGCAGACATGTAAACTGATTAATGAAACATGGAAAGTGGTTTGAAGCACTAAGCAGACATGTGCACTGGTTAGTGAATCGTTGCGTGCAGTTTGAAACACCGATCAAACGTGCACTAGCTAAAGAACTGTCAGACATAGTTCAAAACACCAATTACACATGCGCACTGGCTAATGAACTGTGAAACACGGTTTCAAGCACTGAGCAGAAATGCACACTGGGATCGAATCGTGAAGCGAGGTTTGAAGCACTGAGCAGGCATGCGCAATGGTTAGTGAAGTGTGAAGAGCGGTTCGAAGCACCGAGCAGACGTGCACTGGTTAATGAATCATCTAGCGTGGTTTGAAATGCTGAGCAGACATACACACTGGTTAATGAACATCTATTGCGGTTTGAAGCGCCGAGCAGACATATGCAATGGTTAATGAACCATCTAGCGCAGTTTGAAATGCTGAGCAGACATGCACACTGTTTAATCAACCATCTAGCTCGGTTTGAAACACCGAGCAAACATGCACACTTGGTTAATAAACCATAAAGGTGGTCAAAGTGCTGAGCAGACATGAGTAGTTAAAAGGAGGCTTTGTGAAGCCTCAACACACTCTAAGGCATTGTGCTCTATATTTTTCAGAGTCTATCTGACGCTTACCGTATATACTCGCGCATAAGTTGGGACTTGAAACCCTAAAAGTTGATTATAAAATCAGACCCCAACTTATCTATACTAATAAACGGCAAAGCACTCACTCACTCACTCACTCACTCACTCACTCACTCACTCACTCAC
>JANRMT010062806.1:16252207-16271715 GCA_026402145.1 Polypterus bichir lapradei | reverse complement strand
CCCCCCCCCATCTGACGCTGCTTTTTTTCACATAAAGACGCGCTATAGCTCGAATGTGATTTATTTGGAGACGCGCTATAGCTCGAATGTGATTTGTATAGGGAAGAAAGTACAATGTCCGGTGCTCATTCAGTGTAATAGGAACCATAGCACAGAGAGATGTGTACACTGCAACAAGTACACATGTCGTGAATGTAGGAAGGGTGTGTGGGAATTGTTAATATTTGAATGTGATGATTTTATATAGCACAGATCGGAAATCAGCAGTTCTTAGCATTGCACCACGCAAGCTGTCGTATCAACCGCCTACTGTAACTTGCTTTATTTTTTCTTCACGTATAGTCTAGAATAAAAGTGCACTTGTTTTGTTATTCTTGTACACCAACATATGTTCCTGTGTTTGAGCGACACGGGCATACTCAAAAACATAGACGTGTAATGCCACGAAAAGTGCACGCAGGCTCTTCAGTTCGCAAGCATTGGTACGAGAATGCAGTCACAAATACGCTGCAGAGCTATAGCGCATCTTTATGTGAAAACAGCATTCTCAATTTGGGGGGGTGTAGGGAAGGATCCTGAACATGACTGAGAGAATGAAAAGTGAATAAAAAAAAACTAACCTTTACAAGTATCATAAATTACACCGCCTGTTACACACTGAAATCAAATGTATGTTTTTATTATAAAATAGTAAGAATAACAGCAGTTTACGTCTCAAAACTGAATCGCGCGGGATCGAACTCATGACCTTCTGAATACTAGTCAGTGACTGATACCATTATGCTACCGTGGCAATTGTAGTAAGTGTGTGTCAATGTGGCATGCTAAGGTGGCTTTTTTCTGCAGTTATATTTTTGAATAAAATCATACTTGTTCTGTTATATTTGTACCTTTTGTAAATGTGTTTAATATTTGGACTTCAGGCTTCATACATTATATAGTTTATGCTTACATTTTGTCATTTACTACTACAATATGAAAAACGTTTCTGTTTTAAAAATGTGTTTACACGGATTACTGTAGAAACAGAACACACGTGAAATGCGTGTATTCCAAATAATAATCTATTATTTCCACTCTAAAACTCCACTTCACTCCCAGATAATCAAGGCATGAGCTGGGAGAAGTTTGTGCACGTTCTAAGTCGGTGGGGGGATGGAATAGCCGGCTACTTGCAGCTTTTCTTTTATCAGCCCATTTAGATTAACAAAAGACGCTGGCGGAGAGGTGAGAACGATTTTAAGAAGCGATTTAAGGTGGGACGGACCTACGAGTTTTTTCGTAGGCTCTGGTAATTCTAGTGTTAAGCTCACTTATGGCCATGGCTGGGGCCAATGTTGCGATCATTTCCTTCAGTTCGGACAAATAGTTTTGGCTTTCGTGCTCCGCGGGTGAAGTGGCAACCCTGGTTACAGCCGATGCTTTCGGCTCGCAAGGAGTAGATGAACACATGGACTGCAAGGCCATTTCTAGTTTCAAGTGATCTTCTGGAATCGGTTAGCTATCGTGACCAGCATCACTTACACCTTCGCTCCCATTTTCGCTCTCGACTAGAGATGATACAGTGGAAGCGGGTTCCTGGGAAGTCTGTGCTTTCGCCTACATGTTCCAGGTTAGTCTCTGAAAGGCCGTACCGTGCACTTGGGCTTGATGTCTGTCTAGAGTTGGGTGTAGCTTTAAGTTTCATTTCTGTTTCTTTCTGACCCCCTTTCTTGTTACTCATGCTTATATACTGTAGTAGAAGAACTATCAGGATGAAAAGGAGTGTGATGAAAAATTAAGAACTAGAAAAGCTGTGGAGAACAAGAAATAGACACCCAAAAAGGAGCAAAAGAGAGGTGGAAATGGAGGTCTTCAAAAATATAGCAGGAGGGAAGGACAAAAACATATCAGAAAAGGAACCAGGCATGAGTCATGGGATAAACCCATTAAACATTGTTTTAGAGGAGTTGTATAAATCCTATGAACAATTTTATATTGAATATAACTGGTGATTCAGATTTTTGGAGCAGTTTTTGACTTATATAAAAATTGAATCCCAGATCATGGCATAAGAGGAGAATAGATGTGAATCCCACTTAGCTGAAGTAATGAGAGGCTTTTTACCATCATTCTGGAGCTGCACATATAACACTGTGCAAAAAAAGAATAAGATAGTGGATAACAGAGAGGTGCCACATGTTTTGTGAAGCAGCCTGAACTGTAGGTAAAAAAAACAATTGCAGGAAAGTAGTGAAAATTTAGAGGAAAGAACGATAAATGAAAGAGACCCTGCCAGTTCAAAAATATCACCAGGGGTATGAATACTGGAAGCAGACAAGCGTGGATTTGAGATGGGACACCCGCCAGTATTAAGAGCTTTATAATGAGAGATAAGGTGTCTGCAAACAGCATTTCTGCACAAAACACAATAATGCCTCTAATAAATATCTGGAGCACGTACGAAATAATAGAACCTGATTGTTAGAGTTGTACTTCGCTTGATTTGAACTGAAAATATCTAACTATGCTGGAGCAGAGTTAGACTGGTTTCAATAGGGAGCCATGAAGGGGTTAACAGAGAGGGAAAAAAATGAGAAAAGGGATACAAAATAAAGGGTCAGTGGTAAAATTCAGAGCTGGGAAGAGACTCTGTACACCCTGGCCAAGGTGAAAACCGAATGTTTAATGCTTGTGCAATGTACATTCCATAGCAAGGATGAGAGTTGAGTGAACATTGCTCAAGCATGAGGTGGGGGAAGGAGAGTTAGCATCCCACTCACATAGTTCAATCACAGTAACATATTCATCTTTATTTTTGATAAATTTGACTGAAAGGAAATGATAAGGTTAGTCTATGAAACTATTGTTTAACCTCTTCCAAAACATGGCAAAAATTTTATGTAGCAATATCTTTTAAAGTAGGTTTTATAGTGATGCCAAGATATATAAGAATTTTACAATAGCTGCTGAAGGGAAATGGATAATGACCTAATGCAGAAATTTAATGTAAGAAGGGCAGGTTTACTCCATTTAATTTTATATTCATAGAGTTCCTGATATGTACAAACAATTTTAAGATAAATGGTCAATCATCTGAGACATTCCCAATAAACAGGACAGCATCATTGGCATAAAAAGAAATTACGTGAAGTGATCTGTTAATGATTATAGGAGGAGTCAGTTAATGAGCGTCGTAAGGAGCTCAAGTGAAAGAATGAAGATCATAGGCGATGTGGCCAATCCTGTCTCACTCCCAACAGATCGGAAAGAGGCAATCTAAGTTTGAATTGGAAAGAACTGATGATTTAGGAGCTGATCATAATTTCTTGATCATTTTAATGAATGGGTATTGACAAAACCTGCCACCTGCAAAACTTTCTACAGCTAATGCCAATTCAGTCTGTCAAAAGCATTCTTCACGTCTAATGAAACGAGTGCTGCGGTTGCTAATAGGGAATGATCCTTAATAATAATACAGTATGTAGCAAATGACAAAGATTATATGCTGTAAAGCAACCGCAAATGAAGCTGGTCTAATCTATATATGCAAGCTTACGTACAGTGCATCCGGAAAGTATTCACAGCACATGAAAGTATGCACATCACTTTTTCCACATTTTATGTTACAGCCTTATTCCAAAATGGATTAAATTCATTTTTTTTCCTCAGAATTCTACACACAACACCCCATAATGACAATATGAAAAAAGTTTACTTGAGGTTTTTGCAAATTTATTAAAAATAAAAAAACTGAGAAATCACATGTACATAAGTATCCTTTGCTCAATACTTTGTCGATACACCTTTGGCAGCAATTACAGCCTCAAGTCTTTTTGAATATGATGCCACAAGCTTGGCACACCTATCCTTGGCCAGTTTCGCCCATTCCTCTTTGCAGCACCTCTCAAGCTCCATCAGGTTGGATGGGAAGCGTCGGTGCACAGCCATTTTAAGATCTCTCCAAAGATGTTCAATCAGATTCAAGTCTGGGCTGTGGCTGGGCCACTCAAGGACATTCACAGAGTTGTACTGAAGCCACTCCTTTGATACCTTGGCTGCGTGCTTAGTGTGTGCCTTTCTAAATCATGTCCAATCAACTGAATTTACCACAGGTGGACTCCAATTAAGCTACAGAAACATCTCAAGGATGATCAGGGGAAACAGGATGCACCTGAGCTCAATTTTGAGCTTCATGGCAAAGGCTGTGAATACTTAAGTACATGTGCTTTCTCAGTTTTTTTATTTTTAATAAATTTGCAAAAATCTCAAGTAAACTTTTTTCACATTGTCATTATGGGGTGTTGTGTGTAGAATTCTGAGGAAAAAATGAATTTAATCCATTTTGGAATAAGGCTGCAACATAAAAAAATGTGGAAAAAGTGGTGCGCTGTGAATACTTTCTGGATGCACTGTATAACAGTTACAAAGTGAGTGGCTACAAATTTGGGAAGTAATTTAATGTTGAAGTTCAAGGAAAGATGCCTTTAGGAGAAAATATCTGATGGATGCTTGGCAGATTTAAGAAGCAATGAGATGATGACAGAATTTAAATTGTGCTCTATCTAATCAGACCCTGGCACCTTACCTTTAGTGAGAGAGAATAAGCCTGCTTAAATTCATCCTTAGTTACCAGAGAGTTTAAGAAATGGACATCGCTTAGAGATAGTTTCAGAACTTTTACAGTGGTGATGAATGCATCTATAGCTTCAAGAGAGATGTGTCTGACAAAAAGTATTTGATGCAAATCTTTAAAAGGCAATTGTTGAGTTCTGTCCTGACCTGAGTGATACCAGACCAGGCCAGGCTGTTTTGAGTTTGTTTAAGACTTACATGCTCAATCAACAGCAAAGCAATATAATAATCTCTTATAATGGCTTTAATAGCCATCCACACAAAGACAGGATTGCTTACCGAGTTCACATCTCAGTTTCGTTGAGAGTGGTTCAATAAATTCAGCAGATTGTAAAAGTGTGGCAAAGCCACCATGCAGTCCTAGAAGACAAAAGTGGAAGATGAAGGTTTAATACTGCAAATATGTTGTCAGAAAGACTGGTGAAAAGTAAGGATGCATTAAGAAAGTTAGATGCTAGTGTTTTACAGATGAAGATATAATCAATTCTGGAAGAAAATTTGTGATGTGGAAAAGAAAAAGAATTCATTGGCAGATTGGTTAAGGATTTAAATAAATCAACCAATGTCAGATTTGACACAAACTTGGCCAGAGTAGAAGAGGTGGGTGGAACATGCTAATTGATTAGGAGAGGAGATTTAAGTGGGTCAGTTAAACAATTTGCATCAATAACTATAATAAGCTCATAATCAGCAAATTACAATGTTTTTAGGAATGTCTGAAAAGAATCCACCTCTTGCAGTAGAAATTGACATCTTAAAGAAAGAATCTTATCCTCTAATAGGATAAATCTGATAAATCCCTTTAGTCAGTAATCTGGCAGGAGAAAAGCTTGCCTATCTGCATTGTTTATTACACCTGCAGCACCATGCTGAGGAGAGAACATCTCTCATAGCAGTCTGTTACAGCTTGATGAAAATGTTAACAAACTATTGAATTTACATACAGTGTCAATCAAAGCATACATTTCATACTCTGGTTGAAAAACATGAAGTGTTTAGCATAGAGTACAGCCAGCCTGAATAAAAGTCTGTCTCTGCTGTATCCTTTTCTTCAATATCTCTTAGATTATTTGTTACCCTTTAAATCTCTGTGTATGTGACAACTGTCAAATTGTATAGTTTACAGGATATCTGCTGATCTCTTAATCATACGTTTGGTGTATTGCATCAACCTGCTCCTGGTACATTCTTGTCTTTGTTGTTCACTTGACCTTTATCTGGTTTCCTGATATGCCTGAAAAGGATTCTTCCATGTATTAACCCTTTTATACTTCTAAGATGGATGCCATTATTTTTAATATGGCAATGATATCAAAGCACTTTATCCTAAATAATCGTGTGACCCCCTAAGTCTGTTTTTTTTTTCTTCCACACTCTACATGGCATGGGTGCATAGATTGAGCAGCAGGCATTTTTCCTGCCACCCAGTTCAGCTAAAACAAAACAAACATCGTTACCCGCCAGAGGAAAGAATCTTAATCTGTAATGATAGTCTTACTAACTAAAGTCATCCCACCTTTATGGGATGATGCAGAGGACGAGGCAGTAAGAAAATAGCACTTGGAAGCAGCACACTGTGCACCTTTAGATAATAGGTGTATTTCTTAGGAAAAAAAGTCAGCTTTATGCCTACTTACAAGATCGTTAACACTGTCTCTTTGAAGGGTGGACAGTGCTCTAACATTCCAAGAGAGAATATTAAGATTAGCCATTATAATGCTGAAAAGAGAAAGCCACAGTGAAGAATAGAAAGTCATTAAGCAAATGGCTTTGTAAAAAGGGGGTGTAGTGAAACCTAAAAGTAGACCAATGTCAAAAGTTTGTTTCAGAAGTCACATACTAACAGCAGGGCCGTTATTTGTGTTACACTATGATAGAAATTGACTCACTGGTGCGAACACCATGATAACTCATATATGTGTGCGGCCATACCTGCTGATGAAGATGGAATATGGCGAGAGAATTGTGTAGCCAATGGCTAGTTTTGTCTCCTTGATAATTTTGATAGGGTGTGTAAAAATCCCCTGAACTCAAAGGAGCATTTAAGTCAGGTGTGCTTAACTTGGAGGTTGCATCATATTTGCATGGTAAGGGGTTGTGTGCCTAAGGGTTGTAAGAATCTCATTGCCCTAAATATTTTAGGCTCAGTTGATGTATGTGAAATGGACAGTAAAAGAGGCCTTTTTTTTGTTTGCATCAGTGTTAAATGTTAAAGAGAGTTGTCCTTTTCTGAGCCTTCACTTCGTTTGGTAGTGTTCTAAAACATTTTAAAAACTTAAAATGTTACATTATTAAAAATGTTAAGAACTCCTGATTTAAGTGTGTATGCACTACAGATAATACTTGGCAGAGTTACAGGGCAACATATCAAGGGTGCTTGACAACAAGTAGCACAGAACAATGAAATGATGAGGAAGAACAGGACTGCTGCCAGGTGTCTAATAGGTGCAATATCCCTGCCTTGCTGCCAGGAGTTAGTGACCAGAGGGAATGACAAGAGTGGAAATTATGTCAATAAGAGCAGCTTTACAAATTTTACAGGACTGTTTTTAAAGTATGCCATATCTTGATAGACAGCTCTCTTTGTCATTGTTTATGTTTTCTGGAATTCTGAGATGTCACAGTCCACACATATTTATTTTATTATTGGTACTACTTTCCACTCCTTTTTGGAGATGTTCAGTAAGAGATCTTTTTCCCACTTTACTCTTGGCTCTTTGAAAGGCAGGGACTGTAAAAATGTTTTATATATTGCGGAGATGCTGTCTGAGTCCTCAAGACTGATCAATATTCTTTCCGGCATAGAGGTAGGTGGGAGGTGAGGAAAATTGGGTAAGTTCTTTTTAACAAAGTTTCTAATTTGAAGGTAGTGAAAGAAATGTATTGCTGTAAAGTTAAATTTAGAGTGTAATTGTTCGTAAGATGCAAAGATGTTGTCTATGTACCAATCTCTAAGTGATTTAATCCCGAGTGTTTTCCAGATATTAAAAACTACATACTTTTGAGAGGTTGGTAAAAGGTGGTTCTCGTGCAGAGGTGCCATAGATAAAAGCTTCTCTGTCTTGAAATACTTCCTATATTGGTTCCATATTCTGAGTGAGGGAAGCACAATTGTGTTGTTAGTATATTGGCGATAACTTGTATTAATTGGGGTGCAAAGCAAGGAATATAAAGAAGTACTGCAGGATTTTGTTTTTATTGTGTACCAAGCCTGTGTGTGTTCATTTGTTTGTGTCAATGTCCAGGTTTTTATAGCCTGTGTATTTGCTGCCCTGTAATAAAATTGAAAGTTAGGTAGAGCCATGCTCCCTTCAGCCTTAGGTCTTTGTAGGGTCACCCTTTGGATACATGGATGTTTTGAATTCCAAATAAATGAGGTTATGACTGAATTTAATTTCTTACAAAAAGATCTATTAATGTATATTGGAATGTTTTGCAATCTAAATGTTAATTCTTCCACCTAAAGTGAAATGAAGGGTTGACCATCTATGCAAGTCTTGCTTAATTTTTTCCATACACACGGCAAAATTTTGTTGATAAAGAGCTTTATGTTTACTTGTGATGTTTACACCTAGGTATGTAAATTGATCTGTGATGATAAAAGGGAAGGTGTCCAATCTAATATTGTATGCTTGAGAATTCACTGGGAAGAGCACACTTTTATTCAAATTGATTCTGAGACCAGAAATCTTTTGAAACTCTATTAGTGCTGTTTGGACCACAGGCACAGTATTTTGTTGATCTGATATATACAGTACCATATCATCTGCATATAGAGAAACTTTTCTGTTTCAGTCCTTCTCTGATAATCCCCTTTATCTCATAAGTATTTCGACAGTGAATTGCCAGTGGTTCAATGGCGATTGCAAAAACAAGTGGCGACAAGGGGCATCCTTGTCTGGTACCACATTCTAGTTTAAAGTATTCTGAATTAATGTTGTTAATGCAAACTGAAGCTTCTGTATTGGTATACAATAGTTTGATCCATGCACAAATGTTTGGGTCAAACCCAAATTTCTCCAATGTAGTGAAGAGGTAGTTCCATTTGTCCATATCAAATGTTTTTTTTGCATCTAACAATATCATCATCTCTGGGGTGTTTGACTTTGTGTGTGAATATATTACATTAAACAGGTGTTGAAGATTGGAAGCTGAGTCACTGCCTTTAATAAATCCAGTTTGGTCTTGTGATATTACCGAAGGCAACACTTTCTCCATCCTTCTAGCTAGGACTTTGGAGAGCATCTTATCATTATTCAGAAGTGAAATTGGTCTGTATGATGCATATTGTAATAAGTCCTTATTTTGTTTAGGAAAGATGGTAATTCATTCTTGGCGAAAAGTTTGAGGTAGAATTTTATTGTCTCTAGCTTCTGTAAATGTTGCTAATAGAAGGGGAGCTATTTGAGTTGGTATATGTGTATATGGTACACATTTAACATCCAGTATATTTATTTTCTAATGACTAAAATTGTGCTTACTTTGCAAGAGCATTAAACTTAGGTTCATATGAAGTGAGAGCAATTTGTAGACATTCATAGAGGTGGATGGTTGTCGGGGGCAATGTGTGTTTGTTTTTATTGCATTTATATGCAAAAAGCTTGACTAGTATGTGTATGTCATAGCAAACATTGTTAGAAGAAAAACAGCCAACTTTTTAGCGTTGGGAAACTGGACCTGGTTTGGTTCTGTCCAAAATTGTACAAATCCCCCAGATTCAAGCGCCTGTTTCAATTCAGATGATTCTTGCATGTCTATCAGTTCTGATTGCAGGGAACGTTTCTCAAGTGACATAAGCACCTGTTTGGCTTTTGATGCAAACTGTCCATCCACATCAGTCATAAACAGATTCTTCTTTGTGCAGATACCAAGTTATCTACTAAATCATGCAGTGTTGGAAAATGAAGCTTTGGAGTGCGTACTTCAGGGGTCTCTAAATGTGATCTGACAGCATGGGGAGGAGGAAAGGGAACGAACCATTTTCTCTTGGAAGAATTGAAATCATTGCATTGGTGCTTAGAAACAAGTTTATCTGTGGTGATTTCATGCATTTTAACACTAGAATTATCAAAGCCTACGAAAAAACTCGTAGATCCGGCCCACCTTAAATCCGTTTGCACCTCTCCGCCAGCGTCTTTTCTCCTGTAAACGTGCCGATAAAGACGAGCAGCAAGAAGCTTACTATTCCATCCTCCCACTGCCGCAGAATGTGCACAAAGTTCTCCCAGCTTATTTCTTGATTATCTAGGAGTGAAGTGCTTCAGCCAATGCTGACTAAAGTGGACAATCATAGATAAATAAAATTTATCACAAAAACATCAATCACATAAATTTTAAATAAAATAAACTAAAATAAAGTAAATTAATAGCAGCAAGATGATAATAAAAGAAAAGATATAGATGTTTCACTCACACCACTGACTCAAAATCCAGCATGACGAAGTAGGTCTTCAGTAATGACTTAAATGTGACTAAAGAGGGGGGCATTCTGATATACTCCAGTAAACTGTTCCACAAAGAGAGAATAGCTACCAAAAAAGCCTGGTCACTTCTCTGTTTATACCTTGATCTAGGCACCACTAGAAGCAACTGGCTAGATGACCTCAGTACCCTCTTTGGGGTATAAATGTTTTAGAAGATTCGGGAGTTAAAAAGGTGCCAGTCTATTTAGACATTTTAAAACCAGTAAAAAATTTTAAATAAATTCAAAAATGAATGGGAAGCCAATGAAGTAGCACAAGTACCGGCGAAACAAATATGGTCATGTTTGCTAGTGTGAGTTTAAAAATAGGCCGCAGCATTCTGCACCATCTGTAGGTGAAATGATTACTTTTGATGATTGATGATGACCGAGGGGATATACAAACATAAGTCATGGCTTGCATAACTTTGCAAGCAATATATAAACTGCTTTCATTTTTTAAAATATTTTCTTTGATTCATAGTCTTTTTTTTTTTTTATTTAATCCTCAACACATTATATCAGCAATATTAACCAAAGCACCACTTGCAGAAATTATTTAGCTAGAAACTTTAGATAGTTTTCTGTTTTGAGTGTTTTATTTTTCATCATTGTTATTGACAAACATACTAGCTACAATATACAAATGATCTTTTTCTGACTATGGCCCATGTTGAACCATTACAATTTCTGTGTTCTATGGTATATATTCTACAGATGTCTAGAACAAGAAATGGGAAGTTATTTTTATATCTAAAACATACATAAACCCTTAACATGTATTTTTCAGAACTCACTTCATCTGTAGTGAATGTTAAATTCATTCCATTCCATTAAAAAAAGTGATCTGTCTGACCCTGGTAACTACATGCCAGTAAACTTAAAATGTGCTCCGGATAATTAATGAAAGCATAGAAAAAGACTGAGCAATACATGAAAGCAAACAGTATACAGTGCATCTGGAAAGTATTCACAGCGCATCACTTTTTCCACATTTTGTTATGTTACAGCCCTATTCCAAAATTGATTAAATTCATTTTTTCCTCAGAATTCTACACACAACACCCCATAATGACAACGTGAAAAAAAGTTTACTTGAGGTTTTTGCAAATTTATTAAAAATAAAAAAACTAAGAAATCACATGTACATAAGTATTCACAGCCTATGCTCAATACTTTTGTCAATGCACCTTTGGCAGCAATTACAGCCTCAAGTCTTTTTGAATATGATTCCACAAGCTTGGCACACCTATTCTTGGACAATTTCGCCCATTCCTCTTTGCAGCACCTCTCAAGCTCCATCAGATTGGATGGGAAGTGTCGGTGCACAGCCATTTTAAGATCTCTCCAGATATGTGCAATCGGATTCAAGTCTTGGCTGTGGCTGGGCCACTCAAAGACATTCACAGAGTTGTTCTGAAGCCACTCCTTTGATATCTTGGCTGTGTGCTTAGGGTTGTTGTCCTGCTGAAAGATGAACCGTCGCCCCAGTCTGAGGTCAAGAGCGCTCTGGAGCAGGTTTTCATCTGAAAACCACCAGGTTTTCATCTGAAGCCACTCCTTTGATATCTTGGCTGTGTGCTTAGGGTCGTTGTCCTGCTGAAAGATGAACCGTCGCCCCAGTCTGAGGTCAAGAGCGCTCTGGAGCAGGTTTTCATCTAGGATGTCTCTGTACATTGCTGCAGTCATCTTTCCCTTTATCCTGAGTAGTCTCCCAGTTCCTGCCGCTGAAAAACATCCCCACAGCATGATGCTGCCACCACCATGCTTCACTGTAGGGATGGTATTGGCCTGGTGATGAGCGTGCCTGGTTTCCTCCAAACGTGACACCTGGCATTCACATGGTCACCTCCCTTACTAAGGCCCTTCTCCCCCGATCGCTCAGTTTAAATGGCCGACCAGCTCTAGGAAGAGCCCTGGTGGTTTCAAACTTCTTCCACTTACGGATGATGGAGGCCACTGTGCTCATTGGGACCTTCAAAGCAGCAGAAAGTTTTCTGTAACCTTCCCCAGATTTGTGCCTCGAGACAATCCTGTCTTGGAGGTCTACAGACAATTCCTTTGACTTCATGCTTGGTTTGTGCTCTGACATGAACTGTCAACTGTGGGACCTTATATAGACAGGTGTGTGCCTTTCTAAATCATGTCCGATCAGCTGAATTTACCACAGGTGGACTCCAATTAAGCTGCAGAAACATCTGAAGGATGATCAGGGGAAACAGGATGCACCTGATCTCAATTTTGAGCTTCATGGCAAAGGCTGTGAATACTTATGTACATGTGCTTTCTCAATTTTTTTATTTTTAATATATTTGCAAAAATCTCAAGTAAACTTTTTTCACATTGTCATTATGGGGTGTTGTGTGTAGAATTCTGAGAAAAAAATGAATTTAATCCATTTTGGAATAAGGCTGTAACATAACAAAATGTGGAACAAGTGATGCGCTGTGAATACTTTCCGGATGCACTGTACATATTTCAAGGACAGCCAACATGTGTTTAGCTGAGAGGATTCCCCTCTTTTGATGGTTCATATTCTGCCTTCACTCCATAATATTTAGAGCTTGAGATAAGGCATGCTTTGTGCCATGCCTGAAGTATGCCTTTCAAAGTGGAAGACTGTAGCCATAATATGATGTAAGCAGTGTGTTGTGACTTTCAAATGACACTCAACTTCTATTATGGGGCCTTGTATGTACTAAGAAAAGGAGGGATGATGAAATTAAATTAAACAGCAGTTTTAAAGCACTACATCTTATACATTTGCTCTTCCTGTTAATATATGTTTGCATATTTCTATAATATATTACAAATAAAATTCATTGTGATGTTAAGAATTTACTATATTTCCACGTTTGTTAATTCATAGTAAACAATGAAGAGAGCCTGTAATTAATCATTGGTCAGAAATAATTAATTTGGTTATTTAATATTAAATAGTAAATACTAGATGAAGCAAGTTTATACATTTATACAGTTTTGCCTACATTTTATTAGTGTTTTACTTTAGTGTGACGCTATTAGCATGTACCGCCCCCTCTCGACTGCCCACCTCTCCATACTCCTTGCTACTGTATTAAGCTGCTCCATCCCCGCTATTACCATGTACAGCCGCCTCTCGAAAGCCCAGTTCCCCATACTCTTTGCTTGTGAACTCCGCTCCACCTCGTCCCCGCTATTAGCTTGTTCAACATCGAGTGACTGGCAACATCCCGCCCCGTGCCTCTCCCCTTGCCACATACGGTCCTGCTTCTAAAATATTTGCCCACTCGTCCCTTGCCATCTCTGCAGATCATTAGATCTGCCTGTGCCTGTAGATCTGCGGCTGTCATCTCGCAATGTCATGCTAAAAGATGCTAGGGAGAACACTGGTCAGGAGGGATAGCTTTATTATTGAAACAAACTTAAAGTTCCACCATGGGATATTCAGAAAAAAGTAATTGCTAGAATTACAGCTGTCCAACATTAGTTTAAGTTGTCTTGATTCAGTATGTTGACTCATGAGCATATTGTACTCCCTTACAAGTAGTCATGTGATATTGTAACTACAACCCTAGTGTTTAAAGTAGCATTTAAAGACATTAATAAACTGGACGAACAAGACATTGTAGCACTACAATTAAACCAAGCGGAGAAAATTGCAAATAGATTTTAAACATTAATTTAAAATAGCAAAACTGAAGGTTAAGGTAATAACAGTAACATTACATTTTTTCCATTATGGAGCAGTAAAAAAAGTTACATAGTGTTCTAGTTGCAAAAATTCCCATGTAACTTATGTTTTCTTTTTATGATGTGTCCTGATTTTTTAGAAGCATTTATTTAACAATACTTCAGCAAAAAATTCATGTGTTTTGCATGTTGTGAGCAAATAATTGAATAACTAACGTGTGACTTATGCAACATGAGTAAAGTGAATTTTTGTTTTTATTTATTTTTTTAAATTCTCTTGTTGATTTTCATATTGTTTGCCATTGTACTTAATTGTCACCATTGGCTTGTATTCTATCATAAATATTTTATCTTTATTCTATTTGAAAACTTGACATTAAAGATTTTTCTCAGTCATCACTACAAAATAAATGGGTAAGTAACATAAAAACAATATTTTTGTGTGGACTGTTCCTTTAAAAAAATCACAAAGTGTTATTTTAGTATTTTGTATAGCTATAACTTGTCCTAAGTTTTAAAATGTTAAATGTTCTTGCCTATTATGCTTATTCTGTTTTTGCAATAAAAAATAAGCATTCATTTAAATCAAGCCACGTCAGTACTTGAGCTTACTAATTATATTTTCAGTTTGTTCCCAGTGCTCTTAGTGACAAATTAAATAAAAACCTGTTAGTCTCTTTTACTTTTTAATGAAAGAATATTTTTTTGGAATCAAAGAGAAAACCTATTGCCATGTGAGAGCTGTCCTTATCGAATATTGTCCCCAAAACTCCTGCCATTCTCCCATAATACAAAAACTCTGCCACAGTAAAATTTTTTTATTAAGGGTGTAAAGAAAGAGTGATGTGAATTTCTCATGAGGCATTAAGGAAATAATTAAAAAGTTGCTTATTCTTTGGAGCATTTTATCTAAGGATATTAGATGGCTATATATGAATATTTTCATTAAGAATAACGCAGCAAAGATATGCATTCAGCTCTTCAAAACATAATCTTACCTATTAATTGTGGTTTACAGCACATCTGCTACCTCTCGTGTTTCCACTATATATTTATATAATAGAATATGTATTGTTGAAAATTGGCTGAATAGTGCCTCTTGCAGTTGATTCTAAATTACTACACCTGCTTATGATGTGATTATTTCATTTATTTTAGTATGACAAAGGCCATTGTATTGTAATGCAGTAATTCAGAAAGTTAGAACTGGAATAATGTAGGCATATGTTTGTTTTTTTTTTTTTTGAAGATATATAAATATCTCCGAACATACTTACGGTGGAATCAGAGTATTCAGACCCCTTCACTTTCTGTGTGCTTTATTGTGTTATAGACTGCATTTTAAATGATTCAGTTTGCTCCTTGAACTACATTCTATAATTTATAAGGACAAAGTGAAACATGTTTAAAGAAAGGTTTGTAAGTTTACTAAAAATTCAAAAACTTCAATCTCTCATTCATATAAAGTATTCAGACTCCTAATTCAGTACAAGTTTTACATACTTGGATTTGGGCAGTTTATCTCATTCTTCCTGGCAAATTATCTTAAGCTCTATAAGATTGGATAGGAAGGATTTTTACAGGACTGTCCTGCATTTTTCTTTATTCATTTTACATTCTGCCCTCAAAAACCTTTCAGCAGGGAAGCATCCTCCCCACATGATGTCGCCTTCACTGTGCTTCACAATGGGGATGGATTGTTTTGTGTAATGTGCAGTGTTTGGCTTTTGTCAAACATGGCATTTAGCCTTCTGGTCAAAATCCTCGATTTTGATCTCATCAGACCACAAAATCTTCTCCCAGCTTACTTCAGTGTCTCCCATGTATCTTATGGCAGACTGCAGCCGAGATGTCATCTTCTATCTCTATCTAAAATTAGGGTCGGCTTCTTTTTTCCTTGAGCTTAATGGACCAAATGGTCTCCTCACATTTATCAAATTTGTTCTTTTATTATGTTCTTTAAAGTGATATTCTAGTGACATGGATATTTTCTTGTATCCATCCCCTGACTTCAGTCACCTTTTTATGGAGTTGCCTTCATTGGGCAAGTTAGGCTACATTACTGACTCCCCACAAGTTGGACCTTCTTGTTAAGGTAATTATTATTGTAAACATACTCAGATTGATTATTGATGTTACCATCTTTAAGGCAATACTGTTCCTAGTACACATTTGCATACTTGTAATTGGGAAGTAGTAGTTTTTGAATGGGTCGTGTTTGCGTCTTTTAAAGTAAAATTCATATTTCACGTTCAGATTGGTGTGCTTATTGAATACTAACATTTGTAGCATAGGATGTTTGGGGATTGCAATATACCTAGAGCTCTCAAAAGAAAATATACAAAGTGGATTTAACTGTAAATAAAGACAAATATTCAGACAGGATACACAGAGCTCCTAGGAAAATAGCTGCACTCTATAGATAAAAAGTACAAAATTAGAGACAAGGTATACAATAAATTACTTGACTGAGCAGGATGGAAAGGTCCTAGTGCTGTTATTGGAGAAGATATTGTGTTATGGTGTTATAGTATGCTAAAATGTTATGTTTGTACGATATGGAGGTATTTATGTATCTGTATATCACTCAAGAATCCTGTATCGCCTTTTATATTATGTTTGCTACATGGTGAATCTCAAACTTGTACAACATTAACATTCTCAAACGTTCCTGAAAAGCCAGTTGTATACAAGCAGAGTCATGTCTTCTACCATCTGCTGGAATATCTGTGTACTCCAGGCAAAATATGGCATTTAAATGCTGTTTTGAAAATTATTTGTCTTAAGGTGGAGATGCAGTCTTTCTGGGGAATTGTTTGCTCTGTTTGAAAAAGTTACAGGTAGAATTTTTATATTGTGGCTAATATTTCAATATGCAGAGTTAGTGGCTCAAAACAACTTATAAATGCTTATTTTATACTAAAATTTATAGTAAAATTTTGAAAATGTGTGTCTCTTGTATGATATTGCAAGTATATAGGGTAATTTAGCAATAAATTCATCAATCATCATTTCTATTGCATTTTGTGATGCAGTATGCATTATATTTATAACTGCAAAATAATTTTGATAGTTAAATGACTGATTGAAGCACCATTTTAGAACATGTTTAGAGAGGAAATTGAGATATTTATATTAATTTTCTGTATATGCAACCTGTTTATGATAATCAGTTGCTGATACTTTTCTTGTCAGTTTTCATTAATTTGTATTTATCAAAAAATCTATTTTTTTAATCTGTTATATTGACCGATTCAAAGAACAAATACAGAGTATACAGTAAGTTGATTTTGGTGTGTTTATTTTTGGATGGTAAAAAGTACAGCACTGAAGATGCCTTGCACTTGATGGTAGTGGCAATTTAAGTGACGTGAAACAGGGGAAGATGAGGATGATGATAATGATGAGGAATGGACTCCTAATGTAATGCTTGCAGAGGGAAACTCAACTAGTGATGTATGGAGGCTAGTAATGAGGAAGAACTGCAAGGTGAAAGTGTAGACCAGATGAGCACAGAAGTAGAGGGCCCAAAAATACCAAAGGAGTCAGCAAAGGGCAAAGTCAAAAGATGGAAAAAGTGGAATTTGATCCTCCAGACATTGACTTTTATGAATATGTTGATGAACCCCTTGAACATAGTTCAGACTGGGCACCATATGTGTATTTCAAGCATTTTGTTACTGCTGAAATACTATGTGAAATCGCAGAACAAGCAGGCTGGTACAGTGTACAGAAAAAGGGAAAATCAGTAGAGACAACTGCCAAAGAAATAATGGTTCTCAGACTAGCCAGTGTTGAGAACTACAACACATTCATAGGAGGAGTTTTACTCCTTGATATGCTGTGTGCACTTTACAAGTTCAGCTTCAAATCCCAGAGATGGTAGATATACATTTGGTACCAAACTGTCACAATGGCAGTCATCAATGAACAGATCCTCTGCAGAAGAAACTGGAACTTTCACAGAAATCCATAGCTCTGTGAACGTTTCATGCTTTCATTGGCACTTCTCTCACAAACCCAGGAAGAAGGCCAAGATGTGGCAGACCACTATCCTCTCCGGAACCAGAAGCAGCACCACCTTGCAAAAGGCCAACTTGTAGTGTGCTTTCTGATGTGAAAAAAGGATGGCACTGATCATTTCCCAACATGGGAAACCTGACAGAGATGCAAGCGCTGCCCAGGAAATTATTTCTCACATGTCTATGGTGGGAAATGCAAAATGTGCTTGAACAAAGACAGAAACTGTTTTTTCTTACCACAATATAAAATAAGAAAAGGGTTCTAAAAATTTCATGTTGTGATGTATAATTTGAAATAAATGCATTGTAAATTAAAAATGTTACAGAAAATTATCATATATGAAAATTATTTTTTCAATTTTATGAAATTTCAGATATGTCGTTATCTGTACATGAAGCAAGTATATAATTTAAATGCCTGCACCAAATAAATATAAAGCAGTGGTTTTCTTGTTAACAAAAATTTAAATAGAGCATCTAAACAAAAGTATAATTCCATTAACTGACAATAAAATGAAAGCAAAACTTGTTTTTCTAATTGTAATTTTTGAGTACACATGCCAGAATGCTGCTTAAAACCGTGCAGTCATAATTGAAATTTAGAAATGAACATTGATTCAAGTACATGTGCAAGTACCCCTCACTGCAGCCTTCAGGATCTTCCAAGCAACTGTAGTATTCTATGAATTTCATTGAATAATTTCAGCTTTTAGTCAAAACTGAGTGTGAACAACAAAGCCTCGTCACTGGCTTCTGAGAATTTCATTGGCCATAATTGACCATCAGTCACAGATGTCCTTTTAGTTGTCAGTGAGTAGTTGCTTCTACAAAACTTGAAGAATTTACTAAAAACATGCAGCTTGTTCGTTTGACATATTTGTCAAGCTTGAGTGGTTACACTCCCCTCAAATTTGGTCAGTATTTAAACTGGAAAAATAAAAACAGTATTATCATCTTTTTGTGCCCAAGGAGGTGGGAAGTTCAGCAACCTACATCAATGACATGCACTTCCAGTTTAAGAAAAAATAAAGTATTGAAGTCAGATTTTGATGTCTTCAGTTCATTATTATTATTTTCTTTATTATCTTACCTAATAATATCTAGCGATCAAATCAGTAAATTTATACAATAAAAGAACCACAAATTTTTTAATATGTGGATCAAAATGTATATTGCTGTGTTACTGTTGGTGTCATTGCAGTGACAAGCAGATGCATGCAGTCAATGCTATTCATTGAGCCAGTGGTACACATATACATTTAGTTTTAATTAGAATTTTTAGTACTGATGTTTTAATGTCAGTTGAGGAGTGGAGCACAGCTAGTGTTCCAGTTACACAGCGCCATGAGCTTAGATTTCATTGCTAGCCTGGTCAAGGTCTATATGTAGTTTGCATGTTTTTTCCATTTTTCCATGGGCTGATTTTTCATAACTGCAGGAGCTTACCTGTTTTAAATATGATATCTGAATTGTGTCATTGAAGCCGCTCAGGTGTCAAAATATGTTTATTCCTTGATGAGCTGTTGCTAAATTACATCCACCCAAGTTTAGAAGTGTCACAGCATTCATGTTGTCTCTAGTCACTACAGTTTTCTACAGCTCCTTCCATGCAGCTCTGCCTCTTACACTGCGTGTATGTTGACACCATTGGCTCTTCCTCACACCTTACTTTGGATAAGAGGCAACACCATCTACAGTGGTGTGAAAAACTATTTGCCCCCTTCCTGATTTCTTATTCT
>JANRMT010062806.1:16196488-16209465 GCA_026402145.1 Polypterus bichir lapradei | reverse complement strand
TCTATCTATCTATCTATCTATCTATCTATCTATCTATCTATCTATCTGTTAACTTATATTGAATTACTCTATTCTTAATTGAACAAAAAATGGCATAATCATTAATAAACAGTATAATAGTATAATAATTAATAAAAAGTATAATTATTAATGGAAATGGTCATATGGTGTCAACACAGTGACATTTTCCACAGCGGGTATCCACATTTGCCATTGTCACAACATCAGATTTCCATGAGAAACACTATACATAATTCAGGTGTTTTTCATTAAGACAGTGTTGTAAAGCACACAGTAGGTCTAATAGAGTCAAATCTGACAGACCTTTTTAACAAGAAAATACTATATTCAAATAGTACTCATCCCACTATATTCAAAATTCCAATTTTTGTCATCAGGTCACAGGTTCAAGGTTCAGATGATAAAAGTCAACAAGTTCAAATACTAATTTATCACAACTGCTGTTAATCTTCTGAATAAATTCAAATTTAATAAACATCCTGAGGCATACACCATGGAATTAACAGTTGTCATTTGCATCAATCAATAGTCCGGGTTTAATGGGTAATATGTGTGATGTTATACCAGAAGTATTATGTACAGTGCTATATTTATTTATATAAAGTTTATACTTGGTTGATATGTTTTTAATGTTATGTCATGATAGTACTGTAAAATCTACCAGCAAATCTGATTCCTTCTTGGGACAATAAACTTGAATAGAATCAAAAAGTAGAATATGTAAGTTTTTATAATATTTAAATTGACTTTGGTTAAATGCTTATGCATTTGAGAAGTGAGAAACTTTGTAGCTCTTATCAAAGTTTAGCATACATATAGTCTTGCTGCAATGTGAGATTGCAGGGACTGCATAAATTAATACATTTCTTTGTGGATGAAACAAAATAGTTTAGATAGTTGTGGTATTTTCATTCTTTTTACTCTTCTTACAATTATTGTATCAAAGAATGACAATGGAGTTTGTTTAACTAATTCATGCATATTGTCTGGGACTGTGCAAGGGAAAATTGTGTAAGAAAATATCTACATCAAGTTTATGCTTCAAAGATCAAAACAGCCTACTGTATAAGACAATGCTGTAATTGTTATATTTCTAATACAGTATCTTTTGTGTAAGGTAGTACTCAGTGGTTTCAGGTTTGACTGCACTTTCTTTACTGCCGAGATTGGCAGCATACTTCAGCATCAATTCTAAAAAGCATGCTATACAATATTAAAAATAAATTGTAGTAAAAAAAAAATAAAGCACATCAAATATAACAAAGGGCTGAACAGAATAACTACAATATGTTTGCATTTTATTTTTATTGAGCAATTAAAGACAAGGAAAACAGCATTCTAAAAGCGGATCCCATTTGGCTTAAGCCTACCAGATGCTCACTCCACCTAAGGGAACTCCTGTAGTGAACCAATAATATTAGCAGAATTTGACAATTTATCTGATATCTGATGCATTATTGGTAATGAGACAATCATTCTAAGACCCTGCTGCTGGATCAGTATGGGAACATTTGTTCAAAATGGCAGTGACACCAAGTTTCCTAATATGACTCCTAGAGCAAAAATAGCCAGTAACTGACAATTAAAATAATTGCTACATTTATTAAACATGAGCAGTGGGAGATGAAGCTCTAACAACAGTAGGCTATCTTAAAATAATAAGTCATGTTTTGATTCAAATGGGTAAACTAGTTCTTTGACTAATATTTATAGTTAGATAATTTTATGGTAATGTGTGCACAGTGTATGATTGGGGTGATTTAATGTTCACTACCTCTTTAAACAAGACTTTATGTTGATCGACATTAGATAGAATAATTCATGCCTTTGAAGTTAACTAGGATTAATGTGGTCATATGATTGGTAATTATGAGCTAGGTTAACAAAAATAACATCTAGCTGGAAAACCTTTTAATGCTGAGCTATATTAAATGAAAACAATAAATGTTAAATTTTGTGTCTTTATTATTATACTCAGTTTTAATTATTGGTGCCACAGAGTCAAGCTTTTTTACAGTGATAAAAAGTGTATTCTTGTGCTAGAATATCTAGTGTGATTGTTGCTAAACAGTATGAATAAAATGGATCCTTTTTCTATAGTGGGATTAACTCTGCAGTCCTTCATTATGGTCATGCTGGAGCTCCTAATGATAAGACTATTGAAGATGGAGAAATGTGGTGAGTGTGATTTTATATTAAATATGAAATCAGTCTTCATTAGTAAAGACACTTCTGTGAAGTGGAAATAAAAAAATTAAAATGATATTTTGTAATTTACTGTAGACATTGTTATGTATGCATTTATAGAGGGAGTGGCATAAACCAAGAAATTTGGAACTGTAAGGTAGCACTACTGACCAATGCAAAACCATGCTGCTCCTTTACAAATATAATGTTTAAGTCAATTCATCCCTTTTTTCTAAACTTGTATAATAAACAATAACTAAGGTTGTATGTTGATATAGTTAAAGAATACATCACAATTACAAATGCTGTTGCAAAGGTAAATCATATTGGATTGTTGTCAACTAGCAGTACTATTTGCGTCATATCTGTCTTTTTATCTATCGATTTATCAAGGTCTGACAAGTTAGCATTTCGATCTGTGAGTTTACGAGGCAGCGATTACAAAGAAGTTACAGTATGAACCTAAATGTCAAGTGGACCAGTAGCTGAAAATGTAAAACAATTACATGCTCTAAGTCAACCAGTCTCAGTAAGTACGGCATAACATAGACAAACTGCATCTGCAAAGAAAAACAGTGGTTGTAAGTTCATGCTTATTGACAAGGACAACAGTCACTTCAGGGTTAGTGTAGTTCTTGTTTTTGTTAGTGTAGTACAGTTTATTTAAACTTGATTATAGTTTCTGTACCTCAAAAATGACCACAGAATTCAATCAGCACATTTGTAAAACCCAGTCTCAAGAAAAACTGTATGTCATGAGCTTTACAAAGCTTGAACTTTGTGCAGGGCTACCAAAACAGTTGAGAAAAGCAAAGCATAATGTACAACAATTCTTTGATACAATCCCACAGCGAAAATTAATTTTGAAACTAGAAGAAGCTTGCATCATAGGTAATCTAAATAACTAGTTCTCAACTAGGTGAACCAATAGCGATAAAAAGAGTACTGATAAAAGGTGAATGGTTCACGTGAAGTGCAAGTCCACGTAGACACTTAGGGGTTCATCATTGGACCACCACTTTTTCTAATTTTGTATTGTTATTGATTCTGGTATATTTATAAAATGTATGAACTTCGTAGATGATACTGAAATTGGAGGAATAGCAGATGCTGAAGTGGCAGCAAAAAAAATGAGAAAGAATGAATAGTGTTGTATTTCAGCCAGTGTTCCTCCAATGGCTGGGAACATATTTGTTTTATGTCGCCTTTTTCATGTTTGATTCTTTTGTTTGTATTAATACTGTGAATTTTGTTAGAAATGTGATATTCCTTATGTATTTTATTAGTGTGCGGTATTGTTTGATTTCTTTGTTTATAAGCTGCCTTTGTTATGTGTTTTGAGTTTTTAATTGGTTCTCTAAAAGGCGGGACCATCTCCCCATCAAGGCTAGGAACTGCCTTCAGCCCTATAAAGGTGAGGGATTACCACAGTTCCTGTCAGTTCACTCTAAAATGATAGAGAGTAAGTGAGTTCACTTGTGCTTTTGGTTGTGCTTATGATTATTGTGATTTTCTAGATTTTTGACCATCTTTTCTGTTTTCTGAACTTGTTTTTGACTACTGTATTAGGACTTTGTTCGCCTCGGATTGACTTTGCTGGCACCTCTTTTGAGCTCTTTGGAGCTTCACAGTTTAACAAAGCTTTTTTGTTGGAATTTTCCCTTCTGTTCTGCATTTTTGGAAATATACTTGAAACTGTAGTGCTTTGGTAATCTCAGTTGTAGCAGTCAATCTTTAGAACTGAATGAACAGTTGAAAAATTCAGTTTAATGTAATAAATTTTAAGGTGATAGACATAGGCAAAAGTAAGGTCAATTATTAACATTAGAATTACCGAAGCCTACGAGAAAACTCATAAACCCGGCCCACCTTAAAACCGTTCGCACCTCTCCATCAGCGTCTTTTGTTTTGTAAATGTGTTGATAAGCACAAGCAGCAAGCAGCCTACTATCCCATCCTCCCACTGCCACAGAAACGGCAAAAAGCTCTCCCAGCTCAAGCCTTGTTTATCTGGGAGTGAAGTACTGTAAATAATATATCATTGTTTAGACCACATGCATTTCATGTGTGTTCATTGTCTACAAAGATCTATGTAAGTTCAGGATGACAGAAATGTTGCACACATACCTACAGTGGGAGCCACGTCAAACAGCCGCCTGGAGCATGACAGGTCCATGACAGGACCATGACAGGACCATGCACGATCCGTGCACGCAATGTGATCCCCCGCGATGACGCAGTTAATGATGCCCCGCCCCATAAACGCCCCCATGCGCGTTCTAAAAAGATGGTTGCAATGCTATATAATCCCGCCAGATGGAGCATTGACTGCTTCAGTTAACTGCAGTGTCCAGGAAGCCCTATACCGTATCTTTAATATACTGTACAGGCAGTTCTTGTATTGTCAACATACTGTAGTTTCATAAATAGATGACGTGGTAAAAAAAACAACAAACAAACCGATTAATAAAACAGATTTGTTAAATCACTCAATACACAACCCATGATGATACGGAAGCGTATTAGGGCCACGGTGAAAAAAAAAATATGGACCAGTGAAGAAAAAAAAATCAAAATGTCGACATTAAAGTCGACATGTTGACTTTATTCTCGACATTTCCACTTTATTCTCGCCATTTACATCAAGATTAAAGTCGACATGTTGACTTTATTCTCGACATTTCCACTTTATTCTCGCTATTTATGTCGAGATTAAAGTCGACATTTCCACTTTATTCTAATAGTTTATTTTGTCAGTAGAATGTCGCAAACTAAACTTCATCTTAAAATGAATGTTTAATTTACTAGATTTTCTCAAACCCCCGTCATAAGTTAATGTAGCACATTAAATGCTTTTTATTAAGTGTTCCCCGACCCTGTTTTTAATCTCTATGCGCTTCTTAAACTGACTTCCTCTTGCACACAGACAGCAGACAGCGATCGCCGCACATTGACTTCATGATATTCCTGCTCTATGAACATTCAGAATACTAACATACAGTGCATGATATCTTCTTCACGATGAAATGCATTAAAGCATGTATTAAACACGGGTGGCGGGGGGCACGGTGGCGTGGCTGTAGTGCTGCTCCCTTGCATTACGGGGTCCCCAGGTGTATGTTCAGTGTAGTGAACTTTATGACAGGTGTGACGAGGCTCCAAAAAACTGGATATATGAATGGGTATCGCACTGGTTTAACTGGAATATCGTGTAAATGTTGGCTTCGTTATGTGGTGGACGGAGACACGAACGCAGAATTCAATGGATGTTCTTCTGAGCGGGCTTTCTTTATTGCATGCGCGCTGTCTTTATCTGACGTACTAAACCTCCAGTTCCTATCATTGCTTTTTCTTTCTGCACATAACCAATCACCACACGATAAACGTCTTTGTGAAATTAAAACAAGTTATAAACTTAGACCTCAGAGTTTTCAGAACTTAAAATGTATTAAAGCATGTGGGGGCACGGTGGCGTGGTGGTTCAGCTGCTGCTTCGCAGCAAGGTGGTCCCGGGTGTTCCCTGCCTTGAGTTTGTATGTTTTTTTCTGGTGGGTCTACTGGGCGTGCTTCAGTTTCCTTTCAAAGACATGTAGGTTGTGGGGTTTTGTTATGTATTATTGACCCTGCTACTTTATGTGTTCCACGTATTCACCTTGCGATGTGTTGGCACCGCATTCAGGATTTACTCCTGCCTCACACAAGATGCTTGCTGGGATGGGCGCAACCCTAAATGGATGGCATAATTAAACATGTATAATGAAGATTTTTTTTTAATTTCTGAAAACTCCATCCCAGCAAGCACCGTGCCCCCACATGCTTTAATAATTTAAAGTTCTGAAAACTCCGAGGTCTAAGTTTATAACTTGTTTTAATTTCACAAAGACGTTTATCGTGTGGTGATTGCTTACGTGCAGAAAGAAAAAGCAAGGATAGGGACTGGAGGTTTAGTACGTCAGATAGAGACAGCACGCATGCAATAAAGAAAGCCCGCTCAGAAGAACATCCATTGAATTCTGCGTTCGTGTCTCCGACCACCACAGCACGAGCCCAATATTTAAGTTAAACCTGTGCGATACCCATTCATGTATCCAGTTTTTTGGAGCCTCGTCACACCTGCCATAAAGTTCACTACACTGAACATACAACTGGGGACCACTTAATGCAAGGGAGCAGCTCTATAGCCACGCCACCGTGCCCCCCGCCACCCATGTTTAATACATGCTTTAATGCATTTCATCGTGAAGAAGATATCAAGCATTTCTCTTAGTATTCTGAATGTTCTTAGAGCAGGATTATCATGAAGTCAATGTGCGGCGATCGCTGTCTGCGCCTCTCAGTGCAAGAGGAAGTCAGTTTAAGAAGCGCATAGAGATTAACAACTGGGTCGAGGAACACTTAATATAAAGCATTTAATGTGCTACATTAATTAATTACGGGGTTTGGGAAAATCTAGTAAATTAAATATTCATTTTAAGATGAAGTTTAGTTTGCGACATTCTACTGAAAAAATAAACTATTAGAATAAAGTGGAAATGTCGACTTTAATCTCGACGTAAATGTTGAGAATAAAGTCAACATGTCGACTTTAATCTCGACGTAAATGTCGAGAATAAAGTGGAAATGTCGAGAAAACTAGTTATTAAAATATTTTTTAAGACATCCTTAATAATCCTTAAAGACAAACGCCCTCTGCCAGACATCTGCCAGATGAAAAAGATGACGTCGCATAGACGTCTCCGCGACGTGTGTGTGCTATCTGGGTTAACAATCCTTAAAGACACGGTACGTCTGTAATTTATCTATACCGATCATTGTAGGTACGGAATAGAAATGCAGGCTATGTACAGTATTTTACATTACGGTGTATTTTACCTAGTTCCATTTAATATACTGATGAATTATATTTTGCTGCAAAGCGTCTTTTTGATTAAAAGAGGAGTGACGTTGTGAGTTTGTGACACTGACAGTAAGCTGTAATGTTAACTCCAGACTTGGTAAACAGACCATTAAGTTATCTAAAGTTATATCTGACCGTTGCTGGTGCTGCCAGTGATTTTCAAAACGGCCAATAAAAAACTAAACTGGGAAATAATCTGTAAACTACCCCAAACAAATTTTATAAAAATAAATACATAAATAAAGTCACCACTTACCGCAAATAGTCCATTAACACTAGAATTACCAGAGCCTACGAAAAAACTCTTAGATCCGTCCCACCTTAAATCGCTTCTTAAAACCGTTCTCACCTCTCCGCCAGCGTCTTTTGTTAATCTAAATGTGTTGATAAAGAAAAGTTGCAAGTAGCCGGCTATTCCATCCCCCCATCGACTTAGAAAGTGCACAAACTTCTCCCAGCTCATGCCTTAATTGAGTATCTGGGAGTGAAGTGGAGTTTTAGAGTGGAAATAATAGATCATTATTTGGAATACACGTATTTCACGTGTGTTCCGTTTCTACAGTAATCCGTGTAAACACATTTTTAAAACAGAAACGTTTTTCATATTGTAGTAGTAAATGACAAAATGTAGGCATAAACTATATAATGTATGAAGCCTGAAGTCCAAATATCAAATTAACAGCTTCACAAAAGGTACAAATATAACAGAACAAGTATGCTTTTATTCAAAAATATAACTGCAGGAAAAAAAAGCCGCATTAACATGCCACATTGACATATACGTCTCTCAACTGCCATGGTAGTGTAATGGTATCAGCTGCTAACTTGTAACCAAAAGTTTATGAGTTCGATCCTGCACGATTCTCTTTTGAAAAGTAAACTGCTCTTATTCTTACTATTTTAAAATAAAAACATACAAAACTGATTTCCGATCCGTGCTATATAAAATCATCCCATTCAAATATTAACAATTCCCACACACCCTTCCAACATTTACGGCATGTGTACTTGTTGCAGTTTACACACCTCTCTGTGCTATGGTTCCTATTACACTGAATAAGCACCTGACACTGTACTTTCTTCCCTATATAAATAACATTCGAGCTATAGCGCGTCTCCAAATAAATCACATTTGAGCTATAGCACGTCTTTATGTGAAAACAGCATTGTCAGGTGTGGGGGGGGATTAGGATCGTGAACGCGACTGAGAGAATGGAACTGAATTAAAAAAAAAAAAGGTAACCTTTACAATTATCATGCATTTACACTGGCTCGTACAGACTGACTGAAATCAAATTATGTTTTTATTCTAAAATAGTACAGTACATGCAATATTATTTGAAAACGAACAACGTCAGATCGGGTTTGAATACATGCTGACGCTCTTACAGAAGAAGTCAGCTTATTCAGTGCAGCAGTTAAAACACACAGCACATGCAATATTATCTGAAACCGAACAGCGTCAGATCGGGAGCATATTCAAACCCGATCTGACGCTGATCGTTTTCAAATAATATTGCATTAGTGCAATGATGTTTTTACATATATTGTCTCTTTCATTCATCTTGCGGTTTGTAATCAGTGACCGCGTGTTTTTTTCCCCGATCTTGCCAGTCCCCACATGTTGCTGTATGGTGGTGTTTCTTTTGTACTCCAGGACACGCAGAGGCCAGAATAGTACAGAGCAGTAAGTTCAGCGCTATATGCAATCAGACAGGCAGAGAAGGCATTAGATATATAAATAAACAGGGAAGGCACTGTATAATAGATATATAAAAACAGCTAAGGGGATAGATATATAAATAGGTAGGAAGGAAAGGCACTATATGATAGGCAGACAGGGAAGCTCCTATATAATAATAAAATTACTGTTATTACTATATTTATAGACAGGGAGTTCAGGCAGGCAGAACGGCGAAGGTTATTTATTTATTTTTAACTATTTTAGAATAAAAACATAATTTTATTTCAGTCAGTCTGTAAGAGCCAGTGTAAATGCATGATAATTGTAAAGGTTAGCTTTTTTTTTTTTTAATTCAGTTCCATTCTCACAGTCGCGTTCACAATCCCAATTGGAGGACTATTTCGGACAAAATTAATTAAATAAATAAATAAATGCGCAAATAAATAAAAGTTCTGTGAAATGTAAGCATAAATAAATAAATGTATCATGAAATGAAGCCTTAAATAAATTTGTCATGAAATGAGAGCATAAATAAATAAGTGTGTCACGAAACACGTTTTTTGTTGCTTATTTATTTATTTCATTTTGTCCGTAACATTCCTGCAAACCGTCATGAAATACGACTTGAAATAAAAGTGTCACTTTCACTCGTCAAAGTTGAGAGGGTGGGCTCTAACACGTCCTCTAGTTACTGATTGGTGAATCGATAGCACAAGAATTAATTAGAAAAATGCTTACTACTGCCGATGAAATGGATTCTGCCGAAGATATTACGTATTTCAGAGAGAGAATTGAAGATTTATCGGAAGAAATTACAATGTTTGCAGCCCTTTTAGACTCCGATATAGATGAAACTATTTTTGAAATTATCGAACAGGTGGAACAGACTCTACTACACTCCAGTTCAGGTGATGCAGTTCCCTTCTCTGGACGTCCATCCTTTGACATTCCAACTGAGTCAATAGAACAACTTTGCAACTAGAGTTGTTTGAAAAAGTAGCTGCGAATATGCACCTGACTTTATACCCGTAAAACAAGGGTCAAATACTCAGTTCAAAATATTAGTTGGAGCTGCTTTGGGCATTCCATGTCAAAGTACCTAAACTAATAGAGCCGTTGCAGCTTACCATATATCAAACTGGCTCATTCGCCTTGTGATCGTCTCCCCCGATACACCATATAGATTTGCAATCTGTCGTACTTTTAAACCGCATAAAAGAAGGTGTTCTATTGACTCAGCTGGAATGTCAAAGGATGGACGTCCAGAGCAGGGAACTGCGTCACCTGAACTGGATTGTAGTAGAGTCCGTTCCACCTGTTCTTCGATAATTTAAAAAATAGTTTTACCTATATCGGAGTCTAAAAGGGCCGCTAACATTGTAATCTATACTAATAAAAGGCAAAGCCCTCACTGACTCACTCACTCACTGACTGACTGACTGACTCACTCATCACTAATTCTCCAACTTCCCATGTAGGTAGAAGGCTGAAATTTGGCAGGCTTATTCCTTACAGCTTCCTTACAAAAGTTGGGCAGGTTTCATTTCGAAATTCTACGCGTAATGGTCATAACTGGAAGGAATTTTTCTCCATTTACTGTAATGGAGTTGAGCTTGACCGCCGTGGGGGCGGAGTTTCGTGTGACATCATCACGCCGCCCCCGTAATCACGTGAACTGACTGTCAACGCACTATGTAGAAAACCAGGAAGAGCTCCAAAATACGCTGAACAAAACATGCAATATATAATTGAGAAGGCAGCGAAACAATAAGAAGCGAGCGAGTGACATACTACCATATTCATCAGTACAGCTACTTCGGAAACAAAGCGAGGTATAAACCTAAACTTTAAATTAAGTTAATAGACAGGCTGCCGCTGGTGCTTTTCGTGCCCACGGGTAATGCGGGATACAAGTTTAATGAGAGGACGCAGGATATAAACGAGAGTTTTGATCACTTTGTAACTAAGTTAAAATTGCAGGTGAAGGGGTGTGCTTATGCAAATTCCGAGAGACTGTGTTTGTGGGGGATTGACAGTTAAGGCAGGTGGGGGAGTCACGTCATCATCTCCCCTCCCATTTACCTCATTTCGCTCTGAGCTGAGCTCCGCGGCTAACGCCGTCTTCCGAAGCAACTTCGTCACACTGCCACCAAATACAGAGAAATCCACAAGTTAATACACACTCTGTCTCTAGACTTTCTCCACACTGAATCCTCCAGGCACTACTTACAAAAGGTTACATTGACAATCGTGTTACGTGATTTTTAAAATGTTTAATTTTCTTAGCACAAGCACAGCTGAGAAGCTTCGATGCATGTGCTCCATAACGCGTTAAAAAATAATGCATTTAATCACACTTTGCATTACAATCAAAGGGGAACTTTTGTCAATGCATGATTTCCTGGTACACCGATAACATTGATCAGCGCATCCCAATTCATTTTAGCCTCGCACCACCTTGGTTTGAGAAGAAGTATGAAAAGATATGAGGTTAACACACAAAAACAGATCACCAATTCAAGCTTTATGAATAATCGATTCGCCATCAATAATTGTTTTGGTAAAGCCATACTCAGTGTAATCCTCCTTCCATTTTATAATTTTTCCGCCACTAGCCATGATTAAATGAACGGTAAAAAAGTAAGAGCGAAGCGAGGGTGACTTATTTAGGCAGGCATATATATGACAGCAACACTCATGACAATCATGTTACGTTATTATTAAAATGTTTCCTTTTCTTTTTCATTACTTCTTTAACCCACTACTGTTTCGCTGCGAGGCGCGGGTATTTTGTATATGAATGACCTCCAAAGAGCGCGGAGACTTTTGATCATGTGAACGTGTCTGCAAAAACTGGCGTCTCCTGCCCAGCAAAAGTCGAGCAGCCGGCGCGCGCGCATAGCTGTGCTGGCCGTTCAGACGCTGACTGTGCTTCTGCGGCAAAATAATATTTAGGCGCTTCGCACTTTATTTTGCACGTATACGATTATGAGGTCGTCAGCTCGGATTATGAAGACACGCACAGGAGTAAAGGACTGACAGTGCCATCACAGTCGATTAATAGCTGGGACGTCTCACCAGTCTGCACAAGACCCACCGCGACTGTCCCCAAAAGGCGCTCATATCGTCAGCGAACACATCTCTCTATACTATATAAAAGAAAAAGGCAACTTTCCTTTCTTTACACCTTTTTTCCTTTTATCCCAAACCAAAGCCTTTCTCTCTTAACACTGCAGAGGACACAAAACTAATTTTCTTTAATTGCTGGTAAGGCACATTACCAGAGGCAGAAATTTGGACTTTCACATAGAAAATGTAATTTCTATACCACAGCCGTCGTTTAGCGCCTTTCAAAAGGGATCAACTACCGAGAGATGATCCATATACATTTTAGCTGCTGTTAGTACTACTTACCTCTTCTGTTATACCGTCTTTAAAATGTAGTTTACCCGCAACCACTCCAGTAGTACTCAATGTACCTTTACTTCTTAAAACGTTAATGTTTTACTGTTTAATAACTTATAGACTACATTTTATTATTTTTCCCTTGCACTCAGTGATCAAAGCTATACACACACATATAGACACATAAATATATATATATATATACACATATATTTATATATACCTGTGTGTATGTTTGTATGTATGTGTATACACACACACACACACACATACATACACACACACAAATTATATATATGTGTGTGTCTGTGTATGTATGTATGTATATGTGTGTGTATATATGATGTAGATAGGTATGCATATATATATATATATGTAGATATGTATATAGATATGTATTTTGCTATATATATATATATATATATATATATATATATATATATATATACAAACACAAAATTAACAATCATGTTACGTTATTTTTAAAAATTTTCCTTTTCTTTTTCATACCTTCTTTAACACACTACTTCTCCGCTGCGAAGCGCGGGTATTCTGCTAGTTTCTTCTGATAAATCTTCAATTCTCTCTCTGAAATACGTAATATCTTCGGCAGAATCCATTTCATCGGCAGTAGTAAGCATTTTTGTAATTAATTCTTGTGCTATCGATTCACCAATCAGTAAGTAGAGGGCGTGTTAGAGCCCACCCTCTCAACTTTGACGAGTGAAAGTGACAGTTTTATTTCAAGTCGTATTTCATGACGGTTTGCAGGAATGTTACGGA
>JANRMT010062806.1:16180794-16191488 GCA_026402145.1 Polypterus bichir lapradei | reverse complement strand
GACGGATCTAAGAGTTTTTTCGTAGGCTCTGGTAATTCTAGTGTTAAGCTGCCATCTTAATCTCTGTAGTGCAGTTTGGTAGTGTCAGTTCGGCGGGGGAGGGGGTGGGTTGTTAAAATCACGTGATTGCAACTCAGCGCAGCTAAATTGCTGGCGTGTGTTAACGTGTTCTTGAGAACAAAGCGCCATCTAGTGGTGGAACCAGGTAAATGAATAAATAGGGCATGAATGGGCGTGTTTACTGTGAAATCTTGACACGCCTTCTGTCAGTAGAGGGAGGGGGGGGGGGAATCACGGCGTGCATAGGGCAGCCGTACGCCATTCGCACGGCCGCGGCTATTTGACGTGGCTCCATCTGTAAAAGACAAACTTTTTTCATGTTTAGTACTAACGACAAAAGTTTGACATAAAGTGTACAATGTGTGAAGACTGAAGTACAAATATCAAATAAACACTTTCACAAAAGGTACAAGTATAAAAAAAAAATTGCGCATTTATTCAAGACTATAACCAAAGAAAAAGAAATCGGGTTAGTGTACTTTGTTGTTTGTTATGACTGCTTTGGTAGTACAGCGGTAAGGACTACTGACTCATAATCAAGAGGTCAAGGTCTTGCCGCGTCACAAAATAAATGTTTTGAGTAGTGAGCTGCTCTTATTGCTACTATTATACAATAAAAACATACATTTGATTTGAGTCTAACAGCTGGGGGAAATGTATCGTACTTGCAAAGGTTAGCGTTTGTTTTATTCAGTTTTATTCTCTCAGTCATGTTCACGCTCACCCCAATCTGACACTGCTGTTTTCAAATAAATATGCGCTATAACAGAGGTGAACTCGGATCGGATGAGGATTAGAGTTTTACATCTGAGAAAGAGAACAGAAGCCATCCCCACAAGAAACATCCACTCACATATAAGAAAAACGCAGCTGCATCAGGTGTAAAGATGGCACCGTTTGGATGCAGCAAGAGCCAGTCAGTCTGCCCTACCCTTGTCCATCAAAGAAAAAACACGGCTTGCAGAGCTTGCCAAGGTATCGTGCAAAGCCCAGTTTGTGATTATGTTTTGTGATGGTCTTTATATGAAAACATTTATATGTTATTTATATTATGACCAGATCGAATGTTATTTACTTAGATTTATTTACGTATCTTCCTACGTAATAGACTGCAGAGCTTCCTGTGTTTGATCAACACGGGCATGCTGACAAACTACTTCTGTACTGAAGTGACTTCAGCTACAGCCCAGCCCCATGTAAGGCAAAGTAGTGCATACCAAATGCATACCTCATTAGTTATGTGCTGTGGTGCCTAGGCAGAGTAAGAAAACACGAGACCCTGTGAAGAAATAATAATATAATTATTATTTGTAATCTAAGTTCTAATCTTCAAGGCACTGCCACTAAGAGGGTTGTGCAAACTGATCTTGGAATCCAAGTTCAGCTGTATGCCAGGTTTATATAATGGAAGGAGGAGTGATAACTGCACCAAGTCAAAATAAACCTTAAACTCTGTGAAGTAACAATAATCATAACAAGAGGTGTATTACTAATTATAAGCCATTTATCTTTTGTTGGAAGAAAAAGTGCAAACCATTTGTACAGATTGATTAGAAACATAAAAGCAAATAATGGCCTAGAACATAAAAATTAAAAAAAAAATTAATTCATCCCTGTGTAGCACACACAGTGCTTGCTTCATTCAGTAATCATTTAGCTTATAATAATTGGAGTAAAGCCAGAATACACTGAGACCTTGACAGCCTGCTTAATTAATAAAAGTTTCCACTTAAAAAAAATCATTAAGGATGAAAACCTGCAGACACAGGAGCGTCCCAGGACTGAACGAGACTATAGCAGTTGCTCATCTAGAAAACACAAACTATTGCAGTATTTAAAGTGGACAAAAACGTAAGCAAGGATAATATTTAGTGAAGCAAGTATTAAAAAATATTTTACAATTTAAAACAGTCCATTAGATTGTTTTTTTGGATTTGTTTTACTTTGTATTATTCTTTATCTACAAGGAAAAATTGAGCATTAGTAAAGGAAGGCTAAGGTTTTCTTTACTATCTGACAAGTTTTCCTGTTTCTCATTCCCTTCACATGAAATTTGATCACATGTTTTGTTGTCATCATGTCTTTCTGTTTGTCCACATGAAGCAAATTAGCTACAAATGAACCGGTTTTGATGTAATTTGGTATACTTCAAAAACGTTTGTCAGAAGGGTTACATTTTCATTAAGATATTTTGAATGTTACCTCATACTGATTTATTTACTCATCCATTTACTCCTTCTATCCTTTTTTACATGTTAGATATCTGCTTCTGATGGTAAAACAAATGTCTATTTTGTATTTAAGATAAATTATTAATATTTAATTGTGCAAGGTGTAATTTTCATGGTTGATGTTAATCTATACTAATAAAAGGCAAAGCCCTCACTGACTGACTGACTGACTGACTGACTCATCACTAATTCTCCAACTTCCCGTGTAAGTAGAAGGCTGAGATTTGGCAGGCTCATTCCTTACAGCTTCCTTACAAAAGTTGGGCAGGTTTCATTTCGAAATTCTACGCGTAATGGTCAAAACTGGAAGCTATTTTTCTGCATATACTGTCATGGAGTTGAGCTCGAAAGCCGTGGGGGGCGGAGTTTCGTGTGACATCATCACGCCTCCCACGTAATTACGTGAACTGACTGTCAACACACTACATAGAAAACCAGGAAGAGCTCCAAAACGCGCTGAAGAAAACATGCATTATATAATTGAGAAGGCAGCAAAACAATAAGAAGCGAGCAACTGACATATTCATAAGTACACTACTGCGGAAACAAAGCACGGCGTGAACCGTAAGTTTATATTAAGTTTATAGACACACTCCTGCTGCCGTTTGACATGCCTAAGGCGAATGACGCTATTCGCGAGATACAAGTTTACTGAGAAGACACGAGGTATAAACGAGACTTTGGATCACTTTGTAACGGAGTTAAAATTGCTGTAGCAAGAAACTGAACAAAACGTTAATGTTTTACTTTTAATAACTTATAGACTACATTTAATTTTTTTCCCTTGCACTCAGTGAGCAAGGCCAATGCATATTCATAAGTGCAGCTACTGCGGAAACAAAGCACGGTGTAAACCTATAAAGTTTAAATTAAGTTCATAGACAGGCTGGCGCTGGCGTTTGTCATGCCCACGGCTAATGCGGGATACAAGTTTAATGAGAGGACGCAGGGTATAAACGACAGTTTTGATCACTTTGTAACTAAGTTCAAATTGATGGTGAGAGGCTGTGCTTATGCAAATTCTGAGAGACTGTGTTTGTGGGGGGATTGACAGTTAAGGTGGGTGGAGGAGTGACGTCATCTTCTCCCCTCCCATTCACCTCATTTCGCTCTGAGCTGAGCACCGCGGCTAACACCGTCTTCCGAAGCAACTTCGTCACACTGCCACCAAATACTCACAGAAAAATCCACAAGTTAATACACACGCTGTCTCTAGAGTTTCTCCACACTCAATGTATTCCTCGCGTCACCGTTATACCCTCTGATCTCCCATTTCAATTGAAATGCCTCAAATTTCCAGTAAGGCTCTGCTTCGCGATGAGAATTAATAAGTCTCAGGGACACACCCTACAAAAGGTTGCCATTGATTTGAGGCAAGATTGCTTTCCTCCTGAACAAAACTATACGTTGCATTCTCAAAAGTTATATATATATATATTAGGGCGAAGCACGTGCCGCGTACTGTTTGCATTATTTCACAGTAAAAATATTTCAATATATATATATCACCGCTATCTGATTCATTTTACCCTCGCACCCCCTTGGTTTGAGTAGAAGTATAAAAAAATATGAGGTTAACGCAGAAAAAAAGATCACCAATTGAAGTTTTATGAATAATTGATACTTTTTTCGCCATCAATAATTGTTTTGGTAAAGCCATACTCAGTTTAATCCTCCTTCCAGGTTATAATTTTTCCGCGACTAGCCATGAATAAAAGTAGGGTAAAAAAGTAAGAGTGAAGCGAGGGTGACTTATTCAGGCAGGCAGGCAACAGCTCAATAGCTCAATTTTGGATATAAGTAGGTTCTATTTAGTCGCCAGAAATATCTTTCGTAGTAATGGAAGTTGGATTTAGTCTTTAAATTTCTATGATGAAGAAAAATTTATGCAATGATGATTAAATTTAACTTTCATTCCTACTAAACATATTTCTGTCGACCAAATAAAAATTACTTCTATTTAAAAATTAAATAGAATTTGAACAGATACGATAGTTCATAATATCCACGCATACTTGCACGTATGAGCGGGAGTCATCCGTTTTAACAAGCAGCGTATTGCACTGATACGAAATAGCCTGCCCATTTAATTATTTAGGAATGGATAAATAAATTAAGATTTTGTACAAATGATGTTTTTAATTTTTCTTCCTCAACGGATTCTGGCACCCCCAGCAGAAGCTGCTCGCACCCCAAAGGAGAGATATATAGATAGATATATATATATAGATATATAGATATAGATAGATACATATAGAGATATAGATATATAGATATAGATATAGATATAGATATATATATATTTATATAGATAGATAGATACATAGATATATATGTGTATGTATATGTGTATGTATATATGTAGAGACAGATAGACAGATATATAGATATATATATATATATATATATATATATATATATATATATATATGCCACCAACACTCATAACAGTGACAAAACAATTACATTGTCAATCATGTTACGTTATTATTAAAATGTTTCCTTTTCTTTTTCATTACTTCTTTAACACACTACCTCTCCGCTGCAAACCGCGGGTATTTTCCTATATATGTATATGTATGTATGTATATATATATATATATATATATTTGTGTGTATGTGTGTGTGTCTGTGTCTATATATATTACAGCAACACTCATATCAGTGACAAAACAATTACATTAACAATCATCTTACATTATTTTTAAAATGTTTCCTTTTCTTTTTCATAACTTCTTTAACACACTACTTCTCCGCTGCGAAGCACGGGTATTCTGCTAGTAAACATAATAAACAGATTTTTTGTTTTAATGTAATTTTACTTTGAAGGCTTACTTATGTAAAAATTTCCAGTTAAATTCTCTCTTTTAAATCTAAATTTAGCTATATACAAGGTTGCAGGATATATTCTTAACATTTTAGCCATCCAGAAACTGAAGAAAGGAACAAATTCTGGATGGGATGATGATTAATAACTGTTTATTGAAGTTTACACTGAGATAAATGCTTAAAAGTTGCATTTTTTCAACCTTTTGTAGTACATTTTGTTTTAACAGACATTATATTAAATAACTTATATTTTTATTTTCTGAAAGTTAAAGTATTTACCCAGCAGTTTTCCATAATGTAAACATGCAAATGTTGATGAAGGCACCTTTCAACATTGTTTCTCTGCATAGTACTTTTAGAAGATAATACACATCAAAACCAGAAATAAAAAAATAATTCCAGCACAATCGTAAAAAGTATTAGAAGAAGCCAATATTATAGTTTAAATAACTATGTCAAATGTGGTAATGGATATACATAAATATGATAATATTATAATAACCACCAGGAAGAAAGATTTATGAGGGACATGATACTCCAAAGTTTTATTGGGTCCTTTCTTTAAGCTGCTCACTACAAAAATGAAACCTTGCTGATTTTGTTGTTAAGGTCCCTAAAAGAAACACCAAAGCAATAAAGTAATGACAAACACCTATGACCTGTCCTTCACATATCTCACTTTTTCATCTATCTTTATACTACTCTTTTAGCTCATTTGGTCCAGCTTCAAGTGCACTTGTGTTTTACTAATATGCTGGAATTCTATGAGGAAGAAACAAAAGCATATGATATTTATTAACTTGATTTCTAGAAGGTTTTTGATTAGGTCCCGCATGTGAAGCTGGTGATCAAACTAAAAGAAGTGGGAGATTGAGGTGTAATATATATGTGGGAGCAAAATTATTTTGAACAATGGAAACAAAGAGTTATCCTGTTGTTTTATGAATTGGTGTTACAAATGCTTTCCTTTGAGATTTTAAGCTGGGTTCAGAGCTTTTGTAGCTCCTTAGCATTAGACCCGCATGTTACTTGGGCGGCGAAAACCATGCTTGAAGCGTTAGTCCCAAATGTCACTCGGGCAACTGTACAGCTAGGTCTTGTGGAAGTGTTAGAACCGAGAATTACTTGCACTGTAAAAGTGCTATCAGTACAGCCATTCTTTGGAGAAATTATGTTTGAGTGTAGGTTTTCACTAATTATGAAATGTCTGCACTTTACCAACAATGAAGACTTTGATGAGAATACCCATCCAGCACCCAAAATGAAGAAAATGTGGAAGATGTACCAGGCTATTGTAGTAAACTTTCGAACTGTTTACATTCCGGACCGCGATATAGGTATCGATAAAAGTCTCATGGCTTATAAGGGCACACTGTCATGGATACAGTGCATTGTGACAAAAAGAGTAATATTTGGCATAAAGCTTTATGACCTTTGCGAATCTAAAATGGGATACATTTGGAATACAGTCCTGTACACAGGGAAAGGGACAATGTTTGATACGAAATATCATCAGTGCGGCATTGCTATGTCAATGGTGCCGACTTTGATAGATGCTCTGCTGGAGAAAGGTTACTGTGTAACCCCTTGGATGACCCAAAACCTCTAAGAGAAAACCGACAAGAGGAATTTTAAATCATAAACAATTTATCCTCTTCGAAGAGGGAACACACTTTTTACAGGACGCTGTAACTAGATGCTCACCGCGTGCCGTAACAAGATTCACACCCTTTTCTGTTAGTTGAGGTCTTTTTACACACAAGTAAAAGTTACAAAATTAAATTACTTACATCATACAAAGTTTCTTATCATCATTGGCAGCTTCTAGCTGCTAGCCGGATACAAGGCAAAATGAACCGTACTATATTATAAATAAGCATGGTCAGGAAAACCACATACAGTTGTCCTATAGACAGATCATTAATTTCCAGCATCGCATGTGAGCTTTGCCATTTTCAGCTCCTTTCTTTATCAGCACAAAAGTTGAAGGCAGCTTCCAGTCTTACGCAGTATGTAAAACATGAAGTTTCCTGCCGACAGCCTAATGTAGTCTATTTGCATCCTGTCTCAGCAGCCCTGGGTTATTTAAAAACACCTTTCAATCACATAGTAAATGTACAAAATATGCTTAATTACTGTAAGATATAAAATCCAAACTTCACAACTGTTAAAAATATCATAAGATAAATTAATTACCACATAACCATGGACATTTTTTATACTTCACCAGCACTATTTGACATCTTGCTGCAAAGAAAGACTGACACATATGGAACAGTGCATCCAACCCGTCATGGCAAGCCAGATTACAGCGAGGTGTGCTACTAGCTTAGCAAAAGAATAAAGTGCTTACGCTGAAATGGAAGGACAAGAAAGATGTTTGTCGTTTTAGCACTGTACATGAAGCAGCTACAGTCACTGTACATGTAAAAGGCAACACGTAGGTTACAAGCCTTGTGCTGTTGTCACCTACAATAGCACAATGGGCAGTATAAATCACATGGATCAAGAATTGAGTTTCTGTCCTGTTATGCTGAGGCAACAAAAGAAATACTACAAAAAGATATTTTGTCATCTGGTGGAATAGTGCATTTGGAATGCATTCATGTTATACAAACAAAAAGCTGGTGAAACTGTATCTCATGCAGAATTTACATGGCAGCTTGTAGAATCATTGCCACCCGCACATCCACCATCCACTGTACCGCTAAAGAGATGCAGTCGACCCAGCACTTTGCTGATCAATCTAGAGCATCTTATTGGTAGTCATTTTATTGATTTATATACCTCCAACAGAAAAAAAAAACAGAATACCTGTGCAGTGTGTTGTTCAAAAACTGATAAATCTGGAAAACAAATCCAAAAAGAAACATTCTATTATTGTCCCAACTATGACGCTGGTTTGTGTCTTTCACCGTGCTTTAAGATTTACCACCCAAAGGACTCATTTTGAGATTATATACCGTTTTTGGCATCATTTAGTAGTATTATAGTTACTGTTGTTATTATTTTTATTATTTTATATTTCATATTATTTTTATTCTTTATTACTGTTATTATTTGTATCATTATTATACTTTTGAGATTTAATAAAAATGTAATTTTCCATGCCAAAAAATGCAATGCTTTTTACAGTTTTTTTTTGGGAATAAAATGCACTACTAAGGAGGTTAATATACATGAACACAATAACATATGTGAACCCTTTGGAAATAACCATATACATCTATAAATGTGTCTTAAAATATGGCTTAATTTACATCTAAGTAACAACAATGAACATAAAGTCTGGTTTAAATAATAACATACACATTATTGTATTGTTCTTGTACATACTGAACACATAATTCAAAGATACACAGTGTAGTTAGCAAAAAGTGTATGAACCCTTAAACTAATGACCTCAACAAAAGCTTACTGGAGTCAGGAGGTGTCAAACCTGGATTTCAATCAATGAACCAAATTGGAGGTGTGGTTTAAAGATACTTTGAGCTATACAAAAAGTCTCTGACATTTTGAGTTGCTATTCTTAAGAAGCATCTGCTGATGTGTGGCATGCCTTGCAAAAAAAGACCTCAGAAGATCTGCAATCAAGAATTGTTGATTTGCATAAAGGTGTAAAGAGTGACAAAGCAATTTCAAAGAGTTTTAGATATTCATTAGTCAACAGTTAGACAAAATATTGAGCAGGCATGGTGTCCATCACAGGACACCAAGGAGGAAGTTGCTGCTCTCTTAAAAACTGTATTTCTCCATGCCTGAAATTTGTCAGAGACCACTGTAACTCTCCACAACACTATTGGAAAAATGTTTTGTGAAATTTTAAAACTAAGGTTGAATTGTTCAGGAAAATTATGGATTAGTACAATTTGTGTGAAAAGGACATAAAATAAGAACATAAAAATTCGTCATCCCAGTGATGAAGTATAGTGTGTGTGGGTGGGGTGCATTATGATTGCAGCCCCTGGGGCCTCGATACCCTGCAAATCATAAATGGACAAATTCATTCTTAAGGTATCATACAGGATAGTATAAGGGTGGCTGCCACCAGCTGAAACTCAGTAAAATTTGGTTGATGCAGCAGGACAATGACCCAAAATATCAAAAGACATCTACTACAGAATGACTTAAAAAAAACTAAATTCACCTACTAAAGAGTCAAAGCTCAGATTGTAACCCAATGGAGATGCTCAGAATGACCTCAAGAAAGCTATTCACACCAGATATCTTAAGATTATGCCTGAACTGAAACTGTTTTGTGAGAAACAATGGTCCAGATTTCCTCCTGAACATTGTGCAGGTCTAATTTGCCTTATACTGGAGAAACACAGGAAGTTTAACCTGATATTAAAGCCAAGGGATCACTTACTTTTTCCACAGCACACTGTGAGCGTTTGACCTGAAAGATTATAATCGTGTTTTTTTTTATTAGCATAAGCATATTGTATTCTAAACTTGTGACTTAAGTAAAGATCAGATGACATTTCAAGAAGAAATGTAAGATGTTACAATATCAGCATATTCATCTATCCTGCTGCACCAGCCTTCCATGGCTTTCTAATCCATGAGCCTAAACAGTCCCTCAGCCATCCAACAGTCTCAGGAGTTCATCTGCGGCTAATAGTCCTGGTGAAGTCTGACTGTTTAAGTTTCCATTTATAGCTGGGAACAAGCATACTTGTGGTGTGGTCAGAGTTGCCAAGAGGTGCAAGGGAGAAATGACGAAATGCTGCTTTAATGTTGGTATAAAAGTGATCTAATGTTCTGCCCTCAAAATGTAGGTCATTTGATAAGTTGGTGGTATCTGGGCAGATCATCAGCCAGTATAACAGAATTAAATTCCCTGGGTAGATAGTTAGGCTTGTAATGAATGACTAGGGCCTCCAAATCAGCAGAGGAAAAGAGAGAATTTCAGACTCATCCCTGCACCAGCTGTTGTTTATAAACATGCACACACCACCACCTTGTTATTTGCCGCAAAGTCCATTGCTATAGCCCAGTCTGAATAACTTCAGTAAAATAGAAGGCACAAATAAGCATAAAACATTTGCTGGTCCAAATTAGTAACGCCATCTAATCCATTTTGTTGACAAGAGAGTAAACATTTGAAAAGCAAATTGCCGGGAGTGAGACATGAAAGCCTCTTCTTCTCCAGTGCAGCAGAACACCAGGCCGTTTACTTCTGTACCTCCTGGTGAAACGTAACTGATGGGTGGCATTCCTGAAGGTAGATGGGTAAAGCTTCTGCAGTAAATCTCCCTTATAACAAACAAACATAGAAAATAAATCCGATGGAACTAAGCTCCAAAAGCTCTTCACAAGTAAAAGTAATTCTTGAAGTAAGCAAAAAAACATGTTAACCACTCAATATACATACTGAACGATTGCACCTGTAAACTGTGGCAGCCTAGTCAGTGCTACACAACACAGCTGTTCTATTTCATATTAATTTACAGGAGGTAAATGACTTTACCATAATATAATTAACTATGAGAAACTGATATTCTGTTGAAATTAGATTTTACATTAGCTTTCTAAGACTGGCTCTTAAATTTCTGGACCTTAATTGTTTAT
>JANRMT010062806.1:16166617-16180394 GCA_026402145.1 Polypterus bichir lapradei | reverse complement strand
TTATGCAGGAGGCAACTGTTATATTTTACTTTAAAAACAGCCACAAACTATTCTTATGCTCTAAATATTGTTTTCAAGTAACAGGCATCTTAATTGCAAACAAAAATTTAGCAATTTCTTATTTGAATTATTAGCGGTTTCTTGTAGCAGGCACAGTTTTTTCACAGGTCTGTCTAGTCTGCTGGTTTTGGTCTGCACACAAACTCTTTTGAGTGCAAGTTTGACATCTGGCATTATTTTGATGATTCAATCAATTACCCAAGAGCTGCAGGGTGCAGCACCATCTGCTATTAAAACAATGTCTCTTGGTTCAGAATTTCTCCTTGGAGTAAGCCATTTTGATGTCCTTGAAGTACTGGCAAATACCCTTTAGACAATCTTTTTCAAAACAGATCAGCCATGTATTGAATTTACTTCCAGTGTCTTCAAGTATACTGGTCATTTTTAGAAAATAGTCCAGGAGGCATGTTGGGTTGTGTCTGTAGTAACAGCAAGTGATTAGGTGTCAGAATTTCAAAAGTATTAGGTCATTGGATTCCTTTGTGAGGGGTCTGTTATTGATGATTGATTCTGCTTCACGAATTGCTGTTTGGAGAATTTCATCAAGTGTTGGTTGGTACAGTATCGAATTGAGAATTTTTCTTAGGTTTCTGATTTACTTTTCCCATATACCACCTTGATGAGAATCTGATGGTGGATTGAAAATCCATTTAATTTCTTTCTTCACCATGGCATTGCAATTTTTTTCTTGGTCAAGGTTTCATATGGCTCTCTTTATGCCCTTATGTTCCATTATCTGAGCACGTTAACTTGTCCTCTTCTGCAAATGAATCAACATATGGCATTAATACAAGAATCAGTGTCCAAGCTGCGTGTAATCTCGGTGTGTACAGCTCTAATTGTTAGACAAGAGAAAATTACTCCATACCTCTTGACTAGACTTTGTCCTCTTTTAACTTGTGAAGGTCCAAAATAATCAACTCCCATACTGGAGAAAGGTGGCTAGTCAAGTAACAAATTATCTTGTGGCAAATCTGCATTTTTTTGCTCACCTGCTTTTGCATTGCATTATTCTGCATGTTGTGCACTTTGAAATGATCCTGATATTTTCCTGATTTCCTGATAACTGAGTTAGCCTGGGGTATCCAGTATTTCTGGTGCAACTTTGCATACATGTAATTGCGCCCACGATGTCCAGTTTCTTTGTAGATGTGCAATATAAAAGGCAATATGTGAAGGTTTGTGCAGAATTGTAAGATGTTTAGCTTCTTCTGGCATAGCAGCTTTGTTGAGTCAGCCTCCAACTCTCAGGATTCCATCTTATATGATCGGGTCCAGTTTAAAGATTTGACTGTTCTTTTTTTATATGGGCATTTTTCTTTAAAGCCATTAATTCTACATTAAAATTCTTACAGGTGCCTGAGGCAAATAAGCTCTGATTTACTTTAGACAAATCTTCTGAAGAAACTGGTTTTGGTTTTAATGTCAGTTTGTACCTTTTCATGTGCTTTGTAATGAGGATCTTTTGTTTTTCTGGATTACATTTAGATTGATTGACTTCAAGATAAAATGTGTTTCTTTCATCCTTTAAGTGCAACAGTATGTCTTTAAACTTGAGAAACTAAGCCTTGGCTCTCTTTAAGGGTAGCCATTCTCTTCTCTTCTACACTTGTCATGTTAGCTGCACATATTTTAATTTCTGGATCAGTGTCAGAAAGTGAAACATTCATTTGGTTCTGGCTTCAGACGCCCATGAAACTTGGGCGTTGTGACCATGTGGTGCTTTTGAGTAAGCTTTCTATGCTTAGTCCCCTTGAGGCTTGATCTGCTGGATTTTGGGCAGATGTGACATACTTCCATTGTGAACTTCGTGAGTGATCTCTGATCACTGTAATTTTATTGGCAACAAAAGTTTTGAATTGAGTTGTTTTATTTGAAATGTTTTTTAGCACTTTGGTGCTGTCAGTCCAAATTGTACATTCTTCTAAGGGTATTTGAAGTTCACCTTTTAGCATCTTAACCATTTTGACTTTTACAACTGCTGTTAGGTCCAGTCTTGGACTTGTGACATGCTTCAATGGTGCCACTCTTGATTTCCCCATTAAAAATAAAAATTCCTTTTTTTTTTTTCCTTCTCATTAGTCAAGAGAAGGTATATAAGCAACAGTGCTATATCTATCTTCACTGGCAACTGCAAGAAGGTGCATTTCTGTTGTCTTTATGGTTCCAAACCATTCTGGTTTGATGCATCTATTCACATAATGGTTTGCTAGTAACTTTCATCCATCCATTTTTGTATGTGCTTGACTTCTACTTCTTCATCTCAACCATATTTCTCTTTGCACAAGTGTCTTAAGATAAGCTTTCCTGGCTAAGAATCTAAGGGGGTCATAAACTGAAATGACAAAAGATAGGATACCATGCCTTGTAACATGTCTGTTTCTGTGCATCACTGTACGCCCAAGTCTAAATCCGTTTGTTCAAGAGCTCTGTCATCTTCAGGAACAAACAACAAAGCTACTCTTCTGTTACTCACCCACTTGGTCAAGTGGAATCCTATCCTGGGGCATAGAGCTTGGAGATCTTTTGCCAACTTTGTTGCTTGTTCTTCTGTTGCAGTTGACTTTAAGCAGTCATCCATGCAGAAATTATGGAGTGTTGACAGCTTCTTCATGAAGTGTTTTTCTTTCATCTTCAGCTATTCTACACAAGGTATAAGAAGCATAACTGGGTGAAGAAGTAGCACCCTAAAGATGTACTGTCATTTTAAATTCTTCCAAGTCATTGAATTGATTAGATTGAGGACACCATAAAAGGCGAGGAAGATGAGTTTCTTTATCTGGGTCATTAACTTGATAGAACATTGATTGGATGTCTGCCATTAATGTCACTAGCTCCTTCCTGTCTTCTAAGGACACCAATGAGTATATTAGTTGGGTTGGGACATTTCAGTAGTTGTTCATTAACACTAGAATTACCGATGCCTACGAAATAATCCATTTGCACCTCTCCATCAGTGTCTTTTGCTTTGTAAGCACAAGCAGGAAGCAGCCTGCTATCCCATCCCCCCACTGCTGCAGGAATGGCAAAAAGCTCTCCCAGCTCAAACCTTGTTTATTTGGGAATGAGGTGCCTGGAGCTGTATAGGGTAAATAATATATCATTATTTGGAACACATGCATTTCATGTGTGTTCCGTGTCTACAAAGATCTAAGTGTAGGATGACAGAAAATGCAAGAAATGTTGAACACATACCTAAAAGACAAACTTTTTTCATGTTTCAGTACTAACAACATTTTGAAATGAAGTGTATAATGTGTGAAGACTGAAGTCCAAATATCAAATGAACCCTTTCACAAAAGGTACAAGTATAACAAAACATGTGCGCTTTTATTCAAGACTATAAATGAAGAAAAAGAAATTGGGTTAGTGTACTTCTTTGTCACGACTGCTTTGATAGTACAGTGGTAAGAACTGCTGACTGCTGAGGTCGCGGGTTTGAGCCTTGCCGCATCCCCAAATAAACATTTTGAGCAGTAAGCTGCTCTTATTGTTACTATTATACAAAATAGTACTGTTACTAGCATTCTTGAATTAGTATTGCAATTACGCATTGTTTTGAGAAATACTTTTTTTTCGTTGAAAGTTTAACTGTCTCTGAAGATTTTCAGTACAAATTGTGCTACCAGGATCAATAAAGGCGTATGTTTTCACATACCTTTCACTCTTCTTAGACTTTACCTTAACAAGGATCTAATATTGTGCTTACTCTTCTCTAGCCCCAGTAAGAACACAGAGTCCCCTTTCAGTTTCATTTTTAGTGGATGTAGCACTATCCTCTTTTTTGATATGCAGGATGTCAGGATGCTGCAAAGAGCATATTTGACATTTAATTTTTTCTTTACATTTCTTACCAAGGTGCTCCTGTTTCAGACAACGCATAAACCATTAGATTTTAAAAAGTCAAGAGGTGTTTTAAGAGCTAAAGTAGAAAACAAGCTTACTCAGAATAGCATGAACAATGTTTAGAATTGAATGGGCATAATTACTGGACTCAAGCAATCTCAACCTGATGTGAATATGGACAGAGCTAATTCCATGAACTAGTTTTTATAGATTTTCCCTCCATCCACTACCATATTGTTTCAATGACCACGCACTATCTCTACTGAATCAACCACTTTTACCACTTCAGGTGTTTTTGTCAGTAACCATCACTATGGGTTGTATACAGCTGGGGTCTCATTTATAAAATGTGTGTATGCACAAAAATGTTGTGTTGCCGTTTCCACACTCACATCGTGATGTATAAAAACTAAACTTGGCGTAAAGCCACGCACATTCTCACGCCAGCTTTAACCTGTGCATATGCATTACGGCTTGGTTTTGCAAACTGGCGGCACCCAACGTCAAAGCTTTGCTAATGTTCCTGTGTGGTTTCCCTTTATTTTTTAGATTCACATCCCTAACGCAGCCTTATCAAATACACTGAAAGTAACCACATATCGTTTATTAGTTTTAAGCATTTTTTATTAGTATTATTGGTTCAAAGCATCTGATTTTAATCAGCCTGTAACAATATTATTGTGTATGGAATTGCCAAACTATTCCAAATACCATAACTGCTTTAGCATTGTTAATCTCAGTGCACCATTCAGTGTATTTTAACCCACTGTATCTGAGTGTGGAATCGGCTCTACAGCAGCAGATCAGAAAAAGGATTATCGGGATTCAGCATCTAGTACACACTGCCTCGGCCATGCACACAGTCTATTTGAACAGCTTCTATACCACAAACGCTTCAGAGCCTTTCTTGTCTGAAAAGGCAGTTCAGAAGTAATTTCATCGAGCTCTAAACGCACTCAATCAATCCGTCAAGTGCTCCCAGTAGTAGTACTGTTTGTACCTATAAGTACTATTACCTCATTTAAACTTGCACTGCAGTTGTAATATTGCACAACCTGAGCCACTTATGCTTACATACTGTATACTTTAATTTTTTTTATCGTATTATTATTATTATTATTATTATTGTTGTTGTTTTTATTTTATCATTTTTCACTTTGCTCACCAGCCACTTCACGTCTCTGCCGCTTGCGTATGTGGATTTCATTTTCACCAAACAACAAATCTTTTAATTCTCGCGGATATGCCTCTTCATTGGGAAGAAGCACTTCTTTTCCCTAATGGCAACATGAATTAAATGATCTACAAGTCTCCAAAAGTTTAAAGCTGAGTAATATCTACATAGTTCTGTCATATCACCTATGTCCATATATTCAATCTCTTTTCGCTGTTCCATTATTTCACAGAGTAATAATTTCCATTTCTTAGCGCTAATGCGATCTTTACTATCAGTTTTTTTGAGTTTTTCGAATTTTAGTACTTTCATAATTTTTAACCAGCTCTGCATGTGTATTGCTCCAGTGTTTTTGAACCTCTTTACGATGTTTACTTTGTCTTCTACTCTTTGTCTTTTATTTACGAAACTGGGAATAACTGTAGATGTGAGTGGTGTTTTGAGACAATCAAACTGGAAACTCTCTGATCTGGATGGATAAAAGCTGACACACAAACACTGGCAAATCTGCCTTATTCATATCTCATTGTCACTTGAGTTTTTTTATTCAGTTTTATTGAGTGTTCCTACTTACGCCTTATGGTCCATGACGTCAAAGCCGCACTGACAGAAAAACAGAGACATAGGTATATATGATATTTGGAATTATTCATTTTATGACCTGTATAGTACATTTCGGAAAACATTGTGGCACGGATGCAACGTTATTCATATTATAGTGGAACCTCGGTTCACAACCATAATTCGTTACAAACCTCTGGTCGTAAACCGATTTGGTCGTGAACGGAAGCAATTTCACCCATAGAATTGTATGTAAATACAATTAATCTGTTGCAGACCGTACAAACTGTATGTAAATATATTTTTTTAAAGATTTTAAAGCACAAATATAGTTAATTACACCATAGAATGTACAGTGTAATAGTAAACTAATGTAAAAACATTGAATAACACTGACACAAACACCCAGACTCCCTGCTCAGCTGCACACGCAGGCTCGCTCGCCCTCTCACTCTCTCTCTCCAGCACGCGAGCCCGTTCTCTCTCTCTCTTTCTTTCTCTCTCTCTCTCTCTCTCTCTCTAACATTGCAGCAGTTCGCGCTATAGCCTTGCAAGCCAATCGCTGTATAAAGACTTTTTTTAGTGAGTTTTAAGCACAGGGGGAAAAAGGAACATTTGAAAAATCTGTAATTTAATAAACCACCAAGAAAAGTAACATTGCAACAAATCACGCTACTAACCACTCGCTGTAAACACTTTTTTTTAATGAGTTTTAAGCACAGGGGGAAAAAAAATGAACATTTATAAAAAGTGAAAAGTAACACTGCAACAATTCACGCTATGAACCGAAAAATGAACATTTGAAAAATCTGTAATACAAAAACCATAAACCACCAAGAAAACTAACCTTGCATGAGTCGAGTTCTGGCATGAAGTGAGGAGGAACTGGGTGGAGAGGAGGTTACAGTTTTGAGGGAGAGTCTGGCTTCGTGATGGAGGGATGTTTTCCTTCAGGTCTTTTCTCTCTTGTGATTTCTTGGGTTTCTGGTGTTTTTAGCTGTTTAGCTGGTGGGAGCGAAATCCTCATGCAGCCATTCCAAAAACAAAGTCCTTGTGGCCCAACCTTTCGTGTTTGCCCTCCACATTACTGGCAGTCTGGCTTTGTTTACATTGTGCTGCTTGAAAGCACAAGGGTTCTCAAATTGGTAAATGAGTAAACTGGTAAACAGTTTTTGCACCTCTTCCAGCACTTAAAGCCTCTGCCTGGTTAACGCTGTAACTCCTTTTACAACATCAGCTGCTTTACTAGATTCTTTCTGCTTTAGAATAGTCGAAATCGTAGGTTTTGACTTCTTGTACTCGGTGGCAAGATCAGTAACACGAATGCCACGCTCATACTTTTCAATAATTTCTTTCTTTACTTCGATTTCAATTTTCTGCAAAACTTTCTTCTCACCACTCTTCACTTGCTTAGAAGCCATGGTTAACTGCAAAAGCACACGAAATACTGTAGAGCACAAAGAGGTCACAGCTAAAGCACACACGTCTGACTGAGAACAATGAACAGGGAGCGGCTCAACATGTGCTTAAATACAGTAATTGGCGCGTACGAACCGGAAGGGAAATGAAATAGAGCACAAAGAGTTCACAGCGAAAGCATGCACGCACATGCAAGCACGTACGTCTGACTGAGAACAATGCAACACCTGCGGAAATCATCAGCTCGCACAAACCGAAAGGGAAACTGGCTTGTTCGTATACCGAGTGTGTGGTCGTGAACCGAGGCAAAAGTTTGGCGAACTTTTTGGTCATAAACCGAGTTGTACGTGTACCGAGACGTTCGTGAACCGAGGTTCCACTGTATTCATATTAATTTGTGTACCTTCTTGCGCTTGTAATCAGTGACCGTGGTTTTTTTTTTTCCCCCCTGACCTTGCCCAGTGAACGCTCTTGTTTTCTCAGTGGATCTCGTATATACCTTGCACAGTTCAAGTGCGTTGATCGCCGCCAGGTCAAGCTTGTTATAGCACAAGCAACCACCGACCTGTGTGCCCCAGCTCGCACTGAATAAGCTCACGCCTTCTGGTGCATGTTGTCAGTGCAGCATGGAGAAAAAAAGAAAGACACAAATATATTTGACATTTTGAAGAAATCGTATGACCTGAATAGTACAAATCAGAAAACATCATTGCACTAATGCAATATTATTTGAAAATGAACAGATTTGTTGTAAATTTATGTTACTTGTAAAGTTAGCTTTTTTCACTTTTATTCTCTCAGTCACTTTCATGCTGTCCCTCCCCTCCTGATCTGACCCTAACAGCACCAGCATAAATTCACACCCAATCTGACGGTGTTAATTTTCAAATAATATTGCATTAGTGCGATGTGGGAGGTGGTTAGTGGTCTGTAGTATGTATCATGATCGTGACTGAGAGAATAATGGCTGTTACAAACGTAAATCAAATGTATGTGTTTTCTTTTTGGAACTGCCTTGTGTTAGGGTGTCGTGGTACTTAAAGGTTTCTATTGGCTCTAGAGGTTAGACAGAAAACCTACAAATTTATTTGCTTTACCCAGCTCTGTCTCTCTCTTACCAAACTGTTGAAAGACCATCTCACACCATGAACTGAAAAGGACAACACAATGAAGAGCACAGCTCTGCAGCCATATTGGGACAGGCATGCAGCCTGTTCTGAAGAAAGCTGACCATAAATGATGCCTTAACTAGAGACATTTTAAGTAACGAACAAGTCTGTGTGCCGCCTGAAACTACACATCACTATTTATCAGGTTGTATGGTTGCCAATATTCAAATGTACTTTGTATATTGTTGTTTTATTTATGAATATTATTAATAATACATTATTTAAATTGTAACTTAACCCCTGCTTGTATTTTACTACACCTAATTGCCTGAGGTTATACATTTAGAAAGGAATGTGGGGAGAAGTTATGTGGTACAGTACCTTATAAACAGTAGTAAGTCTGGGAGATTTGAGGCATTCTGACAAAGGCTACATTTAATAATACAAAAGGGGAAAGTAGAGTAAAATATTACTCTACCAAGACAAAACACCTTTTTAAATCATAATGACAACTGAAATCACCCAAATGGGCCTGTTCAAAAGTTTACATACCCCTGAATTTTGGGGCTGATAATATACACACAAGTTGACACAGACAGAATTAGATTAAGGGTAATTAAGGAATAGCGTCCACACCTTTAACTTCTTCGATTGTAATCAGTGTATAAGTAGTCAGTTTTAATTGATGCAGAGTTGCACTGACTTTGCTGGATATTGAGCCATGGGGAAATAATATAAAGTTTTATTTATGTAGTGCCTTTCATACACTCAAGGACACTTTACGGTTCAATAAACACATTAACAAGACAATAGAAATTACATACAAGAAAATGAATAATACTCATTGAAGAGATGTGTTTTTAACAGGAGTTTGAAATGAATAATATATTTTTCCTCACAAAGGCTGAGAGGAAGAGCATTCCAAATATTAGGGGCTATCACACTGAAAGCTCAGCCACCCATAATTACTAACCTGTATTTAGGTACAATGTGTAAGTTAGCATCTGATGATCTTAATGTATGAGTGTAAGGAAGCAGCAGTTCAGATAGATAATGAGGGGCTAAACCATGAAGGGTTTTAAAGGTGAGTAGAATTTTATATTTGATTCTTGAAGAGACTGGTAACCAATGCAAATTATAAAGCACAGAAGTGATTTGAGCAATTTTTTAGTGTGTGTAAGTAAACGAGCAGCAGAATTCTGAACATATTGTATACTATTGATATATTTAGTTGGGAGGCCATAAAACAATGCATTGCAATAGTCCAGGCTGGTAGTGATGAAAGCATGAATCAATGTTTCAGTATCCTTTACGCTGAAGAAAGAATGCAGATGAGCAATTTTGCGAAGATGAAAAAAGCTGTCTGTACTATTGAGCTAATGTTTGGTTGAAAAGTAAGAAGCTGATCAAAGATGACACCCAAATTACGGACTGAGGCTGAGGGTTCAACCAGGATCCCATCGTCACTTTTTAGCCCACAAAGGGTAGAGAAGACAGATTTGGCACCAACTAATAAGATTTCTGTTTTATCAGGATTAAGTCATAAAAAATTATCTGCTATCCAATGATTGATTTCCCGAATGCAATCAGTCAGTGCAACAGGGGAAGATGTTGCAGTTTTATCAACACTTATATAAACTTGTTTGTCAACGGCATAGCAGTGGAAGGTTAGACCATACCAATGAATAATCTCACCTAATGGGAGCATATAGATGTTAAAGAGAAATTGGACCTAGAACTGTCCCTTGAGGGATACCTTGTGTGAGTGAAGTAGAGGCACATTTATGTTTCCTAATGAAGACATAATACTGGTGATCACTAAGGTATGATGTGAACTAAGAAAGAGCAGCACCAGAAATACTAATAGCTGAAAGTCGGGACAATAAAATGTTATGGTTAACTGTATCAATTGCTGCACTTAAGTCAAAGAGAACTAGAACAGCGGCCATCCCAGAATCTATGGTTATAAGAAAGTCATTGGTTACCTTAAGTAAAGCAGTTTCAATGCTATGTAGGGCTCTGAATCCAGATTTAAAAGGCTCAAACAACTTATGCAAGTTTAAATAATAATTAATTTAAGCAGCAACAACCTTTTCTAAGATCTTAGACATAAATGGAAGGTTAGAAATTGAGTGATTAAAATTTTAGCTGTGATGGATCTAAGCCAGTTTTTTTTAACACTAGAATTACCAGAGCCAACAAAAAATTTGTAAATTTGGCCCACCTTAAATCCCTTCGCACCTCTCCATCAGCATGTTTTGTCTTCTAAATGTGTTGATAAGCCCAAGCGGCAAGCTGCCTGCTATACCATCCCCCCACTGCCTCAGAACGGGCAAGAAGCTCTTCCAGTTCCTGTCTTTATATGGGAGTGAGCTACCCAGAATTGTAAGGGGAAATAATTTGATGTGTGTTTTGTGTCTGCAACAATCTATATAAACACATCATTAAAACAGAAACGTTTTTCATGTTTTAGTAATAAATGACAAAATGTAGACATGAACTGTGTAATGTGTGAAGACTAATGGCCAAATATCAAATAAACACTTTCACAAAAGGTGCAAGTACAATATGACAGCTTCTGTGGTGCTGTGGTTAGAACTGCCGACTTATAATCTAAAGGTCGTGAGTTTGAAAAAAGCTCCCCGGGAAATTTACCGTTTTGAGTAGTGAGCTGCTCTTATTGTTAATATTATATAATAAAAACATACATTTGATTTGTGTCAGTAACAGCCGGTGTAAATTTATAGTACTTGTAAAAGTTAGAATTTTTTTTTTTTCACTTTTATTCTGTCAGTCACGATACAACACTCACACCCTGCCCCAAGATCTGACGCGATTACTTTTTATCTGAAACTGGCAATAACTGTAGATGTGAGTGGTGTTTTGAGACAATGGAACTGGAAATTCTGTGATCTAGAGGGATAAAAGCTGACACACAAATGCTGCTGAATCTACCTTCTTCGTATCTCACCGTCACTTGAATTTTTTTATTCAGTTTTGTTCCTGCTTACGCAATTACTATGCACCTTATGGTCCATGATGTCAAAGCTGCACTGACAAAAAACAGACATAGGTATATATGATATTTGTAATAACTAATTTTATGACCTGTATAGTACATTTCGGAAAACATTATGGCACTGATGCAACATTATTCATATTATTCATATTCATTCGCATGCCTTCTTGCGCTTGTAATCAGTGACCGTGTTATTTTTTTTCGATCTTGCCCATGCAGCCTCCACTTTTTGCTGCACAGTGCTGTTTCTATTGCACTCCAGGACATGCGGAGGATAGAACAGTACAGAGCGGTCAGTTCTGCACTATATGCAATCATCAGATTCAAATGTTAACAGTTCCCACACACCCAAGGACCGTCCTTTCTATGTTTACAACATGTGTACCTGTTGCAATGTACACACGTCTCTCTGTGCTGTGTTACTATTACACTGAAGGGGCAGGGGGGAGCAGCGGTCTTGGAACAGAAGCTTGTCGATGTTGCATTCTCTTTTGCTTTATCCATCTCCTTTTCTTGTAAGAAGCAATAACAGCGAGTTCCTCTGCAAGGTGAGCAAAGAACACTCTTCTTTTCTCAGTGGCCCCCGTGCATGCCTTGTACAGTACATGCTTGTTGATTGCCACCAATTCAAGCTTGTTATAGCACAAAGCAACCGGCCACCTGCGTGTTTCTGCTCGTACTGAATAAGCTCACGCCTTCTGGTACATGATGTCAGTGCAGCACCAGGCAAAAAAGAAAGAGACAAATATATGTGACAGTACTCCCCAGTGCCAAAGTCAATAAGGGTGGAATAGTACTTTGAACATGCAGCCAGTAAGGCTCATCTGTATTCCTACAGGTGTTCAGTGTAAGACAGGGCGTGAACAGCCAGACCAGTCTTCTTCCACAGCCTTTCCAAGTGGTTTCATGGTACGCAATTTTACTGTAAACCATGGAGAGGTCCAAGAATATAATAGATGCATAATGATCCAAAATTTGTGACAATGTGCAATTTTATATAGAGACAAAATTTGCATATGGCAAGACAACCCAGAAACATCATGGAGACAGGAAGTACCGACAGACACAGAAAAGGATAACTGATCAATATACTTGATATTACAATAGGTTATTTAGATTTTAGACTTATTTTAGGCAGGGGGTAAGTGAAACTAAATTGAATCAGCTTGTGATCTGATATACCGATAACAGAACCAGATGTACAAACATTCTGCAGACCAGTGGAACATACAAGATCCAGAATATGGCCCTTAGTGTGGGTTGAAAAACTAACATGCTGCACAAAACTGAAACAATCCAATACCGAATGCAGCTCACAAGCAAATGGGCAGTCAGTATCCACATGAATATTAAGGTCACAAAGCAAAATAACTGCAGTGGACATGCCACAGACAAGAGTGAGTATTTCATAAAGATGAGAGAAAAAAAGAAAAAGGACTGTCAAAGGACCTGCGTGGGAAGGTTGTTGAATTGTATAAATCAGGAAAAAGAAATAAAAAGTTATCCAGAGATATGAAAATGCCTGTCAGTAGTGTTCAAAAGTTAGGGGTTCTGTTGTTACCAAACCATGGTCAGCTAGACCAACCAAGATTTAAGCCACAACTGCCCGGAATCATTTGTCGAGATGCCAAGAAAAATCCACAAGCCACTTCAGCTGAAATATAGGCGTCTCTGCAAACAAGTGGTGTTCTTAAAGGAGGTACTTGAACAAAAGTGGGCTAAATGGTTGACTTGCAAGAAAAAAGCCATTAATGTGCCAATGCCACAAAATAGACTGATTACAATATGCCAAACAGCATCTAGACAAGCTTCAAAATGTCTGGAACAAACTCCTTTGTAGTGATGAGACCAAAATTGAACTTCATGGTCACAACCATAAATCTATGTTTGGAGAAGATGCAACAAGGCAAGTGATGAAAAGTACACCATCCCTTCTGTGAAGCATGGAGGTGGGTCTCTAATGTTCTGGTGTGTGTGAGCTACAGCGGCACAAGTAACTGAAAAGTGATGTCAAGATTAATGCAGCATGTTAACAGAAAATATTGGAGGACAACTTGCATTCATCAGTCTGGAATCTGCGCATGTGACACACTTGGATCTTCTAACATGATGATAATCCAAAACACAAGGACAAGTCAACCCTTCATTGGCTACAGCATAAAAACATGAAGGTGCTGGAGAGGCCATCAAAGTCTCCTGACCACAATATCATTGAGCCACTTTGGGGAGATCTCAAACTTGCAGTTCCTGCAAGACGAGCCAAGAATGTAAGACCAGGAGGCTTTTTGCCAAGAAGAATGAGCAGTCCTACCACCTGAGAAAATCAGAAGAACGCGCTATTCTACCACCTGAGAAAATCAAGGGCCTCACATCGCAAAGACTGTATGCCATCATTGATGCTAAAGGGGGCAATACACAGTATTTAGAACTAAGGGTATACAAACTTTTAAACAGGGACCATCTCATTATTTATATTACTAGCAAAATACCCGCGCTTCGCAGCGGAGAAGTACTGTGTTAAAGAAGTAATGAAAAATGAAAGGAAACATTTTGAAAATAACATAACATGATTATCAATGTAATTGTTTT
>JANRMT010062806.1:16108016-16151180 GCA_026402145.1 Polypterus bichir lapradei | reverse complement strand
AGCGCTGCATTATGGGATCTGTAGTTTATTGTGTTACCAGCGCTTCATATACCCGGGCCATTAATAACAATAATACAGTATATAAAATGATCTCGCGGGCCGGATATAATTACACGCTGGGCCGGATGTGGCCCGTGGCTCTTGAGTTTGACACATATGGACTTGTGAGTCTAAGATGTTTGAGAGGCATTGGCGGTTGTCCAAAGGTGTAAAATATTTGGCCATTTTGGTACACTTGAAAGCGACAACCGAACAATTCAGCGGCAGCCATGAACTCACATGCAGAACCATAGGTGAAGGGCTTAAGCATTTCACTCTTCTAGAGCTCCTGTGTAGTATAATTATCTCCTGTACCGTCATCAGTCCACACCTTGAACCTGTCCCAGTCATTCAATACATAAGACACAATGTTTCTCCAGATATCAAGAGTGAGCCTGATATGGCCATGCAATATGTAACACAGAGAATGGAAAAGGCAGGTGCCACCTCTGGGCATGGAAACCACTCGGTAAGTGACAGTTCTTTGATCTGTGGTGATCACCTCGATAGACATGTTAATGCGGGTACAGTTGGAATGATAAAGGAAATGGGTACCTGAACAATGTAAAGTAAGTCTAAAATACCTACACAATAACTATAATCGTAATAATTGAACAATAAAACAGCGGAGAAGCCGTGGATTAAACAAAAAGGCTGTAGTTATCAGCAGGGAGACGTGAATCCCGTGGCGAAGCAAGGAAGGGAATGTAGAGACTGGAGCGACGGATGGCCTTATGTAGGTAGGCAGCCAACAACGTGGGAGGCGTTGGGATGGGGGACCTGAGCTGCAGGCTATGGACATATATATGTACGTAAGTAGGATTCAGTTAGCGTTGGGAACCCGTGTATCAAATTTCTTGAAGATGGGCCCATAAGTAACAAAGACTGTTGAAAAGTTCAATATGGCAGCCGACAGTGGCATCATACCACCGAAATAAGTACGTACATTGGTTTCGGTTAGTGCAGGGAAGCCGCCTACCAAATTTCGTGAAGATGGGACCATAAATAAGAAAGTTCAACCTGGCGGACGTTGTTGACCGTTATGACCGTTACACGTAGAATTTCTAAATAAAACTTGCTTAACTTTTGTAAGTAAGTTGTAAGGAATGAGCCTGCCAAATTTCAGCCTTCTACCTATACGGGAAGTTGGAGAATTAGTGATGTTGGAAAATTCAATACGTACATTGGTTTTGGTTAGCTCAGGGAAGCCACCTACCAAATTTCGTGAAGATGGGGCCGTAAATAAGAAAGTTCAACATGGCGGATGTTGTTGACCGTTATGACCGTTATGCGTAGAATTTCGAAATGAAACCTGCTTAACTTTTGTAAGTAAGCTGTAAGGAATGGGCCTGCCAAATTTCCACCTTCTACCTACACGGGAAGTTTGAGAATTAGTGACGTTGGAAAGTTCAATATGGCGGCTGACAGTGGCGTCATACCACCGAAATAAGTATGTTCATTGGTTTCGGTTAGCGCAGGGAAGCTGCCTACCAAATTTCGTGAAGATGGGGCCATGAATAAGAAACTTCAGTATGGCGGATGTTGTTGATCGTTATGACCGTTACGCGTAGAATTTCGAAATGAAACCTGCTTAACTTTTGTAAGTAAGCTGTAAGCAATGGGCCTACCAAATTTCAGCCTTCTACCTACACGGGAAGTTGGAGAATTAGTGACGTTTGGAAAATTCAATATGGCGGCCGACAGTGGCGTCATACCATCGAAATAAGTACGTACATCGGTTTCGGTTAGCTCAGGGAAGTCACCTACCAAATTTCGCGAAGATGGGGTCAGCCTTCTACCTACACGGGAAGTTTGAAAAGCGGTGACGTTGGAAAGTTCAACATGGCAGCCGACAGTGGCGTCATACCATCGAAATAAGTACATACATCGGTTTCGGTTAGCTCAGGGAAGCCGCCTACCTAATTTCGTGAAGATGGGGCCATAAATAAGAAAGTTCAACATGGCGGACGTTGTCAACCGTTATCGACCGTTATGACCGTTACGTGTAGAATTTCGAAATTAAACCTGCTTAACTTTTGTAAGTATGCTGTAAGGAATGAGCCTGCCAAATTTCAGCTTTCTACCTACATGGGAAGTTGGAGAATTAGCAAAATAACTGCACTTCGCAGCGATGTCGTGTGTTAAAGAAGTTATGAAAAAGAAAAGGAAACATTTGAAAAATAATGTAACATGATTGTGAAAGTAATTGTTTTGTGTATTTGGCGGCAGCGTCACGAAGTTATTTTCCTCTAGCTGCATTAGAAAATGTACCACGACAACTGACACGCCTCCTTTTTACTGTTTTCTCACAGCTTGGATTGCTGCTGTCATAATGGGTTTGAGTCTACATATATATACACATACATATCTTCATATCTATATAAATATATACATATGTATATACAGTAGATATCTACATATACACATATATATATATATACATATCAATCTACATCATATATACACACACATACATACATACACACACACACAAATTATATATATGTGTGTGTGTGTGTGTGTGTGTGTATATATATATATATACACATACATACAAACATACACACAGGTATATATATGTGTATATACATGTATGTGTCTATATGTGTGTGTATAGCTATAATAAAATATAGTCTATTAGTTATTAAACAGTAAAACATTAAGTACAGGTACATTGAGCACTACTCGAGTGGTTGCGGGTAAACTACATTTTAAAAGACGGTATAACAGAACAGGTAAGTAGTACTAACAGCAGCTAAAATGTATATGGATCATCTCTCGGTAGTTGATCCCTTTTGACAGGCGCTACATGACGGCTGTGGTATAGAAATTACATTTTCTATGTGAACGTTCAAATTTCTGCCTCTGGTAATGTTCCTTACCGGTATTACCAGCAATTAAAGAAAAATTGTTTTGTGTCCTCTGCAGTGTTAAGAGAGAAAGGCTTTGGTTTGGGATAAAATGAAAAAAGGTGTAAAGAAAGGAAAGTTGCCTTTTTCTTTTATATAGTATAGAGACATGTGTTCGGTGACGTTATGATCGCCTTTTGGGGACAGTCGCTGTGGGTCTTGTGTAGACTGGTTAGACGTCTCTGCCAATAATCGGCTGTGATGGCACTGTCAGTCCTCCACTCGTGTGCGTGTCTTCATAATCCGAGCTGAGGACCTCATTATCGTATACGTGCAAAAGAAAGTGTGAATCGCCTTAATATTATTTTGCCGTGGTGTATAAAAGGGGTCCCGTGTTTGCACTTGTCTGGGCTATAGCTCAGGGGGAGGATGAAAAAAATTAAAAGTGCTCACTTTGACTTAAGGCAGAAGCGCAGTCAGCGTCTCAAATCCCGGCACAGCTATGCGTGCGCGCCGGCTGCTCGACTTTTGCTGGACAGGAGACCCCAGTTTTTGTACACACGTTCCACAAATGAGACACACGGGTTTACCGGCAATGTCAGTAAACATATACTCAGCCTCCCATCGGTTTTTAAAGGCTCTATGTTCAGAATCACCTTTTCTCTTTGGCATCGTGTGGGCTAGCTTGGCAATAACTTGTAGCATCATAAGCTAGACTTGATTAACGTGGTAAGTGTTCGGCAAGGCAGCTGAACCGCTGGATTATGGAATCTGTAGTTTATTGTGTTACCAGCGCTTCATATCCTCGGGCCATTAATAACAATAATACAGTATATAAAATGATCTCGCGGGCCGGATATAATTACACGCCAGGCCGGATGTGGCCCGTGGGCCTTGAGTTTGACTCATATGGACTAAATAGAACTTGAAAAGAAATATTTTTTGGAATTTGATCGCGCAAGTCAGATCTAGTTGACGCGCACTACAGCACATCGAGCCCGCGTGCTATTGTGGTTTTGCTTGTGTGCTTCAGTAAGTTACCGTCCCCTCGCTCTTACTTTTTTACTGTTCATCTAATGAATACACTGAGTATGGCTTTACCAAAACAATCCTTGATCGCGAATAAAGTATCCATTATTCATGAAGCTTCAATAGGGGATCTGTCTTTCTGCGTTAACCGCATACGTTTTCATACGTCTCAAACTAAGGGGATGCGAGGTTAAAATAAATCGAGAAGCGCGCGTACATACTTAGTGCATCCCCTCTCGGGAATCGAACCTCGGACGTGGGCGCTACAGGCGAATGCTCTACTATTGCGCCACGGCGTGTGGTTTGTCTATTTGAGCGTAGCAGTGTAATTCATTTTTTGTTCAGCACTCTTTGGAACTGTTGCTTTTTGTCTGTGCACTGCGTCAGTTCACGTGAGCCGCTGAATATGGTTTTATATGTCACTCGCTCGCTTCTAATTGTTTCGCTGCCTTCTAAATTATATAATGCATGTTTTCTTCAGCGCGTTCTTCCTGGTTTTCTACGTAATGCGTGATTACGTGAGAGGCGTGATGATGTCACACGAAACTCCGCCCCTCGAGCTGAACTCCATTATAGTAAATGGAGAAAAATAGCTTCTAGTTATGACTATTATGCGTAGAATTTCGAAATGAAACCTGCCCAACTTTTGTAAGTAAGCTGTAAGGAATGAGCCTGCCAAATTTCAGCCTTCTACCTACACGGGAAGTTGGAGAATTAGTGATGAGTCAGTGAGTGAGTGAGTCAGTGAGGGCTTTGCCTTTTATTAGTATAGATTAATGTCTTTTGCTTAACACTAGAATCCCTGAAGCCTACGAAAAAACTTGTAATCCTGGGCCACCTTAAATTCCTTTGCACCTATCCATTAGGCAAAAAGTTCTCATCAGCTCAAGTCTTGTTTATCCGGGTGTGAGGTACCTAGAGTTGTATACGGTAAATAATATATCATTATTTGGAACACATGCATTTTGTGTGTGTTCCCTGTGTACAACGATCTGGGTAAATGTAGGATGACAGGAAATGCTGAACACATACCTAAAACAGAAACTTTTTTTCATGTTATACTACTACTGACAAAATTTTGACATGAAGTTTATAATGTGTCGAGACTGAAGTCCAAATATCAAGTAAAATGCTTTCACAAAAGGTACACTTAATAAACCAGGTGCGATTTTATTCTAGATTATAACCGAAGAAAAAGAAATCTGGTTAGTGCATGACACCTACACAATTTGTTGGGTGGTGCAGTAGTAAGAACTCCTGACTCATAATCAAAAGGTCACGATTTCTGGCACTTTCCAGAATTAGCATTTTGAATAATGAGCTGTTCTTATTGTTACTATTATACAATAAAACATACATTTGATTTGTGTCTGTAACAGCCAGTATAAATTTATGGTACTTGTAAAGGCTAGTGCCCGAGTTGTGTTGTGGCGGTTGGGGTTGAGATAGCAGGCTGCTGTGCTGATCGACACATTTGCAAAACAAAAGATGCTAATAGAAAGGTGCGAAGGAATTTAAGGTGGCCTGGAATTATGAGTTTTTTCGTAGGTTTCAGGGATTCTGGTGTTAATGCTTATGCTATTCTGTGATGCCTTATAGTTTAATTTGGATTCCATTAGAAGTAAATGAAATGTGTTTTGCCTGATCAGTCATCTTTTCTTTAAAGTATGGTAGACATCGAAAAAATTCTGAAGTATTTAGAAGTTTAATGTCCTTGGGACAGTAGCCAGCCTCCCTGGATATGGCACCATAGGAAAATTGACCCCAGAATGGGCATAAGGATAGTGAGCATGACAGACAAAAGACAGGACAACTTCCAAAGAGATAAAAGCTGAACTCCAAGGTCACAGTTCTTCAGTATCTGATCGCACCATATGTTGCTTTTTGAGTAACACTGTGTTCAATGGAAGAAAACCCAGAAGGACTCCAATGCTGAAAAAGAAGCATAAAAAAGCCAGACAGGGATTTGCATACTGACAAGCCACAATGCTTCTGGGAGAATGTCCTTTAGACAGATGAGCCAAAACGTGAGCTTTTTGGCAGGTCATTTCAGCTCTATGTACACAGACAAGAAAACAAAGCTTTCAAAGAAAAGAACATCATACCTACTGTGAAACAAGAGGATGCTTGGTTATGTTTTGGGCTACTTTGTTGCATCTGGCAAGTGGTGCCATGAGTCTGCCCAGGGAACAATGCAATCTCAAGACTATTGGGACATTCTGGAGGAAAACATACTGCCCAGTGTCTGAAAACTCTGTCTCGGTCACAAGTCATGGATGCTCCAACAGGTTAAAGGCCAAAACACAGCTAATAGCACCTAAAAATGGCTAAGAACAGAACATTGGTCTGTTCTGAAGTGGTCTTCTATGAGCCATGATTTGATTTGTATCAATAATCTATGGAAAGCACTGAAACATGAAGTCTGGAGAAGGTACTCTTCAAATTTGACACAACTGGAGTAGGTGCAGAAGTCTCATTGAGAGTAACAGGAATCACTTGTTTGCACTGATTGCCTTCAAAGGTTGTCCAACAAAATATTAGGTGAATGGTTCCATCATTTTTGTCCATACCATTTTCATTTGTGTTATTATTTGAAATATTCCATTGAATTAAAATTCTAAAGCATAGTCTGATTTTTTTTAAATATGGAGTAAACATTGATGGGTTCCAGTTACTTTTGTTATTTTCAAGTTATTTCAGAGATAATTGTTTGTCCTACTTTTCTTGGTTTGTTTCCTAATGGGATGAGAGCCACCATAGCGGGCACATGGTTCATAACCAGAGTGAATTCTCAACCTAGGAGGTAATACCATAATTGGGGGGGTGGCCCATTTTGTGTGGGTGCCTTCCACTTGATTGCTGCATATCTTGTCTCCCAGTACAGCAGTTTCTGGCTTAGATATATGACAGGGTGTTTGACAAGGCTTCAAGGCTCTTTATATGCGTGTAAGGTGCCCGGAGTTGTATAAGGTAAATAATATACCATTATTGGGAACACATGCATTGCATGTGTGTTTCATGTCTACAACGATCTATGTTAAGTGTAGGATGAAAGTAAATGCCAGGCAAGAAAGGCCGAACACATACCTAAAGCAAAACCTTTTTCCATTTTATACTAATAAAGACGTGAAGTGTATAATGTGTGAAGACTTTAGTCCAAATATCAAATAAACACATGCTCTTTTAATCAAGAAAAGTAAAAAAAAAAAAAATAATAATTCAATGAGTTACAAACCAAAGCTCAAATGTTAATCGAAAGAAAGTTGATATGTATTCTTGGATGGTGCAGAGGTAAGAACTGCTGCTATAACCCAAAGATTCTGGGTTCGAGTCCAGGGCATTCCGCGTTTTGAGTAGTGAGCTGCTATTATTATTACTATAATATAATAAAAACATACATTTGATTTGAGTCTGTAACACCTGGTGTAAATATTGGCTACTTGTCAGTGACGTTCACGTGGTACAACAAACTTGTCTCTCCCTCTCTGAGTTCATAACGTTTATATCCATGCTTTTCGCAAGAGCAGTGATGACCACATTTGCTGCTGTGGTTGATGCCTGCTCAGAGTTATTTGTTGTACCAACAATCAAAGATACAATGTCCATTGACCGCTATCAGACTATTATGCGGCATTTGCGCTTTGATAACAAAGACACCAATGCAGAACGTGTGAAAAACGATGTTTGCTGTGATTTCAGACATCTGGCAAAGTTTTGTTGAGAGCTGTGTTTTGAGTTACAACCCAGGGCAAAGACTTTCCAAGCCTGTGATCATAAAGCTTATGGAGCCGTTTCTGGACAAAGGCAGAACCGTAACAACAGACAGCTTCTTAACAGAGGTTTTGCTGGCTAATACACTGCTGCGCAGCAACGCAACACTGCTTGGCACCATAAGTAAAACTGGACTTCCACCTGCAGGTAAAGTCGCTTCAGTACGCTAGCAACTCTCCATGCTAGTGTTTAGATATGGCAGTGCCATACTGACAGTGTATGTGCCCAAAAAGAAGAAGACTTTGATTTCACTTTGTTATAGCCGGTGTAAATTTTTGCTACCTGTAAAAGATATCTCAAGAGACTTGAGCTGGGAGTAGTTTGCAACTTACTTCAGCTTCGTTCAGTGGGGGTTTGATGGGATAGCAGGCTGCTTGTGCTGATCGACACATTTGCAAAACAAAAGATGTTCATGAGGATATATGTTTGAAGGAATTTAAAGTGGCCTGGGATTACAAGTTTTTTTGTAGGCTTCAGGGGTTCTAGTGTTAAAAACAGCTCTGACTTCAACTCCTATATTATTTATCCCTGACTTTACTGTTCCGTTTATCCTCTAGACCAACTCCAAAGAGGCTTCGGGGATTCTAGTGTTAAGTCATAAAATACAACTTCTGCCAAGGGGTTTTATGTTACCGTATTGGGTGCTGCCTTCTTTGTCAATGCTGTGAAAGACTCTGCCCTTTCCAAGAACCAGGGAACAAATCATCTGTAATATCCCATGAGTCTGAGAAAGGCTGCCATCAAGGGATGTAAAAAGTTTATTTTGATATGATTATTTTATGGATGTCAGTCTGTCTGACTGAGTTGCAGGCTTTGTCGTTTGAATGTGATTGATCTAGAGGTATCAGAGGAATACAAACCAAGGAAATCCCACTCTCTTAATTTCACTGAGAATTGTATCATTTGGTTTGCTAAAGAGAATTTCCTGGGGCTGGGGAGATGTTTAGGACTGATTTTAAGTACAGCATGCCAAGATATTAGTTCAGGTCTGAATCTGAAGTAAGAGCCTCATGTGCCATGCCGAAGAAGAAAGGCTATGAACACTGATTTTACTCTGTTTATACACTGAAATTGTGATTATCCATAGTCATTGATTGCTCATTTTCTTTACTATGTCTTTACTAGAAGAAGTATGTAAAAGTGTAGGGTGCACAAAACAGAGTTTTTCTAAAGGTGAGTAGTTTACCCACAGTATCCATTCTTCATTTCTCTTTTGTACAACTTGTATTGATTCAATTGAGTAAATTAGACCTCTTCTTTCGGTAATGGAAAAACACTGTTATTCGTCATCAGTATTCCTTGTGATGATGCAGGTTCTTCTCTATGCTCCCATCTTCCTTTTGGGAGCTGTTAAACCTGACACCGTCGGTAACGTCACCGGAATAGCTGATCAGTGAGGACACAATGAAGCAAGGGGATGATGCATAAAGGTGCAAAAGTGCTTTTATTTAAAAACAGTGTTCAAAATAAATAGTGCAGTGCTTCTGAAAGTCATTAAATAAATAATTCATTTAAAAACAGTGAAAAGGTGGAGGTTAAAATTCAATGAATAAATCCATAAAAACAAGGTTAAAATACTACGGCTGGAAGCAGTCCTTTAAAACAAAGCCCGGTGCTGCCTTCTACTGGTAGCTCCCCTGCTTCTCCCATCCAGGCTCTGCACCAGGGATGTTGCCCTACCTGCAGGTGACCTTCTGTTTCTGCTGGTCTGTTCGCCTTCCGGACCCTGGTTCCGGTGGGCTCCACCAGATCATGACTTGGGCTTCCCTGCGGCCAAGGTGCTCTTGCTGGGGCTTTCACCTCCTAAGTCCCAGACTCTTGCGACCTAATGCGGCAAGCCAACAACCTTCCAGTCACTCCTGCTCCTCCAAAGCGCACAGCAGGAGCGACCACTTCTAGCTGTCCCAGACTGTCGGCCTAACACTCCCAAGGGGCTGTCCTTCCAGCTGCCTGCTCTTTCTAGTGAGCCTGCTCGCTCACGCTTGAACGCACCGGCTTTCAGCTTCCTGCCGCCGCCTTCTCCAATAACCTCGGTGTACTTTTTTTTTTTTTTTTTTCCTCCACCTCTGCACTCGCACACTTACTATATATATATAATGGGGATGTGGCTCATGTGTAGCAATTAGCAGCTCTCGGCATAAATTACAGATGTGGACGATTCCTCACCCGTGCACTTAAGCAAGAAAATGCATCGCAAAGCGCCTGAGAGTGGCTCCGGCCACACTACCATGTCCCCTCTTTAAGCCCTGAGCACAGCGATTATTTATTTATAAACTGGGCTTTCATCTGAGCCATGGACCCGCTATACCACATTCATGCTTATATAATCTAAAGTAATACACCTGAGCATAAGACAAAGGCACCTTTTTCCCGTTGATATGCTATAATTATTATAAACTGATAGATGGGCAGAAAGGAAGGAAGAGAGGTAAATAAATCCTGAAGGACATTTCAGGGATACAGCAAGCAAAAAAGGCACAAATATTCATATAAAAAGAATTTCTAATAATCTTGCTATCAAAGTGTAAATACACATATAACATGAATTATCTTTAAGTAGATTTAAAAGGTGTAGGTGTTTGCTAAGTGTAAAGGGATTAGAATTGAACATACTTATAAATATAAATATTCAGTACACAGGGTGTACTGAAAAAGCACATCATTATTAAGATGTGTATTAGATCAATTCAGTACCATTCAGTGAACACCTCCTCAGCTAAGTGACTCGTTATTGAACCTGATTTCTGAGGGTAGAAAAACCTTAAACAGCACTCCTTGAAGCAATGTATTTGTCTCGATCTGTTGCTAAATGCAGTCCTCTTTTTAGCCAACCCTCATACAGGGGATAAGAGTCCAGGATAGTCCACTTAACGTGTGACCTCTGTTCAACCACATCCTCCTGTGAGTCCAGTCTGACTCCCAAAAATTTAAATCGCTTAGTTTAATTTATTTGTTATGTTGGCATTACTTGTACTAGTGTCATTTCCCCAGCACACTATAGCATAAGAAATATGTACAAATGGCCTGTATATACCAAACAACCTTAACTTCCTCAAAAAATAGCAGCTGCTCTGAAACTTCCTATATGCAGCCACTGTGTTGGTACTCTACTCAGGCCTGACATTCAGATGCACCTTGAGGTAATTGTATGTCCTCTTCACTTCTGCATTTTCACCATCAGTGAGAACCAGGGCCAAAGTGGGCTTCACTCTCCTGAAGTGTACAATTATCTTCTTTGTTTAAGTAATGTTGTGAAGCAGGTGGTTCACTTGGTGCCGTTCAACAAATGCCTCCACAAGTGTCTACTGATGATACACCCAATTATGGTTGTGTCATCAAAAACTTTCTGCAGATGACATGATGCAGTATTATATCTAAAGTCTGAGGCGTGTATTGCAAACCGGAAGCGAGCCAGTACAGTTCCCTGTGAAAACACTGTGCTAATCAAGATCATGTTAGATACACAGTTCTTAAGCCTCATATACTATGATTTGAAAGTTAAATAGTCCATTATCCAGGCCACATTGGTAACTACCCTTGATAAAGTCTAAACATACTTTTAGTAATTACCAATAGAACTATGGCATTATAGACATCTCCTATGTTTATGTATTTTGCAGTCTCTTCGATATGGGTGGAGAGTATTACTGTTATTCATCTGATATAACCTGCACATTCCCAGCCAATGGATCTTTTACTACTGACCAACGGGCCATCTATGAAGCAGTGCTGAAGTCATCACGTGCAGTCATGGCAGCAATCAAACCAGGTAAGAGAAATGTATATATTTGTGATAAGTATATAGTAGTTATAATATTTAAACTTCATAGAATGTTCTATGAATAAACAGAAAAGTATATATTGACAATTTAAACTGATTCATGTCTTAGACATACTGTATGGTAACAAGTACAGATTTTGATCTTTCTACTGGTAGAAGCCATGCTACTATAGCTACTTAGCAATAATGTATTTTATAATGTTATTTTCCACATTTTTTTAATTCAAAACAAATAACGGCCAACTTTCATAAACCTATTCAGCATTATTGAAGTTATTCAGCCTTGCATGGTGGTAGTAGAGACCTTTTCTGGTACATTCACAACTATGTAATTGCCCTACCCAATTTTACCTCATTTGTGAATAATAGATATACTCCTGTGTGCATCAATGTTTTTCAAGCCCGTGTACAAAGGCCTCCTGCTTGTATTCAAGTCATACACTATACTGCAAGCACAGATGTTCCTATATTTGCAATCACTCTGATTTTTACAATTGTTAAAAGGATGTATGTTTTCATGCCATGGCATTTGGCATATTTCTTCTGTTCTCATCTCCCAGCTTGGTAAGAATATTCAGAAAGTTATATATCTGTACAAAAACGCTGATGAACCAGAAAAGTGTTTTTAATTTTAAAGTGCAAAGAGATTTCTGCAAAGTGGTCTAAATTAATTAGAAAATATAAAGCACAAAATAATTGATCCTGTTAAGTGTTCACTGGTGCAGCCAGTTGGTTTCAGAAATTACATAAATAGTTCAATGTGATAACAGTACAGATTTGATAGATGTAAGGATAGTGTTGAAGTAGTGGTTAGATCATGGACTAAATTTAGATAGATTGAGTGATTCTTTTAAAATAAAAATATTGTTCATGACTGGAAATGTGTACCCATGCTTTGCCGTAAGGCTCATGTACCCCTAACCCAACCTACTCAATGAAGACAAAAGAACATTCCAGCCAACTTCATGAAAATGTGATCGAAAAGTACAAGTCAGGGAATGGATACAAGAAAATATCCAAGCCAGTGAATATTTCTTGGAATACAGTTAAGTCAATTGCTATAAAATGGAAAGAGTATACCACAGCTGTAAATCTGTCTAGTGCAGTCCATTAACAAAAACTGAGTGATCATGCAAGAAGAACTGGCTAAGTTTGGAGAGACTGTGCTTGCAACTGTTTCTCAGGACTTCAGCAGTCACAGAGTTAGGAGAGAATGGCAAAGTTCAGAAAAAAAGTTAGAATTTGCCAGGGGCATATGAGAGACTGTGAAGACACCTGAAAGACGGTTCTGTGGTCTGATGACAACAAAATTTAACTTTTTGGCAATCTGACTAAACACTATGCTTGTCATAAGCCAAATACTACACATTATTCAAAACACAAACCCTACTGTGAAGCATTGTAGGGATGCTTCTCTGCAGTAGGCCCTGGATGACTTATGAAATAAGAGGGTCAAATGAATGCAGCAAACTAAAAGGAAATCCTGTAGAGGAACCTAATACAGTCTGCAAGAAATCTGTGCCTTGGGAGAAGATTTGTTTTCAAGCAAGACAACCACCGCAAGGAACAATCTGCAGGAATGGCTTGAAAAAAACAATCTTAAGTGGCCAGGTCAAAGTCTAGATTTCGTTCCAGTCTTAAGTCTGTCAGCGGGTTTACATGTACTTTAATAATCTGATTATTCACAGAAATCTGGTTTCTAAAATACCATGTAAATTCTTATTCCCGTTATGGAACCAGTTTATTTGTGTCTGAGAAACATGGTTAACAGACATAGATTTCTCTTCAAGCAACCTGGTTGTATTGCCATGTAAACATTTAACCGGACGACAGTTTAGAAGATTTTGGTCAGCATGTGTCCATTATACTCTGTTCACCAGCTTAGTATCTCACGCACTTTCAGCAGGAACAAGTGGAACTGTCCAAAAGATTAAATTTCCTGAGGCATCGGCTCAGGCGATCACATTTTTACTTCTCCTGGTTGAAATAATCTGTCTTAGTACCTCAGAAATTATTCAGTTTACGTTGATGAGCTAAACATACAGTGATAAGCTCAGCAGCACAGTCTTAAGAGCAGTACTGTAACATGTAAAAAGTAATGTGCATGAGAATCTTAACAGCGTTCTTATTTATATTGGATTAAAATTACCTATGTTGTTATCGTTGTAGCACCTGGTGTAAGGTAAGAAGCACACATACCAGTGTGCTGCTCCTTTGCAGAGCTCAATCGCACAAGTAATCAGAAAAGAGTTTTCTGCATGCAATCCGATAGCAGAAACTTATTAATAGAGTGTCAGTTTAGGTTTCATCATGCTATTTGCTATAGGTATTTTGGAAACAATGTGATTAGTTAATGCTGTGGCCAGGAATACTTTGATGAATAATTCTTACCAATGTATAAAATACACAAATTCTGTTGAAATAGTTACATGCTTAGCTAGGTATTTCTAAATATAATATAATTAAAAGAAATAACAGCATGTTTAAATACCAGTCCAATTATACCCAAATAATATAGGGAAAAAAATCTCGGACTCCAAAATGGGAACTGTCTTGCATTAGTGTTGCACTTTGTTATGCTTGATAACTCTTTTAAGCTACATTTGTTATACTCCTAGGTGTTTCCTGGCCTGACATGCATCGTCTCGCAGATAGAATTCATTTGGAAGAACTGACAAAAATCGGTATCCTTCAAGGTAATGTGGATGAAATGGTGAAAGTTCACTTGGGTGCCATATTTATGCCTCATGGTTTGGGACATCTTCTTGGAATTGACGTACATGATGTTGGAGGATACCCAGAGGTTTGTGGAAGTTACTCTTCATTTTACAATGAATATACAATATTGTGTTTTTTGGAACCATAAAATAATGTTAGCCTTACCTTACCCTCTGGCACTAGAGCCCTTGATGAGTCTTGGCCTTCCTTATGATATTCCACCATTCTGATCTATTGACTGTGCTCCTTCTCCTTGTCCTCACACCATATTCCTAAATTTCTCCTCCACATCATCAATGTATTTTTTCCTGGATCTTCCCACTTCTTCCATCTGGCTTTCCTCTGTATAACATTTCACTCTAATTTCCCCAATCTTCCTAGTGTTCTTAATTTCGGTGATCAGGTCCAGCTACTGACATAAGTCATAAGTCCAGATTTATTCTCATTCGCCATTGTCTTTGGTCATGCATTGGTCCAAAAATCTTTTATAGTATTTTTCTTTCCAGGTGTTGAAGCTGTTTTCCACCTACTTTTGTTAAGGCCCAGGTTTCGACTCCATACATCACAGTTGGTCAGAAGATAGTTATATATTTGTATATGTTCTACTGTGCATATTTTGTTCTGGGAAATTAATGAGGATTTTAAAGGTTTTTCAAAAGCAAAACAACACCTGTGGGAACCAGCAAGTTTTGCCTTAATCTCTGTATGAATATCATCCTTTGCTGTTATTGTTGCTCTCAGGTATCTAAACTCGACTACCGTTTCAAACACATACTGCTTTATCCTGAGATTCTGAACATTAACAAATGTATGTTCATCTCTTGTGTTGATCATAATTTTAGTTTTACTATCATTAATGATGAGTGACCCATTCTGAGCTTCAGTGAAACCCTCTTCCAACCTTGTCACATTGCTAGCTGTCAAATACACATCATCAGCAAAAGTGAAGACGTGAAGAGACCTGTTGTATATGGTACCCCCTGGGTTATTTCTCCTGACTGCTTTCTCCAGACACAAGTTTAAAAACTGGGCAGATATTATGTTCCCCTGAATTACCCCCGTATTTTTTAGAAAACTCCTTATGAGTGGTGAACCTTTCATTTCCAAACCTACTTTAACAGTCACCTAATAAGAGGGCCCAGCACCGATTTTTGGGGCACTCCCATGCTCGTCTGTTGTGCCCATGACATCTCTCCATGCCAAGACACATGGGAAGATCTGCCCAAGAGGTAGGACTTAAACCACATGAGGGTAGTCCCAATGGTGAAAAGGTCAGAAAGGGTGGCAAGGGTGTTACAATGGTTGACCACATCAAAAGCAGAGGAGAAATCCACCAGGATGAGCACAGATGACAGGTTTGTAGTTCTTTCATACCGTAACGTTATCAACAACGGTGAGTAGAGCCATCTCCATGGAATGGCCCTTCTTGAATCCTGACTGATTAGTTCTGTAATAACCTACTTGAGATGGATCAAGAGTGAGCTTCTCAAGGAGAGGAGTGAGAACAGTGTAGGAATAGTGCCTGTGCTGAGTAAGGTTGAAAGATTAAAGAAGAGAAAGTCTGTAGGGAACAACTGTCCAGATGGATGTCTGAGTCCATGAAGACTAGAAGTGGACTCCCAACATCTGAAGAGAGGAGAGCAGTTTGTCAAGGAAGTTCTTTAGTAAACTGAGAGGGCAGTAAAGAACAAAAGTGTTAATGTTAATAGGGTAGGAGGCAGTGTCTCAGTGATACTCAGAGGAAGTGTAATTGCACATTACCCTGTAGTGAGAACCTCCAGTTCTTAGAGACTAGAATATCTGTCCCTCCACCACTTCCAGTGGACCCACAGGTATGAGAGAAATGGAAGCCAGAGGAAAGGGCTGTCTGTGTTGCTGTATTCCCTGGCCAGGTCCGTGTCTTAGTCCCACAACTTGGAGTCTCTGCACATCTATTATCAATCATTATGTGGTCCATTTAATTAATCATTGCTTCATCCGGGGCACAATATGTTACTTTCTTTTATGTGGAAAGTAAGTACTACTAACTATCAAATTTTTGCTGCTGCAAAATCCACCTATTTCCATTCCATTGACTGTAAAGAATTTTTAGTCAAATACTGAAAATGATCATTCTAGTTATGATTATGTTAGTTTGTCCAGATATTATGCAGAAAAATGGCTGTCATTCCTAAATGGTTCATACATTTTTTTTTGTAAGCCCCTTAAATTAAAGCTGAAAGTCTACAATTCAATCACATAATGATTGCTTTATTTCAAATCCGTTGTGGTTGTGTACACAGCCAATATTATGAAAATTGTGACCCTATCCAAATACTTATGGACCTAACTGTACCTCTTCAATTCTAACATTTAACATATCTAGGTTTATTCTTTCAGATCACTCAAGGCATTCATAGGTTTTATTACAATGGTTGTTTTACAGATGGAGCTGTAAACCTCAGCCCAACCCCATTCTAGGAAGAACAGTATTTTTTTTTTCCCCCAAGGTTGTCTTAGTCTTTGGGAATCGCTTTCTCTTACCACAGGACAATGATATTGGCAGCATTTACTTAATGGCAATGCAGATTTTTTTGCAGCACTTATTTAATGGCAGTGCAGATTTGCCATGTCATGGCATCTTCCTTTGTATTTTGTGGTATTTTTTCAGTCATACCTGTTAACAACCAGATGTAACCACCACTATTTGCTAATACTGCCACCTTGGTCGTGGCCTGCTTTTTTGTTATTCACAGCTAACCTATTTTTCTATAGGCTGTTCTCCTAGCCAACACTTGGGAACTCACTCAGTAGCTGAGACTTGACCTTAGAAAATAATTTTAGTAATATACCATAATTGTGTCCTGCAGAAAACACGTTTTTACTATCAAAAGTATACAGTATTTCATGTCTGCTTAATTCTCGCCTATTAATGTTTGAAATGTTCTATTTTAACAGTGGTGACTAAAATACAGCTGTGGGTAAATAATTAGTATTTTTGACATTATTTTAAATTTACTGCCAAACTGTGATTGTTCTATAGTGTCAATACAAGATATACAGTTGTGCTTAAAAGTTTGTGAACCCTTTAGAATTTTCTATATTTCTGCATAAATATGACCTACAACATCATCAGATTTTTCACTCAAGTCCTAAAAGTAGATAGAGAGAAACCAGTTAAACAAATGAGACACAAATATTACACTTGGTCATTTATTGAGGAAAATGATCGAATATTACATATTTGTGAGTGGCAAAAGTATGTGAACCTCTAGGATTTGCAGTTAGTTTGAAGGTGAAATTAGAGTAAGTTGTTTTCAATCAATGGGATGACAATCGTGTGAGTGGGCACCCTGTGTTATTTAAAGAACAGTGATCTATCAAAGTCTGCTTTTCACAACACATGTTTATAGAAGTGTATCATGGCACCAACAAAGGAGATTTCTGAGGACCTCAGAAAAAGAGTTGTTGATGCTCATCAGGCTGGAAAAGGTTACAATACCATCTCTAAAGAGCTTGGACTCCACCAATCCACAGTCAGACAGATTGTGTACAAATTGAGGAAATTCAAGACCATCATTACCCTCCCCAGTAGTGGTCGACCAACAAAGATCACTCTAAGAGCAAGGCATGTAATAGTCGGCGAGGTCACAAAGGCCCCCAGTGTAACTTCTAAGCAACTGAAGGCCTCTCTCACATTGGCTAATGTTCATGTTCATGAGTCCACTATCAGGAGAACACTGAACAACAATGGTGTACATGGCAGGGTTGCAAGGAGAAAGCCACTGCTCTCCAAAAAAAACATTGTTGCTCATCTGCAGTTTGCTAAAGATCACGTGGACAAACCAGAAGGCTATTGGAAGAATGTTTTGTGGACGGATGAGACCAAAATAGAACTTTTTGGTATAAATGAAAAGAGTTGTTTGGAGAAAGGAAAATACTGCATTCCAGCATAAGAACCTTATCCCATCTGTGAAACAAGGTGGTGGTAGTATTATGGTTTGGGCCTGTTTTGCTGCATCTCGGCCAGGACGGCTTGCCTTCATTGATGGAACAATGAATTAATTCTGAATTATATCAGAGAATTCTAAAGGAAAATGTCAGGACATCTGTCCATGAACTGAATCTCAAGAGAAGGTGAGTCATGCAGCAAGACAACGACCCTAAGCACACAGGTCGTTCTATCAAAGAATGGTTAAAGAAGAATAAAGTTAATGTTTTGGATTGGCCAAGTCAAAGTCCTGACCTTAATCCAATTGAAATGTTGTGAAAGGACCTGAAGCAAGCAGTCAATGAGAGGAAACCCACCAGCATCCCAGAGCTGAAGCTGTTCTACACGGAGGAATGGGCTAAAATTCCTCCAAGCCGATGTGCAGGAATGATCAAAAGTTACCGGAAATGTTTAGTTGCAGTTATTGCTGCAAAGGGGGGTCACTCCAGATACTGAAAGCAAAGGTTCACATGCTTTTGCCACTCACAAATATGCAATATTCGATCATTTTCCTTAATAAATAAATGACCAAGTATTATAATTTTGTCTCATTTGTTTAACTGGTTTCTCTTTATCTACTTTTAGGACTTGAAAATCTGATGATGTTTTAGGTCATATTTATGCAAAAATATAGAAAATTCTAAAGGGTTCACAAACTTGCAATCACATCTGTATTATGAAGAGAGAAAGTATACAGATATTTAGGTGCAGTTAGGTACTTTGTTAACTAATTTGAAAATTGCAATTTTTTTTACATATTTAGTAGGCATTTTTTTATTTCTTTTGTAAAAATTAATCATGTTAAAAATAATGGTGATAATAGAATGTAAAATAATAGTAAATGATAATAGAATGTTAAATAGTGCATTACTAAAGTACATTAAATACTTGTGGAACATTACTGTAATTAGAATGGTCATGGAAGAGGCATACACACATACATAGAAAAAAAGACTCTACAGAATATATAGGTGTGTGCCCTCAGACAGTATGTATTATGTAACATCAGCATGAATAACAGGTAGATTGCTAAACCCTAGTAGATATGTGCAAACTTCCCTACTATTAAGGGTCCGTGGGCAATGTCACCAAAATAACAAATTTTCTCTCATGTGAATCATCAGGGCTTATGAATCCTACCTTCTTGTCCATTCAGCCACAAACAATACTTAGGCTAGTTCATCCGGATTTCCTCATCCACACAGAAATCTCCCACATGCGGGCTGTTCTTTACCATCAATGTCTGCCACTGGAACCATCAGACCTCTCAAACCTCATTGGGCTCCTTTTCAAATAACCAGTGCCTCAGGATATCCAAACCCTGAATAGCACTCCTTTGAAAGCTGTAGAACATAAAGGATCCCTTTAGAGTATACTATCAATCAGGTGGTTCTATATTGTCTCCCAGGTGCTGTCACCCTGCAAAAATACTTGGAGGTACTAGACCCCATGGCACTAATACGTTCCTGTGTCTACTACCATACTATACAATGTCATGTAGTTATAAATGTAGTCCAGATACTATTGTGAGGTCTGAAATATCTTACACTGACAACAGATTCCAAGTTAAGTAATGCACAAATTGCATCAATTGATATGCCATTACTAGTTATTGGCTATGGAATGTCTGTGGCTAATTGTATTTAGAAATTTTAAACAATACATTTCTCAACAAATTACCAAATGGAGAGGTAAATTCTATATTGAACATTAGAACAATCTAGACGAGAACAGGCCATTCAGCCCAGCAAATCTCATCAGTCCTTTCCACTTACTTCTAAAAAATATCAAGTCAAGTTTTTTTTTTCAGTCATGTCATCTTTTAAATGTTGTTTGTTTAAACTGAAAAGGCTCTTCTCTTTTCATCTTCCTCCACAATTCTTCCCCTTTAGCCCTGGAATAAGCCTCGTTGCTCTTTTCTGGACCTTTTCTAGCACTGCTATGTCCTTTTTGTAGCATGGAGACCAAAACTATACACAGTACACAAGATAAGGCCTCGCCATCATAAAGCATGAGCAAAACCTCCTTGGACCTGTACTCTTTACACCATGCTAATATAACCTAACATTCTCTTAGTCTTCTTAACACTAGAATTACCAAAGCCTATGAAAAAACTCGTAAATCCGTCCCACCTTAAAACCCGGCGCACCTCTCTGTCAGAGTCTTTTGTCTTGTAAATAAGTCGATAAGCAGCCTGCTATCACATCCCACCTCCACTGCACAAAGTTTTCTTAGCTCAAGTCTGTTTACTTGCATGTCAGTTGCTTAGAGTTGTATAGAGTAAATACTATATCTTTATTTGGAACACATGCATTTCATGTGTGTTCCGTGTCTACAACAATCTATGTGAACACCTAGTTTTAGTAATAACAAAATGTAGACAGGAAGCATATAATGTGTGAAGCCTGAAATCCAAATATCAAATAAACACTTTCACAAAAGGTACAAGTATAACAAAACAAGTGCACTTTTATTCAAGAATATAACTGCAGAAAAAGAACCCACGTTAGGGTGTGACATTGACACGTCTGACTGGTAATCAAAAGGTCACGATTTCGACCCCAGACTACTCCGTTTTGAGAAGTGAACTGCTCTTATTCTTACTATTTTAGAATAAAAACATACATTTAATTTGAGTCTGTAACAGCCAGTATAAATGTATGGTATTTGTACAGGTTAGCATTTTTCTTTATTCATTTTTATTCTCCCAGTCACGTTCACGCTCCCCCCGATCTGACACTGCTGTTTTTACATAAAGATGCACTATAACAGGTGAATTCAGATGATGACGAGGGTTGTACATCGGAGAAAGAACGCACATCGCACTTTTGCCATTGCTGTACTTTGTATATGTACATGGTAGCTCTGCAGTCTACTTGTAACTTTACGCTGTAGGACGATAAGTAAATAAATAAATAATAAAGCAGCTGTGCGGCGCATGGGTCCGGGTGCCATTCTCATCCCTACCACGTTCGCCGTCACTTCCCCTACCTCTTCATATCTTAAATAATTCTTGAGGCAGATAACACTTAAGTGCCGGCTTAAATGAAATATTAAAGAAAACGGATCTAAGCAATTGCAACATAAACACTGACTTAATCAGTTTTAACATCAAAAGATGCCAACAAAAGAAGAGAAGAAATGGGCTGTTAGGGTGGAGAAACGAAGAGCTGCTCAGGAAGCAGCAAGCACATCAACCTCTGAGCAAACAAATGCTAAACGTACAGAGAAAGAGCATGAAAACTATAGTAAGTCAAGTGGATTCACTGCACGATTGTAGTGCGCCATTACTGGTTTTTGAATTAAAGAGCACATGTTTATTTGATATTTGGACTAAAGGCTTCACACATTATACACTTCTCGTCATTATTAGTATAATATGGAAAAAGTTTCTTCTTTAGGTATGTGTTCAGCATTTCTTGTATTTTTCGCATTTCCTTTCATCCTACACTTACCTAAATCTTTGTAGACATAAAACACACATGAAATGATGCAAACTGAGCTTCATCAAGGCAGGGGATGGGACAGCAGGCTGCTTGTGCTGATCGACACATTTACAAAACAAAATACGCTGATGGTATAGGTGTGCAGGGATTTAAGGTGGGATTACAAGGATTTCAAGTTTTTTCATAGGCTTCAGGAATTCCAGTGTTAACAGATTCCAGGTTATCTGCCAATCCACCTATCTTGGTATCATCTGCAAACTTAACCAGGTTATTACTTATATTCCTACCAAATTTATTTATATATATTAAAAATAGTAGTGATCTTAGCACTGACCACTGTGGAACATCACAACATGGTTTCTCGCACCATCACTTTTTGTTTCTGAGCCAATTCTGCACCTATCTAAAAACATCAACTTGAACTCCCACTTCCTTTAGTTTGATACCTAGTCTTTCATGTGGCATCTTATCAAATGCTTACTGAAAGTCCACATAAATAATTTCATAAGCTCCACTTTGATCATACTCTTTTGTTGCTTCCCTGACCTAAAGTTTAAATCGCATATTAATCAGATTACTAGGACAGCATTTTTCACTTGAGAAATATAGCAAAAGTTAGCCCCTTTTAAATTTGCAAGATGCTGAAAAATTAGTTCATGCTTTTGTTTTTAGTCAACTGGATTATTGCAACTCACACCTCTCAGGACTACCCAAAAAAAGATATCAATCGATTGCAACTAGCGCAGAATGCAGCTGCCAGAATCTTAACTAGGAAAAGAAAATCCGAGCACATCTGTCCAGTTTTGATGTCACTACATTGGTTACCCATTTCATGCCGAATTGACTTTAAAATACTGCTTATGGTCTACCAAGCCTTAAATAATAATTCCAAGAGCTAAACTTAAAGGAAGTGGTGAAGTCAGCCTTCTGCTGTTATCCACCTAAAATTTGAAAAAGTTTACCAATAGAAATTCGCATGGCTAATACGGTGGAGCACCTTAAGAAAACTGCTAAAAACTCATTACTTTAACATGGCTTTCTCATAGCTTAATTTTACTGTAACTATAATATTCTGTATATGCATTTAATTATCATTTTTTTCCATGGCTCCAAAATCTGTACTAACCCCTACTTGACACCCCTGATCAAAGCACTGTTCAGTCCCTACATTGATGGATTGAAGGCCAGAGGTCCACATGACCATCATCATCTAATTCTTCCACGTGAAGCCTGAAAACCATGAGAACTGATTTAGATCATTTATGTTAGATAGAATGGATTTGGAACCCCTGCAGATTGTTTTTTTTTTCTCCAGCCCCCTGGAGTTTTTTTTGTTTTGTTTTTTTCTGTCCTCCCTGGCCATTGGACCTTATTTTATACTTTGTTAATTAGTATTGCCTGATTTTTTTTTTCTTTCTTCATCTTGTAAAGCACTTTGAGTTACATCATTTGCATGAAAACAATATACACATAAATGTTGTTGTTGTTCCCCATAGAATGACCTCCCTTTTCTGAACCCATTTTGACTGTTCAGAAAAACTCCTGTTCTTGCCATATGCTGATCAATCTTATCTATACTAATAAAAGGCAAAGCCCTCACTGACTCACTCACTCACTCACTCACTCACTAACTGACTGACTGACTGACTGACTGACTGACTCATCACTAATTCTCCAACTTCCCGTGTAGGTAGAAGGCTGAAATTTGGCAGTCTCATTCCTTACAGCTTCCTTACAAAAGTTGGGCAGGTTTCATTTCGAAATTCTACGCGTAATGGTCATAACTGGAAGGTATTTTTCTCCATTTACCGTAATGGAGTTGAGCTTGACCGCTGTGGGGGCGGAGTTTCGTGTGACATCATCACGCCGCCCACGTAATCACGTGAACTGACTGTCAACGCACTATGTAGAAAACCAGGAAGAGCTCCAAAATACGCTGAACAAAACATGCATTATATAATTGAGAAGGCAGCGAAACAATAAGAAGCGAGCGAGTGACACATACTACCATATTTATCATTGCAGCTACTTCGGAAACAAAGCAAGGTATAAACCTAAACTTTAAATTAAGTTAATAGACAGGCTGCCGCTGGCGTTTTTAATGCCCACGGGTAATGCGGGATACAAGTTTAATGAGAGAACGCAGGATATAAACGAGAGTTTTGATCACTTTGTAACTAAGTTAAAATTGCAGGTGAAGGGGTGTGCTTATGCAAATTCCGAGAGACTGTGTTTGTGGGGGATTGACAGTTAAGGCGGGTGGAGGAGTCACGTCATCATATCCCCTCCCATTTACCTCATTTCGCTCTGAGCTGAGCTCCGCGGCTAACGCCGTCTTCCGAAGCAACTTCGTCACACTGCCACCTAAAGTCAAAACTTAAATATATAAAGTCAGCGTCGGAATATATAAACTCAGCGCTGGAATATATAAAGTCAGCGTCGGAATATATTGTCACGCTTGGGTCACAGATTTTCACAGAGACACAGGAGGTCGTAGAAACAAGAAGGATTTTTATTCAAACACTGCAAACACATGAGCTTAAACGTGCTCCATGACAAGTCAGAGATGACAGTTCCACTAGGAGCAGAGAGAGAGCGATAAAAGCAAGCAAACAATCAATTTTCAACTGACAGGCGCTGCACAAGGCTTTTAAGTTAGCGGGGCAGCGAAACAATAAGAAGCGAGCGAGTGACATACTACCATATTCATCAGTACAGCTACTTCGGAAACAAAGCAAGGTATAAACCTAAACTTTAAATTAACTTAATAGACAGGCTGCCGCTGGTGCTTTTCATGCCCACGGGTAATGCGGGATACAAGTTTAATGAGAGGACGCAGGATATAAACGAGAGTTTTGATCACTTTGTAACTAAGTTAAAATTGCAGGTGAAGGGATGTGCTTATGCAAATTCCGAGAGACTGTGTTTGTGGGGGATTGACAGTTAAGGCGGGTGGGGGAGTCACGTCATCATCTCCCCTCCCAATTACCTCATTTCGCTCTGAGCTGAGCTCCGCGGCTAACGCCGTCTTCCGAAACAACTTCGTCACACTGCCACCAAATACAGAGAAATCCACAAGTTAATACACATGCTGTCTCTAGACTTTCTCCACCCTGAATCCTCCAGGCACTACTTTCAAAAGGTTACATTGACAATCGTGTTACGTTATTTTTAAAATGTTTCATTTTCTTAGCACAAGCACAGCTGAGAAGCTTCGATGCATGTGCTCCATAACGCGTTAAAAAATAATGCATTTAATCACACTTTGCATTACAATCAAAGGGGAACTTTTGTCAATGCATGATTTCCTGGTACACCGATTACATTGATCAGCGCATCCCAATTCATTTTAGCCTCGCACCACCTTGGTTTGAGAAGAAGTATGAAAAAATATGAGGTTAACACACAAAAACAGATCACCAATTCAAGCTTTATGAATAATCGATTCGCCATCAATAATTGTTTTGGTAAAGCCATACTCAGTGTAATCCTCCTTCCATTTTATAATTTTTCCACCACTAGCCATGATTAAATGAACGGTAAAAAAGTAACAGCGAAGCGAGGGTGACTTATTTAGGAAGGCATATATATGACAGCAACACTCATGACAATCATGTTACGTTATTATTAAAATGTTTCCTTTTCTTTTTCATTACTTCTTTAACCCACTACTTCTCCGCTGCGAGGCGCGGGTATTTTGTATATGAATGACCTCCAAAGAGCGCGGAGACTTTTGATCATGTGACCGTGTCTGCAAAAACTGGCATCTCCTGCCCAGCAAAAGTCGAGCAGCCGGCGCGCGCGCATAGCTGTGCCGGCCTTTGAGACGCTGACTGCGTTTCTGCGGCAAAATAATATTAAGGCGCTTCGCACTTTATTTTGCACGTATACGATTATGAGGTCGTCAGCTCGGATTATGAAGACACGCACAGGAGTGAAGGACTGACAGTGCCATCACAGCCGATTAATAGCTGGGACGTCTCACCAGTCTGCACAAGACCCACCGCGACTGTCCCCAAAAGGCGCTCATATCGTCACCGAACACATCTCTCTATACTATATAAAAGAAAAAGGCAACTTTCCTTTCTTTACACCTTTTTTCCTTTTATCCCAAACCAATGCCTTTCTCTCTTAACACTGCAGAGGACACAAACCTAATTTTCTTTAATTGCTGGTAAGACACATTACCAGAGGCAGAAATTTGGACTTTCACATAGAAAATGTAATTTCTATACCACAGCCGTCGTGTAGCGCCTTTCAAAAGGGATCATCTACCGAGAGATGATCCATATACATTTTAGCTGCTATTAGTACTACTTACCTGTTCTGTTATACCGTCTTTAAAATGTAGTTTACCCGCAACCACTCCAGTAGTGCTCAATGTACCTTTACTTCTTAAAACGTTAATGTTTTACTGTTTAATAACTTATAGACTACATTTTATTATTTTTCCCTTGCACTCAGTGATCAAAGCTATACACACACATATAGACACATACATATATATATACACATATATTTATATATACCTGTGTGTATGTTTGTATGTATGTGTATACACACACACACACACACACACATACATACATACACACACACAAATTATATATATGTGTGTGTCTGTGTATGTATGTATGTATATGTGTGTGTATATATGATGTAGATAGGTATGCATATATATATATGTGTATATGCAGATATGTATATAGATATGTATTTTGCTATATATATATATATATATATATATATATATATACAACAATTACATTAACAATCATGTTACGTTATTTTTAAAATTTTTCCTTTTCTTTTTCATACCTTCTTTAACACACTACTTCTCCGCTGCGAAGCGCGGGTATTCTGCTAGTCCTTAATAATTCCTTCCATTGATTTTCCTGCGATGCATAATGAGCTTACTGGAATATAGTTGCTTGGATCTGCCTGCTTACTCTTTTTATATAATGGGATATAAAATGGGATATTTGCCATTTTCCAGTCCTTCAGAATTTCCCCAGTGTGCAGTGACTTCCAAAAGTCAGCTTCAGCTTCAGCTTATTTAATCAGAGCAGTACTTCTCCTTTTACATTTTCCATATCAATCGGTACCTCCTTAGTAGTCTCATTTACAGCTGGGATCTTATCTACTTCCTTACTTGTGAAGACCTCAGAAAAATGCTTATTTAGTTAATCTGCTATTCCACTGTATTTTTTAATTCCACTTTATTATTCCTGATGCACTTCACCTCCTCCTTAACTGTTCTTTTATTACTAAAATACTTAAAGAATATCTTATGTAGGTTGTCTTTCACCTTATCTGCTGTATTCCTATATACAAAAATGTGCATATGCCCGCTTCCACGCTCACTTCGAGATGTATAAAAACAAAATTTTGCGTAAATCCACACACATTTTCACAGCAGCCTTCCCCCTTGCATATGTAAGTTTCTGCTGGGTTTTGCAAACTGGTGGCACCCAGTGTCAAAGCAGTGCTACTGTTTCTGTAGTATGCTTTTCTTTTTTAGATTCACGTCTGTGATTCAGGTTTTATCAAATACACCAAAATTAAATGCATATCGTTTACAAATTTAATTTACTTAATTGTAATCATTCTGTAACAATATAATGGTGCATGGAATGGCCAAACTATTCCAACTACCATATCTGCTTTAGCATTGTTAGAAGATATCGCAAATGGAAGAATTAGAAGAGAGTGCGTATTTATAGATGATGACGATTGGATTCAAACTTGATTTTGATTTCCAAGAGCTATCCTCTTGGAGCTGTGTGCTGAACTGGTGCTGGCTTTACAAAGGCAGACTTTAACACTAGAATCCCTGAAGAGAAAAAGTCGTAATACAGGGCCACCTTAAACTGCATTGCACCTCTTCTTCAGCATCTTTGTTTTGCAAATGTGTCAGTCAGCACAATCAGCAAGCAGCCTGCCCTCCCATCCCCTACCGACGTAGCTGAAGTTCTCTCAGGTCAAGTCTGTTTATCTTGGTGTGAGGTTCCTTGAATTGTATAGGGTAAATAGTATATTGTTATTTGGAATACATGTTGCTGTCATTATGTAAAAACTGAAGCCCATTTATCAATCGCATGGGTGGGTTAGAGGACATCAACTTTATGTGCATAGTCTCAGAGTGTGCAAGACTGGTAGGTGGCCACTAGTGTTTAAATCTGCCTCTAAAAGATCAAACATTTAACACTTGAATCCCTGGAGCCTACGGACCTAACCTAACACTGAATGGAGGGTGATATTTATATTGATTTGCATATTAAAATATGCAAAATTATGGAAGGAGTCATGGTAGAGTGGCAGGCACGTGCATAGACATATATAGATAGACATTGCATTCACTGTGTTGCCCAGTCGACACGATACATCAGCGCGTCCACCCTATTGCGAGTGGCAAAAGTGACATTTAAACTAATACAGGTAGACGTGGAAACCAGGTTTTCTGATGAAAAAACAATGACGTTTAAAACAGTATCATTTACATACAACAGATTTTGGCGAATCGTTTACATGCAATTATTTATATCCATTTATACACTAATAATGGCAATTATTAAATAATAATAATAATTATTAAATAATTCTTCCCATATAAGTAACATTTTTTGGACTGCTTTCTTCCATCTCAGAAACATTTCTAGATGTCCTGTTCTTACACAACACAGTACTGAAGTATTGGTTAATGCCCTAGTCACCTCTCGTATAGATTTCCATAATGCTATTCTATCTGGCATCCCACAAAAACGTATCCATCGCTTACAACTTCTTTAAAATTCTGCTGCCAGGATAATAACCTGTTCTAAATCCACTGAACATATTACACCTACTCTGTCTCAACTCACTGGCTCCCTGTTAACTACAGAATACAATACAAAATACTGCTCTGAACATGTAAAGCTCTCCACAACCTCACTGATCTCCTACAGACTTACACTCCTCTCGCTCTCTCAAATCCTCATCTGCAGCTCTACTTTCTGTACCACACATCAGACTCAGTGCTATGGGAGCTCGACCGTCTCTCATGGTGCTCCTCAACTCTGGAATTCTCTTCCCTCTCATATTCGTCAGCTTGATTCAATAACACATTTTAAAACTGCCCTCAAAACTTATCTTTTCAAACTGTCATACCAATTGTGAATTTTGCACTGTTACTGCCAGCTGTCTTTGTTTGTTTGCTAATTATTGCTTTTTAATTTATCATTCTCTTGTTTTAATTTTACTAATGTTGTTTAATTTTATTGTAAGGTGACCTTGGGTGCTAAGATTATAAAACAGGATTTTCTAATGGCCAGATATAACCAAAACAATTGTTCAGACTTACCTATGAAATGTAATCCCCCGGGATCTGGTTTGGAGTGTACAGCGGTTTGTACAATCCCAAACAGCACATTATTCATTATTTCACTCCACAGCAGTGCCACTCGCAATATGGCGGCGATGTTGATGTACGATGCTGCTGGTCATGCGGCATCTAGTAATTCTATGTCTATGGGCACGTGCACATGCATTATATTTCACTCTGACTGGGATTTATAGAGTGGAAGTTCGTGGAAGTTGGCTTATGCACGGTTTTTTGCATCTGAATTTTTTGTGCGTATGCACATTTCCGCTTTTGTGGGTATTCCAATTTTAGTGTGAATTCTATGCACAGCGTTATATGTGAGGATCCAGCTGTCTTTTAGCCTCCGTAATATCCTTCTTAAAAGTTGCCCTCATGTTCTCATATGTCCTACAATTCATACTGGAAGTCTAAGGGTAAATTGGTGACTAACACTGGTCTGAAAAACTAAATCTATAAAATGTGAGGACCTAGCTGTCTTTTAGCCTCCGTAATATCCTTATAAAAGGTTGCCCTCATGTTCTCATATGTCCTACAATTCACACTGGAAGTCTATGGGTAAAATTGGTGACTAACACCAATTCCCTGGTCTGAAAAACTAAATCTATAAAAAAAAGTTTTAATTGTAAATATTTTTATTGGCATTGACGCCTTTACTCAATGTGAGTTACAACATTTATAATACAATTGGGTTACATTTCTTTTTTTTTCCCCCAAATGGAGCATATGCAAGTCAAGTGACTTACCCTCTGGTCACACAGTATCAGTAGCAGGCATTGAAATCACAACCTCAGGGTCTGAAGTCTAAACCCTTAACCACTACACCACACTGCCTGCGCAATACAAGATATAATTAGAATGTTTCCATTACATCACATTTAAGTACAAAATTGAAAAGAAATTTTATTCAAATTTAAAGAGAAAAGTCAAGCAAAATAACACCTTTTAGCCAATAAAAAGTGTCATTTTGCTTGACTTTTCCCTACATTCATAATGACTAACACGGTACAACACCCTAGTACTATATTCAAATTTAAGAAATTACATAATATATTCATGTATACAATATCACTGTAAATTAATGCATCCTCCATAGCATTGTTTACTCCTAGAAAAACAAGTTAAAAAACTGAATTTTTTTCAACAATAAAAATGCTATTATGTGTAACAGAAACGCGTAAATACCAAAACGTCAACATGTGTACAGTAACAAATGTGTGTCTAGTGTCTACTGCTGTACTGATGCAGATTTAGTACACATCTTTCATATGATATGTTTTGAGACAGTCATCAATGCAGAGCGCACACTGTTGGCAGCCAGGAAAGTAAAAACATGTTTTTTTACACACTTGCAATTTGTTTTGGTTGCACATGAAGTTGGGCTCTAGATTTTCCCCAGCCGCTACCAGTTCTTCATCTTGGTTTTCTTCTTCTTCTCCCCCCCCCCCACTAAGTTCATTAGTGGACTGGACTACTGGTCCCTTACATTTATTAATCAATTTTGGAAAAAGGGCATTTCTCCGTCCTATGAGTAATGGCCAAGGGCACGAGTCTAAAACGGCAGACCAAACCTTAAAGTGGCGACCCCTAGAAGTTAAAGGAAGAAATAAAGTCTGATAATCTTTAACATCACCATGTACACAGCGTATTTTTACAGTCTCACAGTCTCTAAGGCATTGTTCATTAAGACAGTCTCGTCTCACAATACAAAGGTCACTTCCCGAGTCTAGCAATGCTGAGATTTCTCTGCCCCCCAACTTCACCGGGATCAACAAGCCATCTTTTCCATCCGAAGAATATATAATATTTGAGCAACAAACCTCGGCCAGTCCAACCTCCATTGACTGAGCTGGAGACAAGCGACATTCTCTTGCCAAATGGCCGAGTTGATCACACCGGAAACATCTACGGTCGGCTCCGCTTCCGAAATATCCTCTGTGACGTCCACGTCGACGTCCTCTGTTAGTGTCCACGGTTTCCTCGGCCCGCTGTTGCCACTGTCTCCCCAGAAACAGGTGTCTCATCTACGACTGGATTTCCCGGGGTCCTACCTGACCCCATTCGGTTTTCAGGTCCTGCAGCTTGTCGATAGAAGCGACGAGAATGTCCTGGACGTTCGTTCACAGGTAGCGAAGCAGCACGAAATCCACCGCTCTTTCTCCAAGCGGACTGTGAACCCTCCAATCGTCTGGACATAATCGTTAATGATTTAATATCATGACGTAGAAATTCATCTCGAAGAACTGCAGGTATGCCGGCCAGTAATAAATTCACGACAACTGTTTCCATCACGTCTCCTTCAAACCAGCAGTGCACTTTATGTATCAAATCTTGAATTTGCGCACAGATTGGGTCATCCATGTTTAGTTTCCAGTCTTTAAGTGCATAACTTTTAGAAATCTGAAATAAGTCTTCGGCGGCATCCATCTGTGCAACCACTTCTGGTACCTCTTGTCACGCTTGGGTCACAGATTTGCACAGAGACACAGGAGGTCGTAGAAACAAGAAGGATTTTTATTCAAACACTGCAAACACATGAGCTTAAACATGCTCCATGACAAGTCAGAGATGACAGTTCCGCTAGGAGCAGAGAGAGAGAGAGATAAAAGCAAACAATCAATTCCAAAAACCGACGGGCGCTGCGCAAGGCTTTTAAGTTAGCGGAGTATCGCGTGAGGCTTGTATTACGCATTATAGCGCAAGTGAGAAGGTAAGGAGCAATGTGAGGGTAGTCTGTGTTTCAGGGGTATTCCCAGCGGCGTCTTTGTCCTCTTGGGGTGCGATCACACCTCCAGCTTACAATATATATATATCAAAATCCCCGAGCTTCTCAGCGGAGAAGTATTGCTTTTAAATTTTTATTAAGAAGAAAGGTAAACCTTTTTAAACGGAGGGAAAATATACCAATAATTATTTGTTAAGGATCTCTTTGTATACCACGTTGTCAGTTCAGCACTCCGGTTGTAATATGACTGTGCGAGCTTACTCTTGAGCATGCAACGCATAGTTGTCCAGGAGAAAAGCAATCTTGCCTCAAATCAATGGCAACCTTTTGTAGGGTCTGTCCCTGAGACTTATTAATTGTCATCACGAAGCAGAGCCTTACTGGAAATTGGAGGCATTTGAATTGAAATGGGAGATCAGAGGGTATAACGGGGATGCGAGGAATACAAACTCTCTCCCCTGAGTAACTGCCAGTAAAAATAATTGCCTCAATTTGGTTCTTTTGCAGACACGTGACCTGAAGTCTCGTGCCATTACAAAGTCTCGGTGACTGTAAGGTTTTCAGTAACATTATTGGTGTCCCAACCCTCAAAATTAGATTATGCTCAGTAGTGTCTGGAGGATTCAGAGTGTGGAGAAACTCTAGAGACAGCGTGTGTATTAACTTGTGGATTTTTCTGTGAGTATTTGGTGGCAGTGTCACGAAGTTGCTTCTGCAAGACCGCGTTAGCTCCGGAGCTCAGCTCAGAGCGAAATGAAGTGAATGAAATGAGGTGAATGGGAGGGGAGATGATGACGTCAATCCCCCCCACAAACACAGTCTCTCAGAATTTGCATAAGCACAGTCCTTCACCAGCAATTTTAACTTAGTTACAAAGTGATCAAAACTTTCGTTTATACCCTGCGTACTCTCATTAAATTTGTATCCCGCGAATATCGCATTCGTCATGGACATGACAAACGCCAGCAGCAGCCTGTCTATTAACTTAATTTAAACTTTAGGATTACACCGTGCTTTGTTTTCGAAGTAGCTGCACTCATGAATATGCTTGTATGTGTCACGCGCTTCATATTCTTTTGCAACCTTCTCAATTGTGTAATGCATTTTTTGAACAGGTTTGATTCATCGAAGTGATCACTCGTACTGCGTTCACAGTCAGTTCACGTGAGCCGCTTTCGTGTGATCTTGCGATGTCCGTGGCTTTATTTAATGTTAGCTAAGACCCGGCACTTAAAAGTTTCTCGCTACAGCAATTTTAACTCCGTTACAAAGTGATCCAAAGTCTCTTTTATACCTCGTATCTTCTCATTAAACTTGTATCTCGTGAATATCGTATTCGTCTTAGGAATGACAAACGGCAGCGGGAGCGTGTCTATAAACTTAATTTAAACTTCCGGTTTACACCGTGCTTTGTTTCCACAGTAGCCACACTTATGAATATGCTTGAATGCGTCACTCACTTGATATTCTTTTGCTGCCTTTTCAATTGTGTAATGCGTTTTTTCTTCAGCGCTCTTTGGAGCTCTTCCTTGTTTTCTGCGTACTGCATTCACAGTCAGTTCACGTGATTATGTGGGAGGCGTGATGATGCGAGACGTAACTCCGCCTCCCACGGCCATCGAGCTGCAGTCTATTACAGTATATGGACGAAAATAGGTTCCAGTTATGACCATTACGCGTAGAATTTCGAAATGAAACCTGCCCAACTTTTGTAAGTAAGCTGTAAGGATTTTACAGATTTATTTTTTTTTTTTTTTTTCTCCAGCCGTCTGGAGTTTTTTTTTGTTTTTTCTGTCCCCCCTGGCCATTGGACCTTACTCTTATTCGATGTTAATTAATGCTGATTTATTTTGTTTTCTTATTGTGTCTTTTATTTTTCTATTCTTTATTATGTAAAGCACTTTGAGCTACTGTTTGTATGAAAATGTGCTATATAAATAAATGTTGTTGTTGTTGTTGTAAGGAATGAGCCTGCCAAATTTCAGCCTTCTACCTACACGGGAAGTTGGAGAATTAGTGAGTGAGTCAGTCAGTCAGTGAGGGCCTTGCCTTTTATTAGTATAGATTATTTTCTCTCTACCCTAAACGAGACTGTCTGACATCATACCCTTGGTTTATTGTTATTGCTATTATTGCATTAAGACTTATTATGCTTATTCTGGACCACTTTCTAACACCATTTTCCAGGTTTATTATCCGGGTGTATTATCTTAATTCACTAAGATTGCTTAAGATTATATATATTTCAAGTGTACAGTTTGTTAATGATTAAATTTTATGCATGTAATATTTAGACTATATTGGTAATAGATATCTCTATTTTTTAACCCTAAAACGCCGCTGCATGGGGGCTTGATTTGCTTTGGACATGCTCTGTCTCTGGGTATGTCAGAGGACCAGGACTGTGTGAAGTGGGTTCTAGCCTTATGTGGGAAGGCAAAAAGGGAGGGGGGGGGGAGAGAGAGTAGACTAGATTTATACCAAATCTATCCTTTTAATCTTTATAATTATAACTACCAACGTAATAATAGGCTGCATGGCAATAACTCTTGGGGAAATAGGAAATTAAGGCCGAAGCTGTCTCACTTCCAGTTAAGACTATAAAATGACATCAAAAATTTAGAACCAATGTGTCCATGATGGGACAGTTAACTTCGTGAGCTGGAATGTTAAAGGCCTGAATCCCGAATTAAAGAGAAAGAAAGTACTCGCTCACCTAACAGGTCTAAACGCTAAAAGAGTATTTTTACAGGAGACCCATTTACTAAGCAAAAAGCAAAAAGACTGGACTGGCCAAATGTTACATTCTAGCTTTACAAAGAAAACTAGAGGTGTGGGAATTCTCATACGTAGAACAGTCTCATTTGTAGCATCAGATGTAGTATTAGATCCTGAAGGGAGATATGTGATTGTCATGGGAGACTTATGTAACTGTAAAATGATTTTCGTAAATGTTTATGCTCCTAATGTTGATGATAAGGAATTTATACAAAATTTATTTGCATCCATTCCCAATCTGAACACTCATAAAATTATAATGGCTGGGGACTTTAATTGTGTTGTAAATCCACTCTTAGATAGGACTTCTACCACAGGGGGAACGGCATCTAACACCGCAAAGATAATTACAAAGTTTATAACTGATCACAACTTATCAGACCCCTGGAGGTTTTTAAACCCAAACTCAAGAATATATTCTTTCTACTCACCAGTACATCATTGCTACTCAAGGATTGATTATTTCTTTATAGATAACTTCTTGCCTATAATTAAATCTTGCAAATACGATGTTATTGTTATTTCTGACCATGCACTTCTGATCTTGGAGCTAAAGTTACTATGCCCCACACACTCAGCTCGCAGATGGCGTCTCAAACAGCTTCTGTTAGCAGACGAGAATTGTACAGAATTTATATCCAAACAAATCAGCTTCTTCCTAGAGACAAATACATCCTCAGAGATTTCTGCAGGAATACTCTGGGAAACTCTTAAGGCCTTCTTAAGAGGACAGATTATTTCATATTTTTCCCACAGAAATAAATTAGAAACCAAGAAAATAGCAGAGATAAAAAGCAAAATTACTAGAATAGATGAAGAACATGCCAGACTACCAAGCGAGGCTCTACATAGGAAAAGGCAGGCTCTGCATTCAGAACTAAACCTCTTAACAACTAAAGAAACTGAACAACTAATTTATAAATCCAGACATCATTACTATGAACATGGAGAGAAAGCTAAGAAGCTTTTAGCTCAACAAATTCACAAGCAAGAAGTGCGCAACGCAATCTCAGTAATCACTAACACAAACGGAGATAAAATCATCGACCACAAAAATATAATGCACACTTTCAGAGACTACTATAAATCCCTATATACTACTGAGTTTAAAGAAGACAATACACAATCTAATGCATTTCTGGATACATTTCAGATACCACAAATAGACACTTTTAGTGCGGAGGAACTTGAGAAACCTCTGGTGTTATCAGAATTACTAGATGCTATACAGTCACTTAAAGGCGGGAAAGCAGTAGGCCCTTATGGCTATCCTGCAGAATTTTATAAGAAATTCTCCGCTCAGCTAGCTCCCCTCCTATTAGCAACATTTACAGAAGCCAGAGACAACCAAACTCTTCCTCAAACTTTCGCCAAGCATTAATCACCGTTTTTCCAAAACAAAATAAAGACCTATTACAATGTGCATCATACAGACCAATTTCACTCCTGAATAATGATGTTAAAATACTCTCTAAAATCATAGCTAGAAGGATAGAGAAAGTGCTCCCCTCGGTAATATCACAAAATCAATCTGGATTTATCAGGGGCCAACACTTCCCTTCAAATCTTCAACGCCTGTTTAATGTAATATCACCAACTAAATCAAACATCCCAGAAATAATATTATCATTGGATGCAGAAAAAGCATTTGACATGATTGAATGGAAATACCTTTTTACTAAATTGGAGAAATTTGGGTTTGGCCCGAAACATTTGTGCATGGATCAAATTACTGTATACCAATCCAGAAGCTTCAGTTTGTATCAACAACATTTGCTCAGACTACTTTAAACTAGAACATGGTACTAGACAAGGATGCCCCTTGTCACCGCTACTATTTGCAATCGCCATTGAACCACTGGCAATACATTGTTGAAATACTGATCAGGTAAAGGGGATTATCAGAGAAGGACTGGAACAGAAAATTTCATCATATTCAGATGATATGGTACTTTATATATCAGACCCACAAAATTCTGTGCCTGCAGTCTTAACAGCACTCACAGAATTTCAAAAGATCTCTGGTCTCAGAATTAATCTGAATAAAAGTGTAATTTTTCAAGTGAATTCTCAAGCATATAATATTAGATTAGACACCCTACCTTTTATCATTGCATAACAGTTTAAATACCTAGGGGTAGACATCACAAGTAAACATAAAGCTCTTTATCAACAAAATTTCGCCGTCTGCATGGAAGCTGGAAGAATCAACACTGTGAAGATGAATATTCTTCCTAAGCTCCTTTTTTATTTCAAAACATTCCAATATACATCAATGAATCATTTTTTAAGCAATTAGATTCAACAATAACCTCATTTATTTGGAACTCAAAACATCCACGCATCCAAAGAGCGACCCTACAAAGACAAAAGGCAGAAGGTGGCATGGCTCATGCTAACTTCCAGTTTTATTACTGGGCAGCAAACGTATAAGCTATAAAAACCTGGACACAAATAGAAGAACATACACAGGCTTGGTCCACAATAGAAGTAAAATCCTGCAGTACTTCTTTATATTCCCTGCTCTGTGCCCCAATAAACGCAAGTTATCGGCAATATACTGATAACCCAATTGTGCTTCACTCACTTAGAATATGCTTTCACTATCTTCAAATTAGGAACTTTGTTAAATAGAACCTTCCCGATTTTCCTCATCTTGCACCCTCATCCATGCTGGAAAAAATATTGCTCAATCTCAAGGACTTAGACACCATCTCTTCAATATATAAAATCATTTTACAGTCCCTCCCTTTCAAGGATCCAAGAGGACACTGGGAAAAAGATCTCTCAATTAATATATCAGAAAAGGAGTGGAAAGTAGCAATGCAGAGGATTCACTCGAGCTCCATATCTGCAAAGCATACAATTATACAACTCAAAATTATATATCGAGCACATTTGTCTCGTCTAAAACTCTCGAAAATGTTTCCAGGGCATGATCCAACCTGCGAACACTGCAATCAAGTCCCAGCCTCACTGGGTCACATGTTCTGGGCTTGCACCAAATTAACATCATTCTGGACCAAGATTTTTAATTACCTTTCAGACAGCCTTGGTCTCACAATCCCTCCTAACCCATTAACAACTGTGTTTGGGGTTCTCCCAGATAGGGTTAAAGTGGAGAAAGACAAACAAATTGTGATTGCATTCACTACACTTTTGGCATGCAGACTTATTCTGATAAACTGGAAGAACCCAAACTCTCCTCTTTTAAGTCAGTGAGAAACCGATGTGTTATACTATTTGAAATTGGAAAAAATCAAATACTCAGAGGATCTGTACAGACTTTTTTTAAAATATGGCAGGATCTAATCAGTAATATTTTTAAAATAAGCTCTTAAAGCACAGAGGACGCAACTATTTCCATATTTCTTGGTCTTCTGCATTCATCTCTATTGACTTATCAAACTTATTATTTTAGGTATGTTCACAAGCCTTAAATTTTACGCCGTTTGACTTGCTCTCTCTCTCAGGGGTGGGGGTCGTTTTGTTCTTAACTCAATTTTACTTTTTGTAAAAATTGATTGATTTGTATGGAATGATTGCAATAGAATTAAAAAAAAAAAGTGTTTTTGAATGCATGAATAAATCTTACGGACAAATCAAAAAAAAATCTGCTGAATGTATTTCATAGTAGGAAGATTTCTATAGACTCGTGTCATATGGGGAAACTGTTGGGACCATAAAAATACTTCATTGTTATGAAAATTTTGTTGTAAAGATATTCGTTGTAATTTGATAATAATATGAAGATTAGTATCCATTATCACTATAACATGAAAAACTTTTCTGTTTTAGGTATGTGTTCAGCCTTTCTTGCTTAGCATTTCCTGTCATCCTACATTTACCCAGATTGTTATAAACACGGAACACACATAAAATGTTTGTATTCCAAATAACAATATGTTATTTACCCTATACAACTCCAGGCACATCACACCCAGATAAAGAGACTTGAGCTGGGAGAACTTAAGCTTCATCGGTGAGGGGATGAGATAGCAGGCTGCTTGTGCTGATTGACAAATTTACTAAACAGATGCTGATGAGGAGGTGCATAGGAATTTAAGGTGGCCCAGGATTAAAACTTTGTTTATAATCTTCAGGGATTCTAATGTTAAATGGATCCCTGCATGCGATAAGTGATCAGCTTGCTTCTCACCTAGGGATGACCATTGTGTGAATCCCCATGTGCTAGCACACAAACTCTCTGGGCATCTGAATAGATCAGTGGTGGATGAAGCGCATGCACAGAACAAAGTACTTGATCACACAAAAAAAGTAAGTCTTTATTTGCAGCTCTTAAAATAAAAATGTTAGTGTCATGCAATTAAACAGAGTCATTCTGCAGTGACACAGAATATGCATTTACAACACAGAACAAAGATAAGTGAAGGTGAATATGTACAGTATTTACTGGGGCACAAAATAATAAATGATGAGAAAATAAAAGCAAACAATTCATCCTCCTTTAGAGGACACAAAAATCAAAGGTGACAAAAAAATCACTTAGCAAAAATCAAAATTAAAAAAATGGCACAAGCACAATAGGTGGGAAAAATCGCTGAATCTATACAGTATCTATGTACAGCAATGCAGAAGATTGCAACACAATTGCTTTGCTGCCTTTCTCTCTGGCTAGTGCCAGACAGTCAAAGGAAGACTCCTACTGGTCATTCATAAGTTGTACATTCCGGATCTTGTTCACCTGGCCAGTCCCTCATGATGCCGGTCTAGCATATCCAATCATCGAAAACATTATGATGTTCACTTTATTGCCACATTCCTTCAGGCAGATGTTCGTTATATCACTGTTTCCTTGGTTTTGCCCATGCAGAGCTTCTGGCATAAACAGGTGAATGTGCTTCCTTTCAGGTATCTTTCCTGAACTTACGTTTCAGGATCTTAACTCTCTTTTGCACAACCAGCTTTTTTGCAGTGGGTTTTTTTTTTTTTTTTTTTTCTTTTTTTCCTCCTTGCAGTTTCAGGGCTACTGTTCGATCTAATGTTGACTGACTGTGAAAATATTTTTTCTTCCCCTTATGCCTGTTTTGTTACCGTTTTCATTATCACTCTGCTTGCAAATAAATTGACAAAGTCGTTTACTTCCAAATACTACATACTACTCCATACTACATAATAATGTGTTTTTTAACAAACACACTCCTCTGCAAAAAGGTGACATAGGTTCGTGCATGCTTGCACTTAACGTCTTGTTGCTCTCTACTGTATTTGTGGATAGAAAAGTGATATAGCAGCATGGCACACTCTATGATGCAACCTCATATTGCAAACTCTTGTAACCAGCACTGTACTTCACTTTCTATGATGCTGCTTCCATCCTTCTTCTGGTAATGTTTAAAATTCCACACTTTAGGTAGTCAGTAATATTGTTGGTGTAGTTTTAACTGGGCCAATAATCAATCTTATCTCAATAAGGTTTTGTCATTTGCAAGTAATCACTAAAGAAAAAGCTTGTGCAGTTACTATTGCAAATAGCAACATAGTATAAGAAAATAAACATTATAGTGATCAACAAAGATTTTGCTTCTTGAACAGTTTTGGGTAGATGACCTTTAAATTTTACTATCAGGTATCATTTTGTTGCAATCACCAATTTTGGTGATTTCCTTTCATATTATTTACATTTCCTCTTATATTCATATGCATTTACAGTAAATACTAATTGGATCTTCTGAGGTGATCTGCATTTACTGGCACTGCTGCTAAGAATACAGCTTTGGTAATTCAGGTACTGTTGTTTCATTTGTGAATGGGATAGCTATGCTAAAATGTTGAAATATATTAAATAGAACTGGCCAGTCTGTAAGAATTTGTTTCTGTAGGTTAGTAGGGAAGAAGACTGGCAAACATGATAAAAGACTTTTCCAGCACATTGCAATAAAGGCAAAACAGTAACAGGACAAGCTGAATAAATCAATGCTGGCCAACTATTCTTGGGCACTGAAACAAGAAACATCACATGCTAAACATTTTTAGCACAATTGAACTAATGCAGTGTGTAAGCATCTTTAACACTATGTGGCAAAGGCGCTATATCAGCACCGACCCGACACAGACTGACACCGGAGGCACGTCAAAAGGATAACAAAAGATTTTATTTTCTTCAGCCCTACACAGTCCCTAAAAACACACACAAAAATAAAAACACCACCACATCACTTTTCCTTCTCCTCCACTCCTCCCAGGCAGCTTTGTCCTCCTCATCCTGACTGGCACCTCGAGTAGTGGCTGCAGGCTGTTCTTATAGCCCACCCGGAAGTGCTTCAGGTCATAATTAACCTAATTCAGGCTGCACTTCCAGGTGTGGCTTCATTCGAGCCCACACGGGCTCGTTAAGCCGTGCGGCTCTTCTCAGTAGTGGCTACGGAGCCCAACAGGGCTGAGCCATAGCGGCTGATCCCGCAAGGGCTGGTCCTCTCCTGGAAGGGGAGTTGGTGCTCTTCAGTCCACGACTCTGTCCTGTCAAAACAAAATGTACAGACCGGGAGGAGGGTTCCAGTTCTGGGAATGCCTGCTCCGATGCCTATCTAGCAGAGGGTAGCTGGTGGCTCCGCCCCTCTGCAGCACAGCCCTCCACTACCCCTGCGTAGATGGGCTTGCGCTGTCCATTGTTTGGAGTCCCCGTCTTACTTTTCTGGGGTCTCATCTTGTTCTGGGGTACACTGACAGTCTGAGTCCCCTTATGGGAAGAAGCGGGACCCGGTATGATCTGCGCCCCTTTAGACGCCCGTGAGACTGACACCGGCATGCGGGCTGAGATGGTTTGGCAGCCGACATGTGCCTCAGTCAGTCATCACAGATGCATTTTGTGTCGGAGGTGCGGCTACTTGGCATGCGGAACCAATCAATACCGCTGCCCTTTCGCTCAGCCCTCCCTTACAGGCGTCACTCACCTGTACTGCTGCGTCAGTCCGGCCAGAAAATCCAGTGCTGCATCCCCCTAGCCATTGGGTTATAGCCTCTAGGGGCGTGCTGACCTTCCTCTCCAGCTGCTCTAGATTCTCGTTGAGCCAGTCCCAAGGCCTGAAAGAAAGACTGTATGGGTTGGAGGAGCTCCTCCAGCTCCCGTAACCAAATACAGGTTAGCCTTGTCGGCCAGCGATTTGCTCGGACTCACCTTTTTCCACCTTGCCAACCACGAATCCTGGAGGTCTTGTTCCTTCTCCACTGGCACCCTCGGGTGTTCATTGGGCCAGGGGTGGAGGTTTTTCGCTCCCGCCTGTACTCTTTTACCTGTGGGAAGCCGACACACACCCTCCAGCCCCTTGCCTGCCACGAGGAGATGGCTTCGCTCCTCCACCACCCCTTCTTCACCAGGGAAAACCGCGTCAGAGAGATCATCCGGGCACTCATCCTCTGCTTGATGTCCTGCGTAACAAGGGGGGCCAGAATTACTTCGCTCATACTCGAGCTTGTCCCGCCGTTCGTTGCGCCACAGACCGGCGCCCCTAGGCCACCAACGCAGATCTGGGCCATCGGCCTCCACTAGGCAGGCACGCGGAATCACCATATAATAGCCCCAGGGCCAATCCTCCCTAGGCCCGGCACCTACCTTGTCACAGATCTCATTTACCGAACTTCCTACTGTCCGGCTGGCCTTTCCTTGGGGCACGCTGACCCCGGCTTCTTTGATGGCAAGCGGGCGTCCGGCTGCTGACTTCAGAGTCTGCCCGGCTTTCCTATCCCCATACCGGCTCTGGCGGAGACTAGAGCCCCTCAAGTGTCACGGCCTTCCTTCAGTGGGTGCACGCTTCTGCAGTATCGTGGGGCATGCTCTCCGCGCAACCGGGCAGTGCACGTGCCTCTCACTGCTGTTCCAGGTTGCCACACAAAAAAATATGCTGCTTCAAGAGCGGTCAGGAATCCTGCCAGCTATGCCAGTGTGGCAGAAGTGCTTGGTTGGCGCCAACCCAACACAGACAGACACCGGAGGCATGTGTAAATGAAAATAAAAGGTTTATTTTGTCTTCAGCTGTGGGGCACGTTTTCCCTGTGTCCCACAGGCCCTACACTGTCCCCAAAACACACCAAAAAACCACACTCTTCTTTCTTCTGTACTCCTCCCAGGCAGTTTTGTCATTCTCCTCCTGACTCTGGCACCTCGAGTAGTGGCTGCAGGCTGTTCTTATAGTCCACTCGGAAATGCTTCAGGTGATAATTAACCTAATTCAGGCTGCACTTCAGGTGTGGCTGGATTCCAGTCCACATGGGCTCATTAAGCCATGCAGCTCCTCTCAGTAGTGGCCACTGAGCCCTGAAGTCCCAGGCCTGTGGCCCCAGTGTAACCGAGGAGGGCTGCCACCACACATTCCGGGGGACATGGTGTGCATCCCATGGGTGCTTCCCCGGATCCAGTGACAAAGGGGCATCCCAGCTGGGCAGGCCACCCAGCCGTCCACCACAACTACAATCCCTGAAGCAAAAAAAGTCATAGTGCCTGGCCACCTTAAATTCCATCGCACCTCTTCATCCGCGTCTTTGTTTTACAAATGTGTCAGTCAGCACGAGCAGCCTGCTATACTATCCCCCACTGACACAGCTGAAGTGAGATGCAAAATTCTCAGACCTCAGGTCTGTTTATGTGGGTGTGAAGTGCCTGGAATTGTATAGGGTAAATAATATATCATTATTTGGAATACAGTAATCCCTCCTCGATCGCGGGGGTTGCGTTCCAGACCCC
>JANRMT010062806.1:16078986-16107616 GCA_026402145.1 Polypterus bichir lapradei | reverse complement strand
CTTTCATATAAAATCCGCGATAGAGTGAAGCCGCGAAAGTCGAAGCGAGATATAGCGAGGGATTACTGTACATAAATTTCATGTGTGTTCCGTGTCTACTGTGATCTCGGTAAATGTAGGATGACAGGAAATGTTGAACACATAACTAAAGAAACTTTTTTCATGTTATAGTAGTAATTGATAAAATGTTGACATGAAGTATAATGTGTGAAGACTGAAGTCCAAATATCAAATAAATACTTTCACAAAAGGTATAACAAAACAAGTGTGCTTTTATTCAAGAATATAACCATCCATCCATTATCCAACCTGCTACAGTGGTGTGAAAAACTATTTGCCCCCTTCCTGATTTCTTATTCTTTTGCATGTTTGTCACACAAAATGTTTCTGATCATCAAACACATGTAACCATTAGTCAAATATAACACAAGTAAACACAAAATGCAGTTTTTAAATGATGGTTTTTATTATTTAGGGAGAAAAAAAATCCAAACCTACATGGCCCTGTGTGAAAAAGTAATTGCCCCCTTGTTAAAAAATAACCTAACTGTGGTGTATCACACCTAAGTTCAATTTCCGTAGCCACCCCCAGGCCTGATTACTGCCACACCTGTTTCAATCAAGAAATCACTTAAATAGGAGCTGCCTGACACAGAGAAGTAGACCAAAAGCACCTTCAAAGCTAGACATCATGCCAAGATCCAAAGAAATTCAGGAACAAATGAGAACAGAAGTAATTGAGATCTATCGGTCTGGTAAAGGTTATAAAGCCATTTCTGAAGCTTTGGGACTCCAGCGAACCACAGTGAGAGCCATTATCCACAAATGGCAAAAACATGGAACAGTGGTGAACCTTCCCAGGAGTGGCCGGCCGACCAAAATTACCCCAAGAGCGCAGAGACGACTCATCCGAGAGGTCACAAAAGACCCCAGGACAACGTCTAAAGAACTGCAGGCCTCACTTGCCTCAATTAAGGTCAGTATTCACAACTCCACCATAAGAAAGAGACTGGGCAAAAACAGCCTGCATGGCAGATTTCCAAGACGCAAACCACTGTTAAGCAAAAAGAACATTAGGGCTCGTCTCAGTTTTGCTAAGAAACATCTCAATGATTGCCAAGACTTTTGGGAAAATACCTTGTGGACTGATGAGACAAAAGTTGAACTTTTTGGAAGGCAAATGTCCCGTTACATCTGGCATAAAAGGAACACAGCATTTCAGAAAAAGAACATCATACCAACAGTAAAATATGGTGGTGGTAGTGTGATGGTCTGGGGTTGTTTTGCTGCTTCAGGACCTGGAAGGCTTGCTGTGATAGATGGAACCATGAATTCTACTGTCTACCAAAAAAACCTGAAGGAGAATGTACGGCCATCTGTTCGTCAACTCAAGCTGAAGCGATCTTGGGTGCTGCAACAGGACAATGACCCAAAACACACCAGCAAATCCACCTCTGAAGGGCTGAAGAAAAACAAAATGAAGACTTTGGAGTGGCCTAGTCAAAGTCCTGACCTGAATCCAATTGAGATGCTATGGCATGACCTTAAAAAGGCGGTTCATGCTAGAAAACCCTCAAATAAAGCTGAATTACAACAATTCTGCAAAGATGAGTGGGCCAAAATTCCTCCAGAGCGCTGTAAAAGACTCATTGCAAGTTATCGCAAACGCTTGATTGCAGTTATTGCTGCTAAGGGTGGCCCAACCAGTTATTAGGTTCAGGGGGCAATTACTTTTTTACACAGGGCCATGTAGGTTTGGATTTTTTTTTCTCCCTAAATAATAAAAACCATCATTTTAAAAACTGCATTTTGTGTTTACTTGTGTTATATTTGACTAATGGTTAAATGTGTTTGATAATCAGAAACATTTTGTGTGACAAACATGCAAAAGAATAAGAAATCAGGAAGGGGGCAAATAGTTTTTCACACCACTGTGTATATCCTAACTACAGGGTCACGGGGGTCTGCTGGAGCCAATCCCAGCCAACACAGGGCCCAAGGCAGGAAACAAACCCTGGGCAGGGTGCCAGCCCACCGCAGAATATAACCAGAGAAAAATAAATTATTCAATTTACAAGTTGCTGTCAATATGTTAAAACCAAAGCCTGTTTATCAGTCTTATAGTTAGGTTAGAGGTAAGAACGGCTGCTTCTAAATTTAGAGACTGCAGGTTCAATCTCGTGTCTTTCCCACATTTTCCATTTTGAGTAGTGAGCTGCTGTTAGCATCTGACTTGACTTCACCTGCCTCAGTGGAGGATGAGTGAGCAAGCTGCCTGCTGCAGTTTCTGATTGACACATTTGCAAAACAAAGATGCTGATGAAGTGGCCCAGCATTACAACCTTTTTCATAGGCTTCAAGGATTCTAGTGTTAAGTGAATAAATATGCTAAATTCAATAACAGTTAATTTCATGTTTTCCAATTCTTATGAGACAATGTCAGTCTGAAATTATATTTTAATACTATGTCCTTAACCATGAATTATTTATTGTCATTATTTATTGCATGTATATTAGACAGAATTTATTTATGTCCATATAGTTTTGCCACTCACCATAAAATATCATCCTTCAGAGCCCAATACTAGTGTTGAAAAAAAGTTAACTGGAAATACTTAGTTACTGTACTTGAGAATATTTTTAATTATTTCTACTTTAGTATAAAAGTTTCTATCTACTTCACCATTCTTTCAAACAAAAATAGTTATTTTTACTTTGATACATTTTGTTAGACACATTTGTTACTGCAATGTTAAATTTTAGAAAACAAATTACCTACACATTTATTCACAAACTTTGCTCCGTCAGTTATTTAAAATACAACCTTTCTTGTAGAATGTCGGATGATTTTCAAATGTACACTGCTGGTGCTAACATCAGGTCATCTACACAATCATTCCAAGTTCACTTCTCCTCAGCCTGCACAATGGGGCAGGACGTTTGGTACAGAGCTGGACAATTGTGATTCACAGTCCCAGGCATTTCTCAGGGCTGATGTTGAGTTTAGACAATGTCCTCATGGTAACCTCCAGATGAGGCGGGGCTGGATGTTGGTGACACATAATCCTAGTCTCAGTTATTTGCACAGCTGATGCCTCTGTTTTCAGACCTTATTCTCATGGCAGCCTGCCAAATGGGGTGCAGCAAGATCTGCAGTCTACCATGAACAGGTGTACTTTTGCATTAATCTTCTCACACATGTGTTTACATATCGTCTTATATTATCCTGAGAATCACAACTCCAAAACAGATTGTGAACTAGTTGAAAAAGCCCATGAAAAACTGAAAGGCCATTTCTTTGAATGTGAAAATAGTAGTGATAAAGTCTAGGTGCATGCTTTACTAAACAGTAATTAATTAATCAAAATGCCTTATTAGTGTTTATTTAAATGACAACTGTTAGTGTAATTTGATGACAACTGTTGTCATTACATTTTCATGTAGTTTGGAGTTATTTAACAATACTTTCTGTTTAATTTTAATTAGTTGTTTGGGTTTTAAAAATTTACTTGCAAACAAGTTTTCATGAACAGATTAGTTGCTTCTTAAAGAGGAGAATACATGTACAGATTTCATATTAGTGCCTACTCCACTGAAATAAATTACAAGCATTAAGGTGTCTGCTCACTGTTAAAGTTGCTGCTTTAAATTGCAGTATTTTAGCTCATACTTTAGTAATTGTAATTCAACTTGCACACAAGAAGAAGGTAGCCTGAATTATTTTTGTTTTGTAGAACTTTTTTTTTTTTTTTTTTAGATTATATACAAAACAAAGAAAATCTTATTTATTTTTGCTGCTTATGCTTATAAAATATGCTTATTTTACTTTTACTTGATTCACTTTCCAGAAAAGTATCTCTGCTTTTACTCAAATTTGGCTTTTGGTATCTTATAAAGTACAGCACTAAATAATAGCAGTGTCCATGAATAGAACTAATTTGTAGTTAGTGATACCTGTTTGTTCAACAGGCATTATCATCTACAGATTGTTAAGGAGTAATGTTGACATTTTTGAGAGAGAGATCAATCAGAGTTACATGTGTTTTAGAGTATAGCTGCTGATTGCCAGAGATATCATGGCCACAAGAGATCTGAAAACAATCAGATACAGTGCACACAGCTATTGATTTTTAAGCTTTTTTCTGTTTCACTACTACGTAGGCACAGCTGCAGGGGACAGCTAGTATTTTATATAAATCTGTATCGACAAAATACACTAACAGACAACACAAAACTTAAAATAACGCAATCTTAGTTTAACTTGTTCTCTCCTATTGTAAAAGGCTTGTAATTTATCAATTCTTTCTCTTGGATTTGATACTGTAGAACTTTCCTCTCTTATATGAAAAGGCAAATAACTTATGAATTCTGATTTCAATCCATGAGGTTAAGATGGATAAGTTCTCTAGCTAGTTATGAAGTTTCTATTGTCTGCAAATGGAATTCATTTGTTCACAGCAGCTAGCTTCTGTTCGGGTTCATCACTAACCATCCCCACCAAATTGAGCTCTTTTTGTGTGTGTGTGTGAGAGATAGCTTGCATGCCTGTGAAATGCTGCTGCACTTCTTGACTGGGTTTGGGAAGAACCTTATACTGATGCTCTGTGCAAGAGAGGACAGAGCCGACTATACTTCCTTAGAAAGCTGGCATCCTTCAACGTCTGCAACAAGATGCTGCAGATGTTCTATCAGACGGTTGTGGCGAGTGCCCTCTTCTACACAGTGGTGTGCTGGGGAGGCAGCATAAAGAAGAAGGACTCTGCAATTCCACCCCATGGGGGGGTAAACGTTAACATCATACAAAGTTATTGTCTGTTTTACCTGCATTTTTATCACTCTTTAATTTAATATTGTTTTTTATCAGTATGTTGCTGCTGGAGTATGTGAATTTCCCCTTGGGATTAATAAAGTATCTATCTATCTATCTATCCATCCATCCATCCATCAGTGCCAGAACTTATCCTTCATAAGGTTATTATTATCTTTTAATTGCATTTACATCAATATCAAATTACACCAGCTGACTTTGTTCTGTCTATTAAATTACAGTTAATAGTTCTTGGAATCAGAATTTGTACTTGTGGTTTTAGGTGAGAAATGCCTTGTTCCTTTCCTGGTCAGCTTTCCTCTGACATGTGGAAGAATTTTCAGAGTGCTTTCTCTTCTTTGTTCAGGAAATCTACTTTTTCACCTTTTGTCACACATTCTGGTTGCAGATGGTACTGCTCAAATCTCAATGGGGAAAATAAATCATGTTGGATATCTATACTGATATGGACTGGGTAATGTGTTAGGAATGAAAGGATGCCACATCATTTGAAAGTGAAAAAATGATGCAGCAGGCTAGTCAATTCTGCCAAAATTTAATTGCAGCAACTCAAAATTGTACTCAGTAGTTTGTATGGCCCCCACGTGCTTGTATGCATGCCTGACAACGTCCGGGGCAGGCTCCTAATGAGACAATGGATGGTGTCCTGGAGGATTTCCTCCGAGATCTGGACCAGGGTATCACTGAGCTCCTGGACAGTCTGAGGTGCAACTTGGCAGCATCGGATGGACCGTAACATAATGTCCAAGAGGTGTTCTATTGGATTTAGGTCAGGCGAGTGTGGGAGCCAGTCAATGGTATCAATTCCTTCATCCTCCAGGAACTGCCTGCATACTCTCGCCACATGAGGCTGGGCATTGTCGTGCACCAGGAGGAACCCAGGACCCATTGCACCAGCATAGGGTCTGACAATGGGACCAAGGATTTTATCCCGATACCTAATTGCAGTCAAGGTGCTGTTGTCAAGCCTGTATACATCTGTGCATCCCTCCATGGATATGCTTCCCCAGACCATCACTAACCCACCATTAAACCGGTTATGCTGAACAATGTTACAGGGAGCATAATGATCTCCACGGCTTCTCTAGACCCTTTCACGTCTGTCACATGTGCTCAGGGTGAACCTGCTCTCATTTGTGAAAATGGCGCTAGTGGTGGACCTGCCAATTCTGGTATTCTATGGCAAATGCCAATCAAGCTCCATGGTGCCGTGCAGTGAGCACAGGGCCCACTAGAGGATGTTGGGCCCTCAGGCCACCCTCGTGAAGTCTGTTTCTGATTGTTTGGTCAGAGACATTCACACCAGTAGCCTACTGGAGGTCACTCTGTAGGGCTCTGGCAGTGCTCATCCTGTTCTTCCTTGCCCAAAGAAGCAGATACCGGTCCTACTGATGTGTTAAGGACCTTCTATGGCCCTGTCCAGCTCTCCTAGAGTAACTGCCTGTCTCCTGGAACCTCCTCCATGCCCGTGAGACTGTGCTGGGAGGCACAGCAAACCTTCTGGCAATGACATGTATTGATGTGCTATCCTGGAGAAGTTGAACTACCTGTGCAACCTCTGTAGGGTCCAGGTATCGCCTTATGTTAACAGTAGTGACACTGACCGTAGCCAAATGCAAAAAACAGTCAGAAAAGATGAGGAAGGAAAAATGTCAGTGGCCTCCACCTGTTAAACCATCCCTGTTCTGAGGGTTGTCTCACTGTTGCCCTTCTAGTGCAACTGCTGTTAATTTCATCAATACTAAAGCAGCTGAAACTGATTAACAACCTCCCTACTGCTTAACTGACCAGATCAATAATCCAGAAGTTTCATTGACTTGATGCTATACTATGATTAAAAAGTGTGCCTTTAATTTTTTTCAGCAGTATATTATTTTGCTCTTCAGTGCAATCACAAATGGATAGTATTATTAGATATCTCAGTATCATCAAGTCTGCTATGTTCTCATTAATGCAAATCAAAAATTGTTATAATTTCGATTTTTCTTTCATTAACTTTAAAATCTCTACTTTAAAGAGTACATTCAGTGTCTGCAATGCGTATTTAGCTACCTCAGCCAACACACGGTGTCACATAATTCATCTCCAACTTGTAACACTGCTAACTTTATGCATGTCTTAAAAAGGAGGTATAATTAAAACGTAATTACATTTTTGCCGCATCTGAGGTGGAGAAAAGTTGGCCCATCTAGCTTAATCCTGTCTGTTGCTCCTTGACAGCTGGCTTCCACCTGCAGCATTCTGGCATCTTCCACTACAAACTTATCAAGCTGGATCCAGAGAGTTTGCAACAGCTGTATTTTCATTTTTTAACTAACTTTTGTATATCCTATGCTGCTTTTTTCTTTAAAATTTTGCTCTTTATCATTTTTCGTGGTAAACACTTAAACTCATTTTACAATAAAAATTAACTTGCTATGAATAAAAAGTCTACTAGATAAAGTTTATAAGAAAGACTAAATACTTAACAGTATTAAAATGCTACATTTAGTACATTCAATTACTTCATTTGCATGATATGAATTGACTCACTCTGTCTTAGTTTATGTAAAAAAGAGAGACACCTTTTGGCCTTATGATCCAAAATACCATTTAACTGTGGAAAAACAAAAGACTGCGTTCAGCATTTTTGACCATTTTTTTTCTAGTATTTATTTTTGCGTTACAGGCAGTGTTAAGTGTGTCTGGTTCTAGGTACATACTTTTTGCTCACATAATTTTGTATACATAGAAAATTACATTTTCATAAAGGGCTGTTGTTTTCAAGTGTCACTATTGATTGAAGGCTGTAATATGCCTTAACCAGTACACAACACACCCTGAATTAAAATAAAGAAAAAAAAGGTAAAAATATTAATAATGTAGTGAAGTGCATTGCTGGCATGCATGGCAGCATTACAAATTACAGGTTGCATTTTGTTTATTTATTTAAAGAATTTGTCTAATTCATTTCCCTTTCTTTTTATCTTCATAAATACTAACATAAAGTCCTTAGGTAATTGCTTTGTGAATGAATCAAGCTGCAAATGATTAACTGGAAATTTCCATGAACAGAGCAAAGTGGTGGAACATTGGGACATCACAGATGGTAACTCCAAAAATACTGCATGGTAAATGTAAACCCTATATCAGATGAAAAAGGGATGGATGGTTGGAAAAGAAGCATCAGTATCTCTTTATAATATAGTTACTCTCTAAAGCACACCTATACATTATATTTTTAACATCTGACAGTTTTAAATTAGTGGATTTTACAACTAAGGTATAGCAAGCAGTATGTCCAGAACTCAGAACAAGGCTTCTGGGTTTGCATGTGCACAGTGCTACCTTGGGACCGCATAAATGAATGAGAAGGGCAATATAGTACTCCATTTCAGCAGCATTGAGCTTGTTTCATTCTGAATTCCAGTATTCATTATACTAAATAGAAGAATTTATCAGTTGCTTTTAATTCAGCAATGTAAGAATTTATACAGAAATGTGCAGATATACTATGAAAAAACGTTCTATAGTTGGGGGGAACCAGGAGGGTCAAGTTAACCCTGGAAGGGTTAACTACATTGTGATAAGCTAAATGGACAACAATTAGATTTTACGGAGGTTTTGCCCTTCATAAATTAAAAAGAGCATGCTTATTGGATCACAAATGTCTATGGTGTGAAAGAATTGGCCATTTTAGAATTATTATATTAAAGATGCTATCGTAACTGGCAGCTTAGTCCATATACAGTAATTTTCTGGTAAAGATGCTGCATTTGAAGTTTCTAAGTGGTTAATGACTCCATATAGTTTGGATTATTGTCTCACAAGATCTAAATATATAGATCAATTTATTTCTATATGTTTTAAAGCTAATAACCTATTTCTAACTGTAATTGATTATATACTGTGTGGTGTGTGATATGATTTTTTATTTGTGATTGATTCTATACTGTATGTGTATATAGCAGGGGAAATGTTGGGGTGTTTGAAATACTATATTCGGGGAAAATGTTTCAAAGCAAATTAAATGTGGATTAGCCATTCTCTCGCAGTGGATGCAGTTTATAAAGACGTTTTGTTAGGCACTGAAAGTAATGCTGCTTAATGCAGTATTAAATAAAGTGCTTTTTTAGAGGATGTTCTTCATCAAAGAAATAAATGCAAACAGCATGTTGACAGCAAAAAACAAAATCAGGTTACATGAAAGATGATTGGTGGCAATGAATTTTGACATTTCTGTTGAATATTCTCTGAACCTTAAGATGAGGTTGTCAAGGAGACACATACTGTAGCTTCAAGCACCCAGAGACCTCATTAGGACTTGTTTGCTAGTCATATAGCCTTATTTTCTTTTATTTCCACCCCTTGAGAGCTTAATTATTTCAGTCTCATTCAGTATGCATGTGATTTTATTTTTAAGAAATTGATAATTAGATGGTAAATGTGATTCTGTTTTGTATAAAGTCAATTAATTAAATTCTATTAATTTTAAAGGGTATATTATTGGAATATTTAGTTATGACATTTTACACAATCTAATAATATTTAAATGCAACTTTTGTGTCATAACAGAATCATAAAGGCTTTTCCCAGAGTGTTTAAGTGTTATGCAGGATGAAAACAGCACATAAAAAACTTGAAAGAATCTATGAAATGCTTATAGAAACAAGCGGCATTCCTTCAAGAAGCTATGTAATGTTAATATTTTTTATGATGCAGTGTAAAATGATTGTTGGTAATCATTACTCTTGTATGGTATCTACAATGCCTTAGCATGCCACATTCGCTGCTGCTGCCATTGATACAAAAGTTTAAGGTGTGGGCAAAGCCAAGCTGTGTAGTCAAAGGAGCTGGGTGCCTGATAGCATGTTTCTTAGGCAGTTTTAAAGAGGCAGGTGCAGCATTCAGTGTGGTATAGCGAGTCCACAGCTCAGATGAAAAAGCCCAGTTTTAAACAGATAATCGCCACACTCGCAGCTTATAGAGGGAGCGTAGTAATGTAGCCGGAGCTGTTCCCAGGCACTTTGTGGTGCAGGCAGTCCTTGCTTAAATGCACAGGTGAGTAGTTGTCCGCATCCGTAATTGATGCTGGGAGCTGCTAATCGCCACACCTGAGCCACATCACCATTATAAATAGTAGAAGCGCGAGTGCCAAGGGAAAAAGGAAAAAAGTGAATGGAGGTTAAAGGAGAAGAAGGTGGCAGGAAGGAGAAAGCCGGTGCGTGACCAAGCGAAGGCACACTCGCTGTCGAAAGAAGAAGGCAGCTGAGTAGTGAGTCCTAGTGGGGTGTTTGGCCAGCATTCGGTAGTGGTCTGTCCTGCTGAGTGTTTAGTTAGGAGCAGGAGTGACCGGATAGAAGGATGGCTAACCGCGGGAGTCAGGAGGCTTGGGAGTGGATGCCCCAGCGTGAGCGCCCTGGTCGCTGGCGAACCCAAATCTCGGTCTGGGGATAGCAGAACGAAACCAGGGATCATGAAGCCTGCAGACCAGAAGGCAGAGAAGGTCAGCTGCAGGTAGGGTGACTCTCCTGGTGCATAGCCTGGATGGGAGAAGCAGGGGGAGTCACTAGTAGAAGAATGCACTGGGCTTTGTTTTTAAAAGGACTGCTTCCAGCCAGCTATATTTTAACCTCATTTTTATTGGAGGTCTTTTAACCTCAACATTTTTCACTTGGTTTTTATTGGATTATTCATTTATTTGAAGCACTGTGCTATTTACTTGAACACTTTGTTTTGACTCTTTTTAAATAAAAGCACTCTTGCACGATAAATTATATTAATCCATCTTCTTTTTTCGGCTTCTCCCATTAGGGGTTGCCGCAGCAGATCATGTTCTACCATATCTTTCTGTCCTCTGCATCTTGTTCTGTTACATCCATCACCTGCATGTCCTCTCACAGCATATCCATGCCTTCCTCTTTTCCTCTTCCCTGGCAGCTCTATCCTTAGCATTCTTTTCCCAGCATCTCTCCTCTGCACGTGTCCAAACCAACACAATCTCACGACTCTGACTTTGTATCCCAGCCGTCCACCTTGAGCTGACCCTCTAATGTACTCATTTCTAATCCTATCCATCATCGTCACACAAAGTGCAAATCTTAACATCTTTAACTCTGCTGCCTCCAGCTCTGTCTACTATGTCATATAGCATAGCTGGTCTCACTACCATCCTGTAAACTTTCCCTTTCACTCTTGTCTGTCACAAATTACTCCTGACACTCTTCTCCACTCACTCCTCCCTGCCTGCACTCTTTTTCACCTGTCTTCCACAATCCCCATTACTCTGTACTGTTGATCCCAAGTTGATCCCAAGTATTTAAACTCGTCCACCTTCGCCAACTCTACTCCTTGCATCCTCACCATTTCACTGACCTCCCTCTCATTTACACACATGTACCCTGTCTTGTTCCTACTGACCTTCATTCCTCTCCTCTCTAGAGCATATCTCCGCCTTTCCAGGGTCTCCTCAACCTGGGGCCTCATGCATAACTCCGTGCGTAGAATTCGCACTATAACATGACATAAGCACAAAAGCCAAAATGTGCTTACTCACAGAAAAATCCAGATGCATAAATCTGTGCGTTCACCCACTTCCGCGTTCTTCCGCTACATAAATCCCGGTCAGGGTGAAAAGTAACGCTCGAGCAGGTGCCTGCTGTCTCATCCCGTCTCATCCCAGAATTACGCCTCTTTGAATATGCAAATCAATATAAATAGCCCTTAAGCTCAGCATTCTGTGAAAAGGCAATGGCAGAAGCACTGGGGAAAATATAAGAATTTCTGCGAATACCAAGTGGAGGCAAGGAAAAACATACTATTTGTTGGTTTAAACAGTGGTATAATCATCAAAAGCAAGTTAATCAAGTGACATAGAGTGTCGGAGAAACTCGAGCTCAAGTTCACAAAGTCGCACAGTGCTCGAAATAAAAAAGAAGTTGTCACATATCAAAGTCGCCGTAAAAAGGCAAGTCGTAGCCCACGGTCTGAGTGTCATATGCTTATTAGTGTACAGAGTAAAAAAAGGCATACAGTGTGAAGAAAGCATGAAATGTCAACTTTAATCTCGAAATTTCCAATTTAATAATGTAGTTTAATTTGTCACTAAAGTAGTACATCATAAACTTCATCTTAAAATCATTTAATTTACTAGTTTCTCAAATCCCATCGTAACTAAAGTACAACGTTAAACGCTTTGTTTTGTGTTTGTGATCTTCTATATGTGTGAATCACTATGTGATTCTTAAACAGGTTTTCTCTTCATCCGTCAGGACACAGAATCCATTACATTCGTGAAGTTATAACTCTCTGAATAATTAAAATCCTGAGAAGTATACATGATATTTTCATGATCATGGGAGTTGAAGCATATTATTAAACATGGGAACACGGTGGCACAGTGATTGTTCATGTCTCGATGGAAGATGCTTGCTGCGCCGTGCGTGACCTGCGATGAAATGCTTTAGTGCAGAAGTACTGTCTTTTTCAAACATATTAACCTCCAATTCCTTTCCTTCCTTTTCTCCCTCCAAATACCCAATCGCCACACAATCAGCTCTGTATTGGACGTTAAGCCATCTGTAAGCTTAGAACACCGATTTTTCAAAACTTTTAAGGAACATTGAAATATCTTCATAGTACATGTTTAATTATTCTATCCATCTATACTTCCAGTGTCGTGCCAGTCCCAGTAAGATTACAGCACGAAGCAGGAACAATCCAAGAACGGATTGAAACCGTTTGTGAACCGCGAGGTCCATAAAGGAAAGGCTCTGAAGCGTTAGTCGGATGAGAACAGTTCAAATAGCGAATGGCTGAGGCAGCGTGTGCTTGATGCTGTGTACCGATAATTCTCTTTCCGATTAGCTGCTGCTGTGATTCACACTCAGATACAGTGATATAAATACTCCGAATGGTGCAGTGAGAGTAATATGGAAAAAGATGATCCGCTGTGGCAACCCCTAACGGGAGCAGCTGAAAGAACAAGAAGAAGGTGCAGTGAGAGTAACAATGCTAAAGCAGCTATTGTATTTAGAATAGTTTGACCATTATGTGGACCATTATATTGTTACAGGTTAATTAGAATCAGATGCATTAAACTAATAAACAATATGCGGTTAATTTCAGTGTATTTATAAAGCCGCGTCAGGGATGTGAATCTGAAAAAGAAAGGGTAACCGCACAGGAATAGTAGCACTGCTTTGACGCTGGGTGCCACCAGTCTGCAAAAGCGAGCGGAGAACTTGCGTACGACAGGGTATGAGGTACCGTGGAAATGTGCATAGGTTTACGCCAAGTTTAGGTTTTATACATCGCGATTTGAACGTGGAAACAGTCTTACACAACATTTCTGTGCGTATGCACCGTTTATACATGAGGCCCCTGCTTCCTACTGTTGCTACAGATCACAATGTCATCAGCAAATACCGTGGTCCACAGGGACTCCTGTCTAATCTTATCTTGTCTGTCAACCTGTCCATCACCACTGCAAATAAGAAATGCGCAGAGCCGATCTCTGATGTAATCCCACCTCCACCTTGAACGCATCAGTCATTCCTACCGCAGACCTTACCACTGTCACACTTCCCTCTTACATATTCTGTACTTTTGTGCCACTCCCAACTTCTTCATACAATACCACGACTCCTTTCAAGGCACCCTGTCATATGCTTTCTCCAGGGCCACAAAGACACAATGCAATTCCTTCTGGCCTTCTCTATACTTCTCCATCAACATCCTCAGAGCAAACATCACATCTCTGGTGCCGTTTCTTGGCATGAAACCATACTGCTGCTCACTAATCATCATCTCACTTCTTAACCTAGCCTCCACTACTCTTTCCTTTAACTTCATGCTGTGGCTCATCAATTTTATCCCCCTGTAGTTACTACAGTCCTGCACATCTCCCATATTCTTAAATATCGGAACCAGTACACTTTTTCTCCACTCCTCAGGCATCCTCTCACTTTCCAAGAGTCCAATAAACAATCTGGTTAAAAAACATCACTGCCATCTCTCCTAAACACCTCAATGCTTCCACAGGTATGTCATCTGGACCAACGGCCTTTCCGTTTTTCATCCTCTTCATAGCTATCCTTAATTCCTCCCTGCTAATCCGTTGCACTTCCTGATTCACTATCTCCACATCATCCAACCTCTTCTCTCTCTCGTTCTCTTCATTCATCAGCCTCTCAAAGTACTCTTTTCATCTGTTCAACACACTCTCCTCGCTTGTGAGTACGTTTCCATCATCATACTTTATCACCCTATCCTGCTGCACATCTTTCCCAGCTCATTCCTCCTGTCTAACCAATCAGTACAGGTCCTTTTCTCCCTTCTTAGTGTCCAGCCTCTCATACAACTCATCATACGCTTTTTCTTTAGCCTTCACCATTTCTGTCTTCACCTTGCGCCTTATCTCCTTGTACTCTTGTCTGCTTTCTGCATCTCTCTGAGTATCCCACTTTTTCTTTGCCATCCTTTTCCTCTTTATACTCTCCTGTACTTACCCATTCCACCACCAGGTTTGCTTTTCCTCCTCTCTCTGTCCAGATGTCACGCCAAGCACCCTTCTTGCTGTCATCCTTACTACATCTGCTGTAGTTTCCCAATGTTCTGGTAACTTTTCACTACCACCCAGTGCCTGTCTCACCTTCTCCCTAAACTCAACCTTGCAGGCTTCCTCTTTCAACTTCCACCATTTGATCGTTGGCTCTGCCCTCACTCTCTTCTTGATCTCCAGCGTCCTCCTACAGACCACAATCCTATGCTTCTTAACTACACTTTCCCCTGCCACCACTATGCAGTCTACAATCTCCTTCAGATTGACTCTAATGCATTGGATGTAATCTACCTGTGTACATCTTCCTCCACTCTTATACGTAACCCTATGTTCCTCCCTCTTCTTATAAAATACATATTCACCACAGCCATGTCCATCCTTTTGGCAAAATTCACTGTCATCTGACCTTCTTCATTCCTTTCCTTGACACCATACCTACCCATCACCTCCTCGTCTCCTCTGTTCCCTTCACCAACATGTCCATTGAAATCCGCTCCAATCACCACTTTCTGTCCCTTGGGTACACTGTTCATCACTGCATCCAACTCACTCCAAAAATCTTTCTCATCCATCGCACACCCAACTTGTGGGGAATATGTACTAACAATATTCATCATCACACCTTCAGTTTCCAGCTTCATAATCATTACTCTGTCTGACCCTCTTTTCACTTCCAAAACACTCCTGACATACCCTACCCCATTTCTCCTCCCATCCACACCATGATAGAACAATTTGAACCCACCTCCGATCCACCTGGCCTTACTCCCCTTCCATTTAGTCTTTGCATGCACAATATATCAACCTTCCTTCTCTCCATCATATCTGCTAACTCTTTCCCCTTACCAGTCATACTGCCAACATTCAAAATTCCAACCCTCAGTTCCAGTCTCTTTACCTGCCTCCGGACATGTCTCCCCCCTCCTCTTCTTCTCCTTCTTTGGCCAACAGTAGCCCAGTTTCCGCCAGCACCCTGTTGGCTAGCAATACTGGTGGCAGTCGTTGTTAACCCAGGGCTCGACCGATCTGGAATGGAAATTTGTATTGTTATCCGAATATTGATTTGGCAAAATTTTACAGCAGATGCCCTTCCTGATGTAACCCTCCCCATTTATCTGAGCTTGGGACCGGCACGAAGAAACACACTGGTTTGTGCACCCCCTGTGGCTGGGTTAAATTATATTAATCCATGTGTGCAAAAAATCTTTGGAGTTATGTCTTGTATAATTAATCTGTTTCAGCTCTTTGTCTATGATTATGCATTCATTGTTAACATTGGTTTTTTTTCTGCTAATGACAGTTGTATCTTAGACATTTTTTTCTTAAGTAAGTCTTGAAAGTTTTGTGTAGCTGTGACTGCTGTGATTCCAAAATAGTAAATCTTGGTAAAATGAATGTTTGTTTATTTATTTTTTTAATTAATTTATTTCTACTTTTCTTTACTCCTCCCTGAACTGTACTCACCCATACTACTTACAGTGACCTCACATAATCACTTTTCATTTAGTACTTTATAGCACAGTTTTTGAAAGAATGATTGTATGCTAAGTTGTCATGTTACACAAGCAGTAGTGAGATGGTCAACAGCTATGAGTTGTATAAATTAAAATTAAGAAGATATTTAGATTTGCCCAGAGCTATCAGGATTCACTGCCAACAGATGGTCCTACACATTCTCTTGCCACTCTTATTCTTAGGGTGTACTCACACTTGGCACTTTTGTTGCATACTGTTAATCGTGCTGCAGGTACTAAAAGATTTTTCTGTAAATATGGTATCGATTAAAATAAGAAATCTTTGTTAAATGACTTGTCACATCATTGACGTCATGTCTGTATTCCGTGCTCAGGCATGTTTAGCAGTCACACTATTCCCGAATGGTGCTGAACTGTGCCTGGGCCCACCTCTTTCAAGCAGGCCTAGGCACAGTACAGTTGGCCCGGCACGGAGCAATTACATTAGTCAAACAAACTAGACTCTTGCGAGGTTACATGCAGACAAACGTGCTCGGGCACAGAACAAATTGGTAGTGTGAGTACATCCTTAGAGGGTGATGTAATCTGAGCTGATATTACATGTGAGAGGGTCCAGTATGCATTACATTTGCAGGGACTTGACAATCTACTACAGTGATGTCACTTAAAAGAATTTAAGTATGTTTCACCATCTCAGTGCTTTCAAATGTAACATTGGCATCTAGTATCCTTGTCATTTAAAATGACACATTCCCCCATTATATATATATATATATAATGATAGTGATATATAAATATAGTACTATTATTAAATTGGTATCTATCAATATTTTGAGAAACAAATAATAATTGTACAATTGAAAACAGTAACAAAAATTGGCACAAAGAACTAATGAATATCATTTATGCAATGAAAAAAGATCAATTTTAATCAGCAAGCATAAATGCGGTCATGTTTGTGAATTGGAAGGCGCAGTAGCAAAATGGGATGTACCAAGCTTGAATCAACAGGTTTACCTGTGGCATTTTTGTGGTAATGTGAGTAGTTATCCATCCTCTTCTTATTCTAGGCTTCCACATATTTTGTGTAATTCTGTTACCCTTTGCACTGAGAATTAATTTTGTTGAATAGTGTAATTTAATGAAAAAAAGAGAATATTAAAGGAAGTCCATCGTGCAACTCGGAGCATCTAATCTGTTTCTTTTGTGCCAAATCCAAGAGGATGGGGGTTTATTCTTAGGCAGTTCAGCCAAGAAATTGCCCACTGTATGCCATGAACCACTGTCAGTTCATGGCCAAATAAGACCTGTTAAAAACAGTGCCAAGAGATTAGCATTATAGTGCCATTCTTATTATCTTTACTTGTAGTAGAATTACCAATTGATCTGTTTTTAAAACTTGAATTGCATCTGTAAACATGGTTAATTGCCTCAAAATTACCATCCTGGTACTAGAGCACATACATTTGAGCAAGAACACCAAAGAAAGCAGACGTTACATAGCACTTTCAATCAAGTGTACCAACAACTTGTTATCAGCTTTCATGATTACAATTTTTGGGGTCAGACAAATTATTAACATTGAAAATGTCTATCAAAGCCATAATTTCTTCCATTCTGCAATCTGGAGGTTTCCATGTTTCAAAACACCATGTGTTTCAGGCCAGCACGTTTCAGGATCACACTATACTCAGGGTCAGACATTCTAAATTGTTGTAAAACAGATTGATCTAACTATTAAAGTAAAATACACAGTCAACATATAATTTTTCATTATCATTTATAACTTAAAATTAACTTGTAACACCATGACTCTTAAGATTTAAAAAGTAGATTCCTGAAGCTGTTTTTTTCCTTCTTTCAAAAATACAATTTAAATTCTACTGGAGCTTTTAATGAACAAGCACATCATTCACCAGAATGCTTAACCTCCATTTATTAACCATTAACTCTTTTAGGTCTTTAGCTAATTTTTTAATTTTACATGTTATTAAAACCCACTTCATGAAAAAAAATAATAAATCTGAGTAACTGATTGAACTAACAAGATTCAGCTGGAAGCACAATTTCAGATTTTCAAAAAAGGCTTTTAGTCACAATTAGCTTAATAATTTAAGTGCTGAAGACAGTAAGCTAGACTGAATTAAACAAATACATAGTTTCAATAATAACATGGTTTAGTATATTATATTAGGAGAGGACATATAAACAAATGTCAAATCACCAACACTGTCTATTTGTAATTCATAGAGATGGGTCTTTTGGGTAGAAAATGTATATAAATTTTACGTTGTGGCTTGGATGGCCAGAAAAGTGCCAAAGCTTAAATTGCATTAGGTTAACACAGGATAAATAAAAGTCCTAACAGTTGGCAAACAATCTTAACAGATGGAGGTCTAATTTAAAAATTTGGAATGTTCATGTTTTTAAACTTTTTCCATTGCTGCTTGACTGTCTCCACACTTAAAAGCTTATCCTAGTTTATCCCTTTTACACTTTCCTGTAAAATTTTGCCCTGTCAAAGTTAAATTTAACAGTTTTGGCTTTTGCATCCACACTCTTTCAAAACACTGATAATTGTTTTATATTATGGTCACTTGACCCTAGTGGTTCAATCACCTCTGCATCCTCTTTGTTTTGCAAATGTGTCAATCTGCACAAGCAGCAAAGCAGCTCACTATCCCATCCCCTTCGAATGCAGCTGAAGTTCTCCTAGCTCAGGTCTGTTTATCTGAGTGTGAGGTGCCTGGAATTGTATAGGGTAAATAATAAATCGTTGTTTGGAATACATACACTTCATGATTGTTCTGTGTCTACAACAATCTGGATAAATGTAGGATGACCGGAAATGTGAGGCGAGAAATGTCGATCACATAACTAAAACATAAACTTTTTTCATGTTATAATAAAAATTGGTAAATGTCAAATAAACATTTTCACAAAAGGTATTAAAAAAAAAAAAAGTGCACCTTTATTCAATAATATAACCACGGAAAAACAAATTATTCAATTTACATGTTGCTGTCAATATGTAAAAACCGAAGCCCAAATACCAATTGCAGGGCTGGTATAGAGGTAAGAACAGCTGCTTCTAAATCAAAAGATTGCGGGTTCGATCCCAGGTCCTCCACGCATTTACCTTTATGAGTAGTGAGCCTGTGTAAAGTTTTTGCTACTTGTAAAAGATATTGCTGAAAGGGATGTAAGTAGACACACAAACGCTAATGTTGTTACTTGAATTTTTTTTTTATTCAGTTTTATTCTTGAATAAAAGCACACTTATTTCGTTATTCCTTTCCAAAAGTGTTTCTTTTATATTCCAGTAACCACTTGAATGATATCAAATCTGTCTCTGCCTCTTTCATGCACACACACATCCATGCATGATAATGCAATTATTTGAAAACGCTATGTCATTTGAAAATTTTTTTTATTTGATCTTGCCCAATCTTCACGTTACAGTGGCTGGTACTAGGAATGCAAACAGATTTCTTCTTTTTAGGCACATACCTCGTCAGCATGGCACTGCCAGCACTAAACACTTGCTTGGAGAAATCCACGTGTACTGAAGTGAGTTTAGCCACAGATAGAAGTTCAACATCCCACTTTATGGTGCCAAGCAGGGTTGTGTTGCAGTGTAGCAATTTATTAGCCAGTGAAAGCAATGTGAAGAAGTTGTCTGTTGTTACGGTTCTGCCTTTGTCCAGAAACAGCTTTATGACCACAGTCTCGGAAAGTCTTTCTCCCGTGGGACGACTGGGATCTTTTCCTAAATAAGGAGTAGCATTGCACATGCACATGCAAATCTGTTGTTTTTCACACGTTCTGCACAGGTGTCTTTGTTGTCAAAGTGCAAATGCCACATGATAGTCTCATCGCATGATTGCCAGTACAACAAAGACATTCTGACCAGGCATCAACCACAGCACCAACTGCGGTCATTGCTGCTCTTGTGAAAAGAATGGAGATAAACGCCATCAACTCACAGAGGGAGAGAGAGGAAAGTGCTTTGGACCACGTGAACATAACTGAGAGAATAAAACTGAATTAAAGCTAACTTTTACAAGTAGCAAAAATTTATGAGTGTTACAGACTCAAATCAAATGTATGTTTTTATTTTATAATAGTAATAATAACAACACTTCACTACTTAAAACAGAAAATGCTGGGACAACCTGGGATTGAATCCGCAATCTCTTGATTTAGAACTTGCTGTTTTTACCTCTAACCCACCCATGGGATTGATAGGCTTCAGTTTTTAACTCATTGACAGCAAAATGTAAACTGAATAATTTCCTTTTCTTTGGTTATATTCTTGAACAATGGTGCACTTGCTTTGTTATACCTTTTGTGAAAGTATTTAGTTGATATTTGAACTTCAGTCTTCACACATTATATATTTCACGCCAACATTTTATCAATTATACATGAAAAAAGTTTGTTTTAGTTACGTGTTCAACATTTCTTGCCTCACATTTCCTGTCATCCTACATTTATCCAAATTATTGTAGAAATAGAACACACATGAAATGTATGTATCCCAAATAGCGTTATATTATTTACCCCATTACAATTCAAGGCACTTCACACCCAGATAAACAGATTTGAGCTCTGAGAATTTTGCATCTCACTTCGGCTGCATCGGTGGGGGATGGGCTAGCAGGCTGCTTGCTGCCTGTGCCGATTGACACATTTGCAGAACAAAGATGCTGATGAAGAGCTGTGAAGGAATTTAAGGGGGCCCGGCATTATGACTTTTTTCGTAGGTTTCAGGGATTCTAGTGTTTAAAAACACTGATTATGTCTAAAAACTCCTACTGTTGTACTGTGTTTGCGAGGTTTGTCCAGTTAATGTTCGGGTAGTTAAAGTCACCCTTTTCCTCTGTAAACTTACCTTTTTAATATAATTAATAAGATGAGCTTTGAAATTACTGTCACAATTGCAGTGTCTATAGCACACTCCTAAGGTTCATCATCCAAATAAAGAAGACTTGCAGGTAAATTCTGTTTCACATAAACGGCACACCCTGGTTACAAAAGAAGTCCCAAAGCCCCATCAACCTGTACCCTTCTATCCTGTGCCAAGATTTGAGCCACATGTTTAGCCTTCTGTTCTCCTCAGTCTTACCTGGACTGGACTTGGCACAGGTAGAACTACAAAGACTACATTGTCAGTTTTGCTCCTCAGCTTGGCACCTAACTCTATAAATTTGGATTGCAGAACAGACAGACTAACTACCTTTATAGGTATAATTTGTTTCAACATGGGTATTAACAACTGGATCCACCCCTGCTCCCACCAGTGATGTTCAGATCTCCCACCTGTGCACCGAGAAGGTAACATACATCTCAGAGACTGTTTGTCCATGAACAGGACCTGTACTTCAATCCCCCTAATGATTGAGTTCCCAATTTTCACAACCTCTCTCTTTTTGAGAACTGGTTTTGAGGTGGACCGTTGGAGCTCGTCATACCTGCCTACCACCTCAGATTCTTCAGAGACACCATCCGGCTCCTCAAGGACCTGAAAGTGATTTGACACTTCCAAGTCTGGGGTTGATGCCCCCAGTATGGTGTGCACCCCTTTTCTTGTGACCGTAACCCACTTATCTGTACCTATTTAGTCTTGAAGCCTCCTTCCATGCCACTGTCTCTCTAAAGGACACCTGGACCAGGTCTGCCAAGTTTTTACTACAACACAGGCTAGCAAATTCCTCCTCCAGTTTAGCGATCCAGACCTCAAGGTGATGTATCAGCTGACATTTCCTGCAGACAAAACTTTTAAGGAAGACTAGCTACTCCAAGCCATTCTGTTGTATCTCCAACATGTAACATTTGCATCATTATTGAAATTTGTCTTTGGATTGCTAAAACTGCTCAACCTTTGATTAAATTTAAATGATTTACCTTAAACAATTAAAGTAAAATTAATTGATTAAACAACTACTATGATGATGTTAGTCCTTCTGCCTACTTAAACACCTGTATTATTTCCCCCCTTGACTGCTTGCTGTCTGACTTTTTTTTGAGGTTAACTTCCTTACTTTGAAGCCCTCCACTCACAGCATTTGTATTCTATTAATGAACCCTGATGCTGTCAGCCTGTTAATTGTTCTCCTTTCCTGACCACTATGAACTGGTCTCTCCAGTAAACTTTTTGCACATTTCTTCTTTCTTACAAAGAAAATTCATTGAATATACTATATATACTAGTTATCTACTAATTCTCTTGTCTGTTCCTAATGCCCTTTGTTACTAATCGGCACTTCCTTGCTAGATGCCTGTCTTTGTGCCACAGAGCACCTGTCTTAACTACTTTGAAGTCACTGGCCCACCTGTACTTAAAATGAATGCTTGTTTTATTTATGAATGCATGTGCCCTCGCCTTCTACTAGTGTTAACGCTTAACTGTATGAGTGCTATATGGTGCTTTATTCAATTATTGCTTATATGCTTTAACTTCTTCCCACTAAGAAATTGCTTTTTCTTTAAACTTTTTAACACTACAATGCCAATTATTCACTTGCAGACTTGCTGGTTTCTGCTAACACTTACTGCCTCACTACTTTTAAATACAAGTAACAGAAACAAGTACAAGTAACAAGCAACTTTCCAAATGCTTTCATAAACACTCAACTACATTTGCAACTATGGAGACAAAAAAAGCAAACTCTATAGGGAAAAACAGCTTAAAAATGCAAGCAAAGCTTCTTAAGACCAACCAATAAATGGCGTTTTTGGAAGCAAAATTTGTCTTATAATTAATTATCACACCTCAGAACACAAAACCCTCAGCACATCCTCAATTTATAGTTCCACTCCCAAGGATAACGCCAGTATGTCTCAGTCTCCAGTCAGTCAGTGTCTTATCTGTTAAGGTGATCGATTCCAGACTAAGTAACATCACAACAATATCTCCCAGAGGTAGCAGCTGGACACCCAAATTTGAACAAAGGACCATAACTTAAGAATGAGTAACACTGATGGACATAACTTTGCACTAATGGTCAACTGAAAGAATGGGATTATGCGCACCCAAGATTTTTATTCTTTCCTTTACAAACCCTTGTTAAACATTGATTTTCTTCTCATAAAGCGTACAGTTCTCAACTTGGTCTTATCTTTGGCTGTCCATAACCAGAATCCATAGCTTATATGCTGTTACCGTAACAGAGGTTGAAGCAGTCCCTTTAATTCAAAGGGTAACTATGCTAAGCTTAAAAAGTTGAAAGACTTGTCTATATTGGAGTTGGATGGGGGTGCCAGTATTCCAAACCTTGCTGAGGAATTGCAATTGCATAAGCAAACAGAGAACCTATACGGAAGGCTTTCACCTTGCTGAAAATAGCAACTGACTGATCAGCAGTTGCTCAGAAGAAGTGATTTTGCTAGCAACAAGAGGGCCGTCATTGAGTGTTTGAAAGTCAAGAAGAAACTGCAGTAGCACCCAAAACCAGAAAGTGCGATCAAAGCAAAGAAGAAGAAAAGCTCCTAATACAAGCAAAAGAAGATATACAGTACACCCCCAGAATTCGCGGGGGTTACGTTCCTAGAGCACCCGCGAATTGTGAAAAACCGCGACTTTTGGATTTGGTTAAAGATGCCTTTTAAATGCCTATTTTTGTAGTTTCAACCCTAAATACAGTATGCCCCCAAAGCACTTTAATTTCCTTGCAAACTCAGCTTAATACATTACCTAAAAAATTACCTTAATACATTACCTATAAACAGAATGTAAAGGTAAACCCGTCTACTGTACAGTCTTCCGTGCTAAAATGTAAAATACCGATGTTACCACTATACATACTCCAATTCATGCAAGCACGTTTTCTTTGGTATGTGCTGTCATTTTCTTTGTTATAAGTAGAGTAAATACATAATAATTTAATTAAAATACAGTAAAATGTACGGGTACTCGCCAATGATGAATGATATTGATGATGATGATGAAGTAGCTGTGCAGTACGATGCACAGGATTTAAAACTCCTCGGGTGGCGCCTCGTCTTCAGGTGCTTCAGGAGGAGTCATATCTTTGTACGGGTGGTCTTCTGGTGGGGTTTTGTGCTGGCTTTTCTTTATAGGTTTCAGGAACATTGTGATAGGAAGTTGCTACATTGGCTTCTGTAGCGAACGGCTGGTACAATTTCCGTGCTTTCTCACGGATGATGTTACCGTCCAAGGGGATGTTCTTCCAGCAGTCGGTGATCCACAGTGCCAAGACAGATTACATCCTGATGATATTTTTATTCTTTACGGTCGTTACCTTTTTGGCACTATCACAGAAACTTACAGATACAGTACTCCAGATCGCTGCTTCGTTCTTTATGTAGCATTCAGTGCTTTCATTAATGCCATAGTAACGTGCTACTGCAACATAACTTTTTAGTTCCCGGAGCAAATCCAGTTGTTCAACCTACTCATGGAGTGTTTTAAACTTCTTCTGGTGCTTAGGCTCAGTTCCAGAAGCCTTAGAAGGTGCAGAGCGATTCGACAACATAGTGTGTGTTTAAAAATAACAAAATGGAAAACACGAGGACAGTCAGCTGGAGACACGTCACATGATAGCAGTCAATCAGCAGCAAGGAGAAATGAATAACGCTCTTGGATTGGCTACTTTCACCATCCCAAACCGCATTTCCCTCAGCGGTTGCTTCCTGTTCTCTCTACAGCACAGTATTGCCACAAAAAAAGCCTTAAAAAATTGTGGAGGATATTTGCGCTTTCCGCTAACAATTAATAGTTAGGTTTCAAGAAAAACACCCTGAACCACAACTTCGCTGGGGTCTACTGTATATATCTGTTTTATTTTAACAAGCATGTGTGGGTTTTTCGTCCATCCATCCATTATCCAACCCGCTATATCCTAACTACAGGGTCACGGCGTAAAAGTAAATATGCAACAGAGAAAGTGAAAGTGTTAATGTAAACTTTTGCCAATTGTACAGAACTCTTCATATTTTGGCATCCTAGCAGGAAAATGAAACAAAGACCTCTCAGTCAGCCTACATTGATTTGACTTCCCCCTTTGTGGGCGCCTTGTTCATTGTATTAAATAATTACCAGTATTGCTGAAGACAATTAACACTTCTCTTTTCTAACAGCATATTGGCGATCAGAGGTACTCGCATTATATGATTAATTACTGGAGACTGTACTGAGGACCTAATCCCTAACAACATCTATTTAAAAGTGTGAATTTCTTTTTCTTCTATTTGCTGCCGCATCTAAAAAAAAATAGTTATGTTTAAGTAATGTTGAACGTAAATCACCTTATACTTTTTAGATGTTTACTACCAAAATGAAGTGAACTGTCCATAATTTGACATTATTTTCTGTAATAAAGTTAATCAAAAATACTAACTATTGCAGCACTGCTTTGAAACATTTATACAACCAACTAAAATTCAAGGATGCAGCTTTTGAATGAAAGCTAAGAAAGTGGTACCAAGTCACAGAAACATTAGGTCCCCAACATAGAAAACCATTTCCTAACCCTTCATGCTATCAAAAACAAAATCAGATAACAGTAGTCATTGTATTTTATTTATCAAAAGACAAGGCTCCAAATAAAACTGTACAGAGTGAAAGTTTCAAAAAGGAATCCAACAACCAAGGTAAGAGATGCGTCATCCTCTTCTACAGTTATTTTTCCAAAATTATGTTGCCTTTACTCAGACAAAAACTGAAGCATCACAGTTCTTTATATTGACGAAGATTTTACATTGAAAAGCAGATGCTAAATGCCATTGCTATCAATGACTGAACCAGACTCCAGTGCTTTGACCATATGCTACACTTAGCGATTAATGAGTATCCTATAGTACTTATGCTAAAAGTAAACAGTATGCATACCATAGTGGTTATTCTGTTGCAGAATTGCTATATATTATATAGGCAACAGGCAACTGCCTTATAATGTGCAAATACTATGTAAGCATTTATCTTGAACATGAAAAGCATTTGGACTTATCAGAAATTAAATGATTACTTTGTAAATAAGATCAGTATTCTACAAGTTTCTTGTTTAGGAGCAACATTTATTGATTTTAGTTGTCCCTCCACCACGCCTTTCTCTGATTTCATAGTCAGATCACATTCATACTTTTTCAACATTACTTTGCTGATTTTTATTATGCCTGCCATCTTCCTTTCCTTTCTAAAGTTTTGGAAAAATATGTTGCAAACCAATTTTAGTAGTATTACTGGTTAACTAACAATTTTGAGCAACTTCATTATGGCTTTCAAAAATCTCACAGCCCCAAAACATCATCATAATCATTAAGTTCAGCTAAATCATATAGACCCATGTTGCTTCTCAAATCCGTGTTAAGTCTATTGCTGGGAATAACTTTTCAGTTAAAATTATTTTTGTGTACCTACAGTCATATGAAAAAGTTTGGGAACCCCTCTTAATTCTTTGAATTTTTGTTTATCATTGGCTGAGCTTTCAAAGTAGCAACTTCCTTTCAATATATGACATGCCTTATGGAAACAGTAGTATTTCAGGAGTGACATTAAGTTTATTGGATTAATAGAAAATATGCCATATGAATCATAACAAAATTAGACAGATGCATAAATTTGTGCACCCCAACAGAGATATTACATCAATACTTGGTTGAGCCTCCTTTTGCCAATATGATAGCCTCTAGACCAGGGGTGTCAAACGTTCGGCCCACGGGCCAAAACCAGCCCGCTAGGGGGTTCAGTCCGGCCCGCTGGATGAATTTTGAAAGTAAAAAAATTCATAAAAGACACAAACTCAAAATTTGTAGTAAAATGCAATTCCTAAAACATCCGCTAGGGTTTTAGCCAGAGGAGAGGGGCGCACTGTGTTAGTCAAAGGGGAGGGGTGCACTGTTTTAATTAGAGTAAAAGAAGTGGCAACTCAGTAGTATGATGGCGCCAATGAATGGCAGCAGTCTACAAGCCGTCCTGCATTATCTTTTTATTTTTGTTTTACTCTGTGTATGCTCACGACATGTTTTAGCCCTGCTGAGATATGATCGTCAAACTCTTCTTGCCTTAAGACCATCTATAGAAATTTGGAAAACTAATCACTATTCTGGGGAGCAGTCATCCAGGCTTCCACCACACCTGGCGTCTGTACCGGCCTACCTGTGCCACTCACTACGCACCATTACACGGAGGAGACGCTCCAGAAAGCGAGGGAAGCGAGGAGGCTTTCTGGTAAAGCTTAGGACCCTCATACCGGCCAGCTGCGGGAATCCAGATCAATTTCTCCCAAGTGGATGCCCAGTGATTTATCGCTCATTGGGACGTCGCTGGATCCAGCAAGTGTTTCCCATTCTGCTGACCGGCGACTCGTGCTGTTTTCCTGAGGAATTGAGTCGTCCATGGCGGAATCGGGTCCGACGCGGCGGCGTGAATCACGTGAACCTCCGATTGCTACAGCGGGCCTCTCCACTGGCTTGTGAGGAACAGACACTTCGTATGACTCTCCTAAACGCTAGGTCAATAGCGAATAAAACGTTCATATTAAACAGTTTCATGAAATCGCGTAAGTTGGATTTCATTTTTCTTTCGGAGACCTGGGCGAAACCGGGTGAGTTGACTGCATTTACTGAACTTCTGCCTCCCGATTGTTCATTTTTAAACTCCCCCCGAACCTCAGGCCGTGGTGGTGGACTAGTTACGGTTTTTAAATCAGACTATCCCTGCAAACTGCTACCCACAGACTCATTTTCCAGCTTTGAGGTTCAGATCTTTGTTGTTAATTTTAATTTTCCTATTCTTTGTGCTCTGATTTATCGCCCACCAAAATCTGACAAGGATTTTATTAAAGATTTTACTGATTGTTTAATGGATATTTCATTGAATTATGACAGATTTCTTATTCTTGGTGATTTTAACATCCACGTCTGCTGTGAATCTAAACCTTTAGTTAAAGAATTTCTCAGTCTTGTTGATTCTTTCAACCTGCCTCAATCAGTGAATACCCCGACACATGTAAAGGGGCACACGTTAGATCTTGTTCTGCCATATGGTTTAGATCTGTCTGACATTGAGATATACAACACAGGTATATCGGACCATCTTGCGGTTTTGTTTACTGTCACGCTGACATCCTCCCGCGTTAAACCCCGTGCACCGGCTCTACGTGTGCGCACCATTAACTCTTCAACTGCCGCTCGATTCTCTGCTGCTTTTAACGACTCTGAGCTCTGTACCAGTGCATATTGTGGCGATCTCAACACGGATGAACTGTTTGAACTGTTCAATTCTACATGTTTTAATATTGTGGACTCAGTAGCTCCTATGAGGATTAAACGCACCAAACCGGTGACTGAACCGTGGCTGAATGAGACCACACGCGCTCTCAGACGCTCTTGTAGGTGGGCTGAGAGAAAGTAAAAGAAGGACAATCTTCAAGTCTCACTGGACATCTTCAAAAGCAGTCTTCAGGAATATCAGGGAGCAGTTAAAACAGCGAAATCACAATACTTTCCAGAGGTTGTGGCAAATAACAGTCAAAAACCACATGTTCTTTTTAATACTCTGAATAATTTAATTAATCCTTCTGATTCTACTGTTATTGAACCTTCACCTACACTCTGTGAGCAATTTCTTAACTTTTTTAAAGATAAAATTGCAAATATCAGATATGTACCATCTACCTCGGTTTTAGACCCCTCCACTTCGTATACATGCCAAGCTGTCTTCCATCAGTTTGAACCAGTTTCTCTCTCCACCTTAAGTGAAATAGTTAAGCATCTGCGGCCATCCTGTTGTCCTCTTGACACCATTCCACCACGTCTTTGTAA
>JANRMT010062806.1:16046415-16073986 GCA_026402145.1 Polypterus bichir lapradei | reverse complement strand
ACAGCATAATCCCTTTGTATTCTCTTAGATATTAGGTAAGATTCATTGAAATTATGTATATAAACACGCTGTTTATATACAGTAAAACCTAAATATTATTTTAAAGATATTGAGTGTCTCCGATATCACATATGTTACAGCCATTACGATAGACAGGTCACCAGCAATAAATACGTACAATGCAAGAAAAATAGTATACAGTAAATGTGTGTACAGTGACACTAAACGTACGTACATGTACTAAACACTGTAAGAAGAAAATTAATTATGGTTACTCACCAACAATGACATGATGACTTGTCCGATAACAATGAGTTTAATTTTACTTCACAAAAAAGGAGACCGTTACAGCCTTTGTAAAGGAGCCACTTCAGGCGATTGTGTAGCACTGCCGTTGTTCTTCTTCTGGCAGTCTTCAATCCAAATCCCTAAAGCAGATTCCATCCAGACTACTGCCTTATTACATCCACTTACAACTCGTTTTGCACCCTGGTTAAAAGGACGCTGCAGCCGTAGATCTTATATTCCTTTCCTACTTTTTAAATAAAAAGAATCGTAGCCTTCAACAAATCCAAAACGTTTACCTTTTCGGCAATCGTTAACATCTTCTTCTTGCGCTTGGGCACGGCACCTGAAGCAGTAGCAGATTGTTTTGGAGCCATAATGAAGGGCTTGACTATGCACAAAGATAAACACTAAAGAGCAGAACTCTTTACACAGCGAAACACGTTGATGCTGAATGAGCGAGACGAGACTTCCTGGTTAACACTGCATTCAGCACGCAGGAGCTCAACTGTGTGATCTGATTGGTTAGCTTCTCAGTCAGGAGAACTTAACTGCGTGCTCTGATTGGTTAGCTTCTCAGCCATCCGCCAATAGCGTCCCTTGTATGAAATCAACTGGGCAAACCAACTGAGGAAGCATATACAGGAAGTAAAAAGACACATTGTCCGCAGAACCCGCGAAGCAGTGAAAAATCCGCGTTATATATTTAGTTATGCTTTCATATAAAATCCGCGATAGAGTGAAGCCGCGAAAGTCGAAGCGCGATATAGCGAGGGATTACTGTATATGCTTGAAGGTATTGTGTGATAAATTCCATTTTGTTTATATATATTTTGATAAACTACAATGTCAAACAGAGCTCTTTTCTTTGGTGGTGCCCATCTCCTTGCTGTTCAAGCACCTTTGGGGCTCAAGTGTTTAGTTGTTTTGCACCTAACTGTTGGAATTCACTCCCATAAACATCACACAGTTGTAGACTTTTGACATGTTTAAATCAAGGATTAAGCCATTTTTCCTTGATTAAGTTTTTATTTCCATTTACGCATTTGTGTTGACTCAACTTTTTATGTGATTTATATCCTGTTTTGTTAGTTATGTTAAATATACTGTATTTAGACCTTTGTTTAACTTTCTTCCCCTCAGGGAGTGGAACGAATCAACTTGCCAGGTCTTAAGAATCTCCGTACTGCTCGCTTACTTCAAGAAAGAATGGTGTTGACAATTGAGCCTGGCATTTATTTTATCGACCATGTTTTGGACAAAGCTCTAGCTGACCCCGCTCAGAGTTGCTTTATTAAAAATGAAGTCCTACAACGTTTCCGAGGATTTGGAGGAGTAAGTCATTTCATTAGTCACCCAAAATATGATACATATTTGCCTTTTAACATTTATAAACAAAAATTACTAACTTTTCAAAATCAACATACCATAGTTAACACAATATTGCCATTTAAGAACTTGGATTCCATTTCAGCCTCAATAGTTGTTTATAGTTAGTATGTTCTTAATATTTTTGCATACGGGTTCTTTGCATAGTCCAGAAACCTGCAGGAGGATTAATCATGTAGTTTAGTCATTTTGCTATAAGATTATGGGTGCTTTAAACATTTTTTGTACTTTTTTTTGTTGTTGAATAGATTTACTAGTAGATTTGTTTTTACTGTTCACAAGAAGTAAATTGCTGTGTAACTGCAGGAGCTTGAGACACAATGAGAAGGTGGAATTTCATCAGAGGACTCAATGTGGAAAGGTAGCAAGGGTCATCCTTTAACACTTAGTGGCAAGAAAAAGTGGCAAGCAGCAGTGATAACCAGCTACCTGCCTTAGAGCAAATGTATTTTAAAAGCAAATACAGCAGATATTTAGGTTTATTATATAGAAATGCTAGATAATATTATTATTACTTTTTTAATAATTCAGACTCCTCTATAGTGCATATGATTCCCTCCTTATGTTTTCTGCTGTCCTTAAAAAATTTTCTTGCTGCTGGCAGGAGCATCTCATTTTAACTATCCTTACAGCCAGTTCTGAAAAATTCATATTCATGTTTTAAAGAAGAAGCAGACATGGAAACTTAGATATCTACTTTTACTATGTTACTACCATCATCAAACCTTTGAAGGATTTGGTAACAGAGATAATAACACTCTAAAATAATCTGACAACATCAACATTTAACAATTTGCAGTAAATACTTCTTTAATTTGATATTCTTCTCCTACTGTTGCTTGTTCTCTGCCTGCCAACTATCAAAATGATTATCCTGCATAATCAAATGACTAGGCAAGCATACCCAGACACTAATAGGGTCAAGGTGTCATGGAAGTCGCATTCATTTATGACACAAAGAGATTAGCAGTTCTGCAACCACATGGAAAGTGAAGACCAACCAGGATGAGTGATTCTAAGCAGTTTTCAAAATATTTACAGACTTCAGAATCACAAGATTGTCTAGTGCAATGGTTTGCAAAATCTATGCTAGATCTTAGAAAACTAGTTTGGTACCCAGGTGTCTTTTAGAGAAATTGTGTACACCCTTGGCATGAGGCTGGAGGAGACTTCAGACCAGACAGGTAGAGATTGGTGGGTTCATGGTCTCAAGGAGGAGGTTGAAATAATCTGGATTGGGACGAGAGAGCAGTTGGTGACACCTCAGCACCATACTGAAACAGTGTGAGGTTTTTTTAGGGTGGCTGGTGTGCCAATCCTGCCACCAATTCTCAAGATTTCCCTGTAAATTGGAGGACCTGCTTGCAGGGCTGGATGCAGATTAATGTCCTACCCAGGACAAAGCAATTACAGGTTAAGAGCCTTGCTCAAGGACCCAACAGAGTAGAGTCACTTCTGGCGTTTTTGGGATTCAAACTGGCAACCTTCTGATTACTATTGTAAATCCCCTGCCTCCACTCTGTCCTATGATCACAATGTAAAAGATGTACACTGTCTGGGGGTATCAACCTCTGAATTTGAAGTTTCAAACTGTTGTCAGGTCCTTGCGGATCTAGATGGTGTTTCTGGAGATTCTGACCTCATACACAGGCATAAGAAGCCCCATTGGGCCACCTCAAAACCAATTCCCAGAAAGAGAGAGAGAGATAGTGTTAATTAGGGAGTGGTTCATTAGGGGGACTGAAGTGCACTGTTGCTCCAGAGACAGATAATCTTGCACAGTGTGTTACCTTCTGGCTGCACCAGGTGAGAGACCTCTCTGCAAGGCTTAATAGTCTCTTGGCCAAAGTAGGGGTGGATCCAGTTGTCATTGTTCAAAGTGGAACAAACTACATACGTAATGGTAGCCTTTGAGTTCTGCAATCCAAATTTAAAGACTTTGGTGCCAAGCTGAGGAACAGAACTGACAAGGTAGTCTACCGAGTTCTGCCTATGCAACATACCAGACCAGGTAAGACTGAAAAGATTAGAAAGCTTAATGTGTGAATCTCAAATCTTGGTGTACGGTAGAAGTATATAGATTTATGGGGCATTGGGACTACTTTTGGAACAGATGAGACCTTTTCTGACAAGACAGGTTACATCTGAACTGGAGGGGCACCAGTGGAATGGTGGGCAGGGAGTTTAGGGCAGTCTAGGTTTAGAATTGTACGTGGTAGAACAAACAATAGTTTAAAAATGCATAGTAATGTAAATTCAAACTCATAAATTTACATCAGTAAAACATTAAAAATAGCTTGCCTTAATGCTTGAAGTATCAAAATGAACTGGGAGTTTAAGGTCAATGCACTAAGCAATTTAACATCATCTTTCAATCAGTTTACAAAAATATCTTAAGTTACTCATGGATTTGTTGCCAATTGAATTTCAATGTAAATAAATAGGAAGTAAAACTGTTAGACTTGAATAAACAGTTGAAAGTGTGAAGGTTGAAAGTACACACTATTATAATTTAACCAGAGTTGTTGATTATTCTTGGTTTATTGAATTTTTTGTTGCATTTCAAGTATTACTTTTCATATTATGTTCGTAATTCTATTTTGCTTTGTTCCACCTATGTTGCATTTATCTAATATTGTAATGTATATTAATGTTGTGGCAGTGTTGCATTATGTTACTGTTATTGGTAGGTTGAAATTTGGACAGATTTGTTGGTGCTCTTTACAACTCACTGAAAAAGTGCCGTTTGCTTCCTGAAAAGTGATTAAATGAAAAGCAATTGTCCCATGTATGCCTGCATGCCTTTGATATGTCATCGAGTAATGCAAAGCAAGTGTGAATAGAGATATTCTTATTCTCAAATATATTCTAAAATGGCATGGACACATTTGTTGGTACTCTTAGAAAAGATAAATAGTTGGATTAGAGTAATTTATTCACAATGTTTTCTTTAATTAGTATCACATGTCTCCAGTTGTACAGTTATTGAGCCTATTTTAAATGGAGAAAAGTAGTCACTCTGTTGTTTGGTATAATCATGTGTCCCACACTGAACATGGACCAGGGAAAGCTAAGGATAGAGTTGTTTAAGGAAATCAGAAAGAAAAATATAGACAAGCATGTTAAAGGAAATGGCTATAAGATCATCTCCAAAATGCTTGATATTCCTGTGACAGCTGTTGCAAATACAGGGGGTCCTCAAGTTACAAAGACTCGACATACAACGTTTCAAGTTTACAACGCTCACTCCCATAAAAACTTAAAAAAATTGAGACGTGAGAAGGAATAAAGGTAAGGATTTTTTTTAACACTCATTTTTTCTGTTACTACAGCACAGTGTACAGTACAGTATATTTATATCCTTCTACTTTTTCTGTGGCTTAGTTGTGTTTTTATGTTCTAGATTATGAAGTTGCAAATGTGTTAGGATAGGTAAGTGACTTAGGCTGGGGTGTGTTTCATCTTACACCAAAATTCGGGTTACATCACTGTTGTAGGAATGGAACTGTGTCATAACCCGAGGACCCCCTGCATTGTTAAATAGCTTAAGGTTCTTCAGATTGCAACGTAACCTTCCTGGATGTGGTCACAATAGGAAATCTACCCCAGAATGGGCAGAAGGAAAGGGAGAATGGTAGACAAAAAGCTAAGGACCAGTTACAAAGAGATACAAGCTGAACTCCAATTTCAAGGTCCATCAGTGTCTGATCCCATCATCCATTGCTTTTTGAGTAAGTGGGTTTAATGATGGAAGACCCAGGAAGCTCCTACTGTTCAAAGAAAAATATAAAAAACCCAACCTGGAATTTACTAAAATATGCATTAGCAAGCCACAATGTTTCTCAGAGAGTGTCCTTTGGACATTTGAGAAAAACTGAAGCTTTTTTTAAAGTCACATCAGCTATTTGTCCACAGACAAAAAATGAAGTTTTCAAAGAAAAGAACACCACACATTCTGTGAAACATGGAGGAGGCTCGGTTATATTTTAGGGCTGCTTTGCTGCTTCTAACTTGAGGAGCCTTGAGTTTGAACAGGGAACAATAAAATCTCAAGGCTATCAGAATATTCTGGAATGAAACATCTTTCTGACACTGGGCAGTATATGTCTCAGTCACAAGTCATAGATCCTCTAATAAGATAATGACCAAAAACACACAGCTAAAAGCATCCAAGTATGGCTAAGAACAAAATATTGGGCTATTTTGAAGTGGCCTTCTATGAATTCTGATTTGAATCCTGTTGAACAGCTATGGACAAAACTGAAGCATGCCATCTGGAGAAGGCACCCTTCAGATCTGACACAACTAGAGTAGTCTGCTCTGAAAGAGTGGGCCAGATTATCTTTTGTAAGGTGCAGAAGTGTCATAGAGAGCTACATTAATCTCTTGCTCGCATTTTTGTTAAACTAGGGAGCTCCGTACCCCGCTGTCTTCGCTCGCCCACCCCCGGGTTTGGTTTACCGGAAATGCAATTTAAAGAGATTGTTATTTTCATGGGAATTGTTACATATGCATTATTTTCACTTTTACTTTAAAACTTTTGTAAAAAAAAAAAAAAAATATACGTGTCCTTTATTTCCGGCCACGGGTGTATTTAAATCTCTTTCTCGCAGGACATATAACACTGATCATGTTGAGTGGGGGGGGGGGTAGGGACAGGCAACTGAACGCACACGAAGGAGAAGCGGTTGGATCATCTGCTGGCTTGTTGCTGCTGCTGCTGGTGAGTTGCGTGTTCTGCTTGTCACACTGCACATCGATCATTTAAAAGCCTGTACAGCAGCTGTCCTTTTGCCACTTGGTGTCTCTGCCGCTCGCGTTGTGAAGTGGGGGGTGTCATTGTTTTAAGAGCTGGGAGCACATGAAGTGTGTCTGCCAAAAGCATTCCAACAACTGCTAGGTTAGATGTCCGTGAACTTGTTTTTAATGTTGTCTCACTACTTTGTCTTGTGTGACGTTAAAAGTGTCTTGCACGGGATGTCAAATTGTCTTCCAAGAAGATCACATCTCATCTCCCTACTCTCCCTTATTTTATAATAGAGAGATACAGAATAAACAATGATGGGTGCCAGTTACTTTTGTCAGTTTTGATTTATTTTAGAGACAGTTGGGTTTTTGTTTCTTTTTTCATGGCAGTTGTGGGGTACCAACAAATTTCTCCAAGTTTCTTTTCTTCCATGTCTGTGTGGACAGGACCAACAGATGATGAAGCTTAGGACTGTTCCCAGCAGTTTAAAGGGAAAAACTTCAGGTGTCACTGTTTAGTTTTTGGTTTGTGTGTTTTCAATTTGCAGTACTTTTTGTGGATATCCTGGTTTTAACCCTGCTTCACTTAAAAGGTACTGTTATTTGGATTTATTTTGTGATATTTTTTGCTCCTTTGTTCTTGCACTGCTTTTTCTATGTTCTTTTTTTCTTTTTTCTTGGAAAATGAATAAGTTCTTTAAATATAAAGAAAAGGTTTTCATTGGTTTTTCACTCCTTTATTATGGAGAGATTTAGCTTTAAAAAGCTTTAGCTCCATTTTTAGGCCTGTTTAGTCCTGGAAGTCTGCCTTTTGAGTTTGGGATTAAAATGCTAGGGGAGAGGTCTAATTGTTGTTTAGCACTATAAAAGGGGGTTTTGTTGTATTTTTGACCTGCATGCTCTTTTTGTTTTTGTTTTTTTGGTTTTTTTGACCAGCAGGATTCATAATAATGAAAAGGGACAAGAAGGTGTGGACTCTTCACTCTCTATATACTTGCATTGTATAGAAGTGATCAAGAAGCTAACAGGAAGTTAGGTTACATAGCACAATGTGTGGAGTGAAGTCAAGTTATGTTATGTAATGCACTAGTGAAGCCTCACCTGAAGTACTCAAGAGAAAATGGAAACACAGATTGAGATGTGTTAAGGGCAAGGTTCACACAAGTAATCATAGACACATGGAATCATTTACCAGCAAGTGTGGTAGAGAGTGGTACCTCAGGGATCTTCAATACCTGACGTTATTTTGAAGAAGTAAGGTGAATTGGTCACATTACAAGTTCCTTGAGTCCATTTCAGTAACCATTGATTGATGCACTAGATCCTTTTGGCTCCTCCTGCAGTTATACTGGAAGGTTCAAGGAAGTATGATCAACCAGTCTAGATGTGTTTTGTGGACTTGAAAAAGGCTTTGGGCTGCGTTACTCTGGGTTTCCTGTGTAGGGTGCTTTAGGTGTATGGAGTACCGGGCCAGCTGTTGTGGACAGCTTGGTCCTTGTACAACCAGAGCAAAAGCTTGGTTCACATTACTGGTAGTAAGTCAGTGTCGTTCCCGGTGCGTTTAGTATCCCACCCAGGCTGCCCTTTTTTGATGATTCTGTTCATAATTTTATGTACAGAATTTTTAGATGATGCCAAGGAGTGGAAGGTGTTCAGTTCAATGACCTCAGGATCACATCTCTGGTTTTTGCTGATAAAGTGGTCTTGCTGGCTTTATCGGTTTTGTGATCATAGACATGTACTTGGATGCTTTGCAGCTAGGATGATGATCAGCATCTCCTAGTCTAAGGTCATGGTTCACAGCTGTGAAAGAGTGGTGTGCCCTCTCGAAATTGGGGACGAGGTACTGCCTCAAGTGTAAGAGTTTAAGTATTTTGGGATCTTGTTTATGAGTGAGAGAAGAAGGAAAAACAAGATCAAAAGGTGGATAGAAGCAGCATCTGCAGTCATACGGACGTTATACTAGTTAATCTTAGTAAAGTGGGAGGTAAGACAAAAGGCAGAACTCTTGATTTATTAGTCAATCACCGTTCCTACCCTCACCTATAGTTACAAGCTGTGGGTAGTGACCAAAAGAACTAGATATTCAGGAGTTCAAAGTAGAGACACTATTCTTCTGCATCAAAAGGAGCCACTTGAGATGGTCCGGGTATTTGATTAGAATTCCTCCTGTACACCTCCCTGGGGAGGTGTTTTGGGCATGTACAACAAGAAGGAGGCCTCAGGACAGACCCTGGACATGCTAGAGATATTATATCTCTCAGATGACATGGGAACACCTTGGTATTCCTATGGAGGAGGTGGTGGAAAAAAGAAATGTCTGGGTATCTTTGCTTAGGTTGTTCTGCCACGACCCAGACCTGGATAAGCAACAGAAAATGGAAGGTGAAATGGGATTAGCAAGGTTGTTGGGCCGAATGGCATGTTCACGTCATAATTATTCTAGTGTTTTATATAGACCAAAGAGGTTTCATTTCTGTAGGTTGTAAGACTAGGGCAAACATTTTAGTCTGGAGATGCACTTTGGTGCAAATTTTGAATCTGAGAGAGTTCTGAACAAAAATATTTTTCATATTGCTTTATAATTTTTTACATTTTGTTTTGCTGAGAAATATGTAATACATTGACATTTAGTGCCGCTGCTGCTTATAATATTGTGATGAACTGTGCTCTGTGTTTTATGTTACAGTTGTTGTATGTCTGTAAGACTTAGCAGCTCTGATGTATAATAATACATTTCACTCATTATAGTGCTACAAATAATAATTTTAAATTAATGTATTAACCCACAATTACAATAATAATTTTAAGCATTCATACTTTTTACTTTTCCTGTTGCAGGTGCGTATTGAGGATGACATTGCAGTTACCAGTACTGGGATGGAACTATTAACCTGTGTTCCTCGCACTGTTGAAGAAATTGAGGCCTTCATGGCAGATGCAGTCAGGGCTTCAAAGGATTTTGATCACGTTGTCAGCGAAAAACTTTAAATTCTGCTAAATGAATGGGCAGTTTTATTATTATCTTTATAACAAGGAAAAATGAGTACCAAAGATTAAATTAAAGGTGCTTAAGCAAAAATTATTCAATAATGAACAAACTTGCAGAGTTTGCTTATAATTAGTATGATTTACAATAGATCTGTTTTTTCCAAGTGTCAGAAAGTAAGTCATTTGATTACTAAATTAAAACAATACAGTACCAAGAATCAGCAGTTGGCAGGAATCATCTAATTGATTTATCAATTTTTCTTTGACTGAACTCAACTTAATGAAATGCTAAATAGTATTATACTTTTATAATAAACCTGAATGATCATTTAATATGATAAAAAGTTATTTGTTAAAATATGTCAACAGATACCATGATTTTAATAAATAAACATGCATTACTCTAAATATATCTGTGTCCATATTTTAATTAAAAACTGGTTCCTCATAATGGGAGATGATAAAGGATCACCTTATGGAGAGTATGAACATAATGAATGTCACTATGCAATCTAATATTACAGAACTATGAACAGAAATCTCCATTATTAAATCACATAAATCCCAAGTTATAAAAGAGAAAGTGGAGCTTTGCATAGATTGCCACACTTAAAGTTAATAAACTAAGAAGATTGTTGAGCCGCAAGAATTTGCAAATTGTAGACTGGATGAAGCAGGTTTAGAAAATGGACTAATGAAAGGTGGCTTACCTAAAAATTCATATAATTACTTTGTTAATAAATGGTTGGCCATAGTGCTTTTCAGTTTTAAATGGCAGTACTGTGCAAACTGAAATAGTCTGAAGAATCTTCTGACCACTTGCTCGTACAATCAAGCCCCGAATTCTTATTGTCTGGTTCTTAAGGTATGTGAGTAGACAATGCATGTTGGCAGGGGCCCATAAACATCCATTTTTGCTGGACTACTCGATGGTGACATTCCATAAAATAAAGGTGATGAATCCAGTTATCAGGAAGGCGAAAGAAGTGGTTTATATCCATATTTGCTCAGGCATATATCTTAAAAGCTCAGCCTAAGTAATTCTTATTGGGTGTTCAGTCTTCTGAAGAAGCTGTCAATACATTCTCCTAAATCAGCACGTTCTCAGTGTAGTCCTTCATCAATTTGATATATCGTTAAACAGAAAGGCTCCTCTTGAGAACCTTTCAGTCAGGTTGGCCCTTCTATTCAGGACACATTGCTTTCTTCTGCTCAAACAGTATTGCAGATTCTTGGTAGAATGTGGAATGCTAAACCTCTTTGTTAAATGCTGTTTTCTATTATATTTTATTACTGAGAAATTGTGTTTTGAATGCTTATGTTTTTTCTGCCCTAGTTATAGACTTGTTAAGTGGATTATTATCAATATTTACAACAAAAGGGGTTGGCCCTGGGTGTGAAGTGGGCTGTTTTTGTAGTGCTTTGTCTTCTGTCAAATACACTGCACTCGGTGATAATGCTGGGTCACACCTTCATGGACTTTGTGTTAATTATACCACATTTTCGTAAATTGCATTTAATCAGTTGTTTGTTTCCTTGTGTGTATGCTTGCTCATGGCGGAACATGGTGGAAGGTAAGGGATCAATATTCAAGGGTTTGTTTGGTTACATTTTTCTATAATCCCATTGCTATGAGGGTGTTATGGGATACTCATGTAATTTTTATTCATTGACTGAGTTTCCATCAGGTGGCTGTAAGCCCGCATGGCTGTGCTTTGGTCTGTGTCAGTATTAAGTTTATTTTTTCAGACAAAAATTTTTTATTTCTATCTCACCTTCCTGATGACTATCCACTCAGTAGCTTCATGGAATTTTTGGGGCCTGGGTCAAAATGTTAAGTGGGAAAGTGTCCTCAAATTATCTTTGGCATAAAAAAGTGGATATTACATTTTTGTAAGAATCTAAATAACTTAAAAATTATTTGTCTAGACTTTACAATAAGCATTATCATTTTTGCTTTGGTCTCTTCCATTTCTAAAAAGAGAGGAGTAATAATTCTAGAAACACTGCAGGTTATAAGCACAAATATTAGCTCTGTGGACTAGTTAACTGGGTAGATTTTGTTACAGATGTGGACAAATTTGTTGGTACCTTTATAGCTCATTGAAAAAGTGCTGTATGCCTCCTGAAAAGTGAATAAATGAAAAGCAATTGTCCCATGTATAACCGCATGCATTTGATATGTCATCAAGTAAAGTAAAGCAAAGCAAGTGTGAAAAGAGATCAAGCACTGCGTATTCTACAAAGATATTCTAAAATGGCCTGGACACATTTGTTAGTAGTCCTAGAAATGATTATAATTGGATTTGAGTGATTTTTCAAGCTAGCTGTTTTCTTTAATATGAAATGTCTTCAATTGTTCCATCAGTCATTCAGCCTATTTAAATGGAGAAGAGTAGTCACTAGGCAGTATGGTATAATCATGTCCCACATTGAATATGGACTAGAGAAAGCAAAGGAGAGAGTTGTCTTGGGATATGAGAAAGAAAATAATAGACAAGCATGTTAAAGGCAAATGCTATAACAATAGTTGTAAATTTTAAGGAGTTTAAGATAAATAGGACTGCCAACCTGATTGGATGTAGCCACAATAGAAAAATTGAATGGGCAGAAAGGCTAGTGAGAATAGCATACAAAGAATAAAGGACCACTTCCAAAGAGAGAAAAGTTGAACTCCAAGGACAAAGCTGATCAACGTCTGGAAAAAGAGAGTAGCATTTTCAGTGTGTTGTCTAACACCATACCAATCTGCCTTTCTACCATATGCCACGAGACAGGTGTTAAAACTAAAAGATTATGAGATCATTCTGGGCATGGACATGAATTGACCTACTACTTGATAAACAATATCCGCCTGCCAGTCACCACATTCTACCTTCAGCTTACTGTTTTCGTAAATTTGCATTTGATATGTATTTGGTTGATTTCTTTTATTTGCTTAAACATTCCACAAAGATATTCATGATCTCTTCTCCTCCTCACTGCACTTATTCTAGGATCAACTATATTTTTATTTCTCAATCACTGGCCACATTCTTTTCTAATGGAGATTTGGAACAAGCATCATTATCTGACCACTGCTGTGCTGCTTGTCACTTTAACCTGCTGCTGTTTCATTATGTGTTGCTCACTGGCAATTTAAAGACAAAATCAACCCAAAAGTGACATTCCTGTGTTTTGCATGTTTTGAGCATACTACTGGACTACGACACACATAGATTATGCTACACAAGTAATGTGAGATTTTTTTTCTATGATCATTTTTCACATTGGTTACCATTGGGTTCTGTTATATCATAAACTGTTTTTCCGTTCTGAATGAAAACATGAACAGGACATACTGTACAATGGGATATGATCTTGTGCTACTGGAACTGTACTGTTAATATATTTAGAAATTAAACATTAATTTGAAAACATCTCTCTCCTTAAAAAATCTCTATATTTGGGTAGCAAAACAGAGAAACACAGAGGGAGGGAAGGTGGCATAATTTGCTGTAGACATGACTATAGACTGACAGAAAAGAAACTTTCTCTTGCCACTTCATTAGTCCATAGAGCAGATGAATTTTTCTCTGCTAAGACCTGTTTACACAAGCTCTGAACTGGTGAAACAAGCAGAATTGCACAATTACCTGAGGAATAAAATGTCATACAAATATTCAAGTGTAGCTCATGTGGTGAGAAATGATGAAGAGACTTGGTGAAAATTACTTTGCTGATGCTGCTGTTTATAGGCAAAGAGAGTCAGAGCTTGCTGCCATGTAACAAATAGCAAATACCGCTGCATTGACTAATGTTTTGCTGACAAAGGAAGATGGCAAATGTTGGATGATCCTACAACAGTGTTCTTTGTCACATAATCGGCTTCTGTGATTTTCTAGGTGCTCGGCAGATGTTGCTGCTCTCTTTTTCTTTCTGCCATGTCACTTGGCTTTTGCAATAATTTTGCCATAATAAACACATGACCACTTCACTTTGCCAAGGCTGTCACTATCTAAAACATTTTCAGTTTCCAGAATGTATCAGGTCATATGCTTTTGAGTAAGGCAAACAAGGTTCTAGCCCCATTTGTTTGCGAATAATCACTTTCTTTATATACAGATTAAATTTCACAGTTTCAACAAATTAGCCGTTACAGTTTAAAGTTTTTTTCCCTTTTCATATTAAAAAATTTTTGTCATCATGGTAATTGTTTTGTTGGTGTCTTATATTAATTGAGCTGAGAGTTATTAATTTTCCTCTCCTTTCAACTAGAGTTAAAAATCGCAAAAAATGTGTACTCTTCATTTTAAGGGTAATTACAAGAAATAAACACATTATTGTGAGGAATGGAAAAAGTAGCAAAAAAAAGTGGTTGCACAGCACATGAAATTAAACAAAACAAATGAAATAAATCTCAAAAAAAAAAAAAAAAAACACCACTACAACCTGGGATGTTTATCCATGCTAAAAGCTCTTGGCCATTGTTGATATTAAATTGTTGGTTTTATTTGTATTTTTGCTCATTCTTTCTCATCACATTTGCACTGCATGAAACAACCTTCAGGTTCCTTGCCTTTGTAGTCAATGTGGCAGAGTGATTTCCCTTTGTTTTGTTCCGGAACACTATCTTTAAGAATACCACTCAGTCCTCCAGGAACCCTAATTATCAGAACAATCAGTTTCGTTCTGTCCATTACTTGTACCTTACCCCTCGTAAATTTGTTGAAAGGGGTTTATTCACTGATCCTATTTGTCACTTCTGCACCTACATATTCCCAGAATTGGGACTATCCCACTGTCACTTCCAGTTGGATCTGTATCTTGAATTCCCTCTTATTGATCATGTCTGTCCACCTCAAATTATCCTTCTCCTTGGACCTTTTCTTTCCGTTTCTTAGTTCAGTCTGGGAGAGGTTGTTGTCTCTGGGTACCATTACTGCCAAAACTAGGATTAATGGAGTCCTGGTCCCAAATTCTGGGAATGGCTTTCTGTCACTAAGCTTGTGGGTAGTTTATCTGCTGCCAAGTGATAATAGGAGCTCAGCCTCCTTACTTTCCTTTCTTTTTCATTCTGGCAATAGGCTGTTGTCCCTTTTACATCCTCTGTTATGCTAAATATGTTAATCCATAGGTGGCAGTTATGAATTGTGTGCTTTGCAGCAGTACCCCATTGGGGAACAAGTCCTCCTTCATCCTGCTATATTCTCTGCACGCTGACAGTGTCTGTGTCTTCTACAGACTGTTGCTGTGATTCTGGATTTCCCAACATGTACATCTGTTGCTGTGTATTTTGCCTTTGGAAGGTTGCAGTTGTTTGTTTTTTTTATATTTTATAAGTCAAACACAAATTTGATGCACATTTTGATGCTTCATTTTAGTGGTCTCACTTGTTAATGTTTCCCAGCCTTAATTGCTTATTTCAATATTAAACAGCTGCATTCACTGTGTTTAATGGCTCCTTATTAGCAATAAGATGTAAATGACAAAGCAGTCAGCAGTTCTTCATTTAACTTGTTTCCATTTACATCTGTGTGTGTTCATCATGCACTGTTTGATTTAATAAAAAAACTTAATAGAAAAATGTGACAGACTGAAAATGATCTGTTTTAGGCTTCCAACCGTTTGGGTGATAACCTTGGAAAGGAAACAATCTGTACTATAAGAACCATACATTGCAGACTAACAAGCCATAAAATTAAATAAAGTCTGAGATTTGCAAGGATTTGTTTCTAATTAAGCAAATTGATTGGAATGAAAACCTGCAGCCACTACAGCTCTCCAGAACTGATATCGCCCACCCCTGATCTAGTTGATAGTTCTACATTTAGTTACAACAAAATAATGGTTTATTTAGCATTTTTCTTTGTATGTTTTTTTTTTATTTGTTTTTAACCTGAATCTATTAACTGTATTTTTAGACATTTAAGGCATTTAAGGGAGTTCTGGTGTCATTAGGGCCCTACCTTTTTAAGGCCTCAAGTGGCTTCAGTCTGTCTGTGGGAAACTTGTATGGTCCATCCGCATTACTTTAGGTATGCTTGCATACAATGAGTGAAGCAACTTTGCAATAGCCTTGTCTGTTTGAGTGTCCACATGAAAGAACTTGGTCCCTCATAAACCAATTTGTTTTGTAAATGGGCCACACTTATTCTTTAAATAAATTTATTGAGGCAGCCCAATTTTCATTATGATATCTTCAACGGATCATACTATACACAATTTTAACATTTCAAAATCTCCCTTTGAAAACCATTGTCGAATTTGCAGACTCATCTATCTTGAAAAACAGAAACATTGTGTGTGACTTCAACTGCAAATTAGATTAGTCAGTCAGTCAGTCATTTTCCAACCCGCTATATCCTAACACAGGGTCACAGGGGTCTGCTGGAGCCTATACCAGCCAACACAGGGCGAAAGGCAAGAACAAATCCCGGGCAGGGCGTCAGCCCACCACAGACAAATTAGATTACTGTTTCAGTTTTACCTTGACAGGGGTTACACCAACTTGTATATTTTCCTCTCTCTCTCTCTTCTGGTATACACTACAGACGGCAAATAGATCCCCAGCACAAATAATGAAGCACTAATAGGCTGCATGCATAATTTGGAAGTCGCCAACACTGGTTGTTTGAGCGCACATGGGATTGTGATCCTACATTGGCTAGTCCAGCTTGGCATGCGTGAAAACCTCCGTACCAACAAGTTATTTCTGCATTATGAAGTCCTCACATTAGCTTGAGTGCAAGCAGAAGAGAACTAGTGCATCACCACCTTACTCCTCCGATGCTTTAAGTTATAACAGACAAGTTAAATAAGCTTCCTAGCTATAAACATGCAAAATGCAAGCAAGGGAAACAAAGAGTTATCTAGATGTCTAGTACCCTGTGGCATCTAAGCTGTTGTGCATGGAGTAAATTAATATTTACTCGGTGTTAACTTTACACAAAACCAACCTCACTGGTCTTGTAGCTGCGTTTTCCCAAAATTACCAAAGTTCTGCAGCTTCAACTCAAAAAATGGGATTCAACAAAAGCCTGACACGCAGAAATGATTCCACAGACAAAATATCTTCGTTTTTAAAAGTTTAGTTAAGTTTTAAAGTAAAACAGTTCACACAAAAAAGGAAAATTAAAATAGCAAAAAAGGAAAAATTAATGTTAAGAAAAGTTCAATTCTAAGCTTAATCTTGTTACATCTCAAATCGTTACTATTTACTTAACATTTCTGAACCATTTCAAAACGGTCAGAAAACTGTATGCTTATCCATTTCTAAACTTAAAATGGGTCTTTCAAGTCCCTCTTTACTGGGACCTGTTCTAAACAACAACTGAGCTTATTATCACACTGTTTCTCAGTTACAGTAAGAAGGTTCTATCTCTTGCAAACTTATAGGGGGAAAAGACTATACCAAAAGTTATGACTATGAAAGAAATTTATATTCTATTCAAATTAAGCAAACATTAATATGAGTTTAATTCAAAACTTTAACTTTCTAAGATTGGCTCTTACAGGTCTGTTATTTGCAGATTACTATGCTTCACTATTTCATTGTCAGTCTATTAGGGTTACCAGACGTCCTGTGGCAGGGAAATCCCTATAAATAACTGAAGAATATCAAAATGTCCTGGTTTTAACGGGTTGCCCATTTAATAAAACATTGCCCAACTGAAACAAACATCATCACTATATATTGTGAATTGTGTCTATGAAATTCCCAGAAGGACCCACAACCCAAAAAAAATGATCATATACAGTATACATCACAGTCAAAACTCCAGCATAGAAAGCTTAATTACAAACTTGTGTTAAATTTAAACAGCACCACAAGAAGGACCAAGAAGTAGACAAAACCAGAGTGGGCTGCCATTTTATTAATTTCCACTTCCACCACTGTGTGGAATGATATTTGTTTAACACTTTGTAAAAGGGTTGGGAGGTCAAAAACCTATAGTTTAAAAAGCTCTATGATATTAATATTTCAGGCATATTTTTAATGTCACAACTCATTCTATCTGATGTTTAAAGTAATTTATAAAATTTTGAGTAGCTACAGCTATGAGCCAGTCTTTCAAATAACTACTATTATTTTAAGTATAAATATTACTTTAATTTTGCATGTAGAAATTTCTAGTCATATTTAACCAAAATGTAAGACTTACTGTACTGAGAAAAATTGCATCAGTAGAGTATCACCAAAACAAAACACTAGTGAATGTAAAATTAAATATGCAGAGAAAAAAAGTATTTTCACAGTAAAAAAAGTACTATCACAGTATAATTTTCTGTAGCTTTAAGGCAGTTGAGGAGTCAACGTGTCCGTAAGAACTTGCCCTGTTAAGCTCATTTTTAAACACACAAAATCAAAAAACGATGCTAGTTTTCCCTAATGAGCTTTACAATACTGTTTTGTTTACTCTGTTTTTCCACTTAAAAGCTGCATCTTCTCCAAATAATTATAAAATAATCGTAATATTCATGCAAATGAAATATTATGAGTTTTATTTAACAAACTGTAAAAACCACTATTTTTTCACCTCAGTGCATAATCTTTTCCTATATTCTAACCTTCCTCCCTGTCCCTGCCAACTGAGAAGTACCCCATAGCATGATGCTAGGCAGGTGATGAGCAAAGTCTGGTGTTCACTAGATGTAGTGCTTGGAGTTCAACCCAAAAAATTACATTTTAGTCTCATCACACCAGAGAATCATTTTCCTCATGCTCTCTAAGTCTTTAAAAAACATTTTACAGACTCCAAGCAGGCTGTCATATTCCTTTTATTCTGGAGAGTCAGCCAGAACTCACCCACTACATTCTCAAATTGAGTTGTGGGCCTTTGACTGCAAGGGACCTTTTTCACAACCCCTCCACCCAATGAAACAATCAAGTGTCCATGCACCAACAGCAGGAGTGAGAAAAAACATGCTGCTTTAAATGACTGGGTGTCCATGTAGATTATGCAAATATGACTACAAAACACCATTTTCAGCAGCCACTCATTCAGTGCCCTTAAGCGTAATCATGTTAAATGCTAATTAATAATTAGAAAATCTTGGGATTGTGTTAGCACAGCTGAAACCTGTTATTCTGTTCAGTCAAACAAGTAAGCATTCAGCTATCGAACCTGTAAGGATTTTGTTTCTCAAACTACATACTCTGATGTATCATCTTATGCAGTTGTGCATCTGGGTCTTCCTCACTAGAACATTCAGAAGTTTAGAAATACGTCTGTAACCAATGCCATCAGAATGTTTTGCAACAATAAGGTTGCAAAGGTCTTGAGAGAGCTCTTTGCTTTTTATCCATCATGAGATGCTTCTTGCGTGACACCTTAGGTAATGAGAAACCTTTTTATAGGTCATCAATTAGGACTAAACCAGCTGACATTAATTTGCACTGATAGGGGGCAGGATTGCTTTCGAAATACTGACAGATTTCAGCTGGTGTCTTGGTTTCCATGCCTTTTCGCACCTCCTTTTTTTCATGTGGTCAAAACTTTTTCCCCGTGTCATTCCACTTTATTATCCATCCATCTATCCATCCATCATCCAACCTGCTATATCCTAGCACAGGTAACAAACCCCAGGCAGTGCGCCAGCCCACCACAAGGCACCCACACCCACACACCAAGCACACACTAGGGACATTTTAGGATCGCCAATGCACCTAACCTGCATGTCTTTGGACTGTGGGAGGAAACTGGAGCATACCTTATTATACATAACTTAATTTATGAACTTATTTGTTTTGATTTTTTTGTATGTATGAATTACTTGGGTTATTACCAACATCTGGTGGAAATTTCATGTCAATAGCCCTATTAGAAATATATTTACTGAGAAAAATGTTGATGCGTTCAATACTTATTTTCCCCAATGTATGTGTGTGTGTGTGTATATTTATATAGTATATGTATATACTGTGTATGTATATATATATATATATATATATATATATATATATATATATATATATATATATATATATATTGAAGCCCAGGGAGCATGCAGTCGCCTGAACCCGACACAGACAGGCAGGACACAGGTTCACCACACAGCACACATTTTTATTCTTTCCCACAATATACAATCAAGGGCAACAATGCTTACACAGTCCTTCCACCTCCAGTCCTTCACACAGGCTTTGTCCTTCTTCCTCCCAACTCTGGCCATTGAATACTGGTGGCTGGCCCCCTTTTATACTAGAGGTGTCCAACAACCTTTTTCTGGCAGCACTTCCTGGTGTGTCGGGAGTGCTGCCAAACAGGGCCCAGGCAAACATCCCCCTGAGGTTGAGCTTCCATGCTTAAAACCCGTGGCTCCACTACACACCAAGGAGGCTGTATGACGATGCAGGTTCGATCCAAGCTCCCATCCGACCTCCAGGAGCTGTTGAACCCAACACCATCGGTAATGTCACCGAGATGAGCTGACAAATGAGGACACTTCTCAAATGAAGCCAGGGGATATTTCCAAAAAGAGAGCCAACAGCCACAAGCTCCTTTTGGCCAACCTCCGTCTTTGGCTTCCATTAAGGACATCGTTGCCAGACCGTCCACAGTCGCTCCTCAGATCCCTCAGGAGGACACCTGCCTTGCTCACCCCACTCCAATAGAACATTCAGTGGGGCAAACTAGCCCCTAAGGCACCACAATCTAACAATCCTTCGCGGGGCCCCAGCTCGTGCTATCTCCTCTTTACAGATGGCCAGATCATAGCTGCTAAGATGGCTCTTCACGTCTTCTAACCTTTCATTTTCTTCATCTATCCATCTATTCATCCCTCTTTTTCTGCTGTCGACCCGTATATATATACATACCCCCCTGCGCCTCCGTGGGCGTAGCGCCTTAATTACATGCCGCAGGAAGCCAATGAAGCAATCGGGAACGATCACACCCACACGTGCAACTGTGACTTGATCCAACTACCTCATTAACTCCCCGCAGTCATGCAATTGCGCCCACAGAGAATGACATGGCTGTACGGATTAAAACCTGGTCCCTTTTTTTTGAAGCCATAGACCTGCTATACCACAGGCTGCCCTCTATCGATCCGGGGGAAAAGAATATCCTGAAAAAGGTCTCCCCCCCAGTCCTTCCATTGTCAGGACTTCCCGGCCAGGTAAGGACCCCAGCCATCCGCTACTATATATATCCATCCATCCATCCATCCATTATTCAACCCGCTATATCCTAACTACAGGGTCACGGGGGTCTGCTGGAGCCAATCCCAGCCAACACAGGGTGCAAAGCAGAAAACAAACCCTGGGCAGGGCGCCAGCCCTGTAAACAGGTGAGTGCTATCTTAAACACCCCAAGATATGCAGTCTGAAAAGTGTCTTTCTCTGTCCTTCCCTCTCTGTCACAGACCAACTTCACCAACATTACAATATTTTTAGTTTTGATACACGTGTTTGCTGTATCAGAACAGTTTCATAAGCTGGCAGAAAATACAATGAGGAGGAAAGATGAATGTTAACACTTATTAATAAAATGCACGTATCTATAACATCAATTAATACAAGAATAAGCTACTCCTAGAAACAGAACTGGGCAGCCATAAAGCAGGTTCAGCCTTTACATTGGCATGGAACCATTTGTGAACTGTTTTTCTCTTTTTTTGAACATAAGTTGTTTGAAACTTGTGAATTACTTTTCATCTACCAGTGCTCCAATTGAAAAACCAAAAGAAATGTAACCAAGTGTACCATAAATGTTGTAAGTCGCCTTGGGTAAAGGCGACAGCCAATTAAATTAATGTAAGCAACAGTCACAAAGGTCAATCCTAGCACTCAAATCAGCCTCAAATGTAAGTAATACATGTAAAATGCTTGAACCTGGGCCTGCATGTTTTAACTAGGTCAACCTGACATCACTTGTACCAACACAATTAGAGATGGGATCATATGGACCTTTAGGTAAGGGAAGTTCTCTGATTGGTGTATATCAAAATATATTTAAATATGTAAATTAACCTGTTAAAAGGAACTTTCCTGTATAGATTAGTCAGTCTTGCTATAAAGTGCTCAGTAATACATATACATTAAAAACTAAAATAAACAAACTCACACAAAACAATACTGTCATGTCATGTCATTTTCTAATTCAGTTAGTCCAGAACAGGGCACAAGGTAAAAACAAAAACATGTGCCAATTTAGCATCACCAATACAACAAACCTGCATGTCTTTGGACAGTGAGGGAAACTGGAGTGCCCAGAGGAAACCCACGCAGACATGGGGAGAATATGCAGACACTTCACACCTGGGACCCAGGATGCAAACCTAGTTCTACTTACTGCAAGGCAGCAGCACTGCCAATATTCAGCTAGCTATCAATAATCCCTTGTTAGAATTCCAAAATGCAATGTTGAGAGGAGGAGTGTTAAAGAAATATCAACTTTATTTGTGCCTAATAACAAGTTTAGTACTTAAAAATTAAAGATAAATAAAATGGTGGTACACCAAAAAGAAAGGCCTAAGTATTTCAGCTTAGAACTGTCCCATGATATCAGATCACATATTCATCAATACTCTGCTTTGCTTTGAATAAAATTTGCAGTTTTTTCTAAAATCGTGCTGTGGGCTTCTTCTTAGTATAAACCAAGATCCATGATATTGCATAGCTTCACAGAATTGTTTTTTTATATTGGGGTTAGGGTTGACCAGTTAATACAATATTTTAGGGGGCCTTGGCTTAAAAAGGTTTGGCAACCCCTGAGTTAAGACAAACATTTCCTTTTACACTTTGAACCAGTCTGTAAAAAGTCAATAAGTCTCTCTATCAAATTAAACTTCAAATTAAAATATTTAACAAGCATCTCTGCAAGAGCTTGGATTTGGAAGGCATTAAAAGCTGACAAGAAATCCACAAACAAAGCACATGCATGAGTCTGATGCCCTTCAGGAATTCATCCTCCACCCCTGCATTATACTGGTGGGCAAATTGAAATGTCTAATAAGGCCTGAGTTTTCTTTGTCAGCCTTTTCTTTATAGGTATTACAAATAATATCGAAACCAGTGATTTCAAAGTTACTGATCTAAAGTCATTTAAGGTTTTAAGGGATCACATATTAGCTACTGGAATTACGGTAGCCTGTTTCCTCAGCTTTCGAACAAGAAAAACTGAAAATAAAATAAAGAATTGGGCTGAGCTACTCTGCACAAGTTTTCAAGAGTATTCCACTAAGAGTTGATGTTTGTTTTAATTTTATAATAATGTTCTCTACATCCCTTTGAACAAAAAAGTCTCTGTCTTTTATATGAAATCTCCTGCTTCAAGCATTGCTCATTAAAATCAAATTGCTCAAATCCTCTGTAGAATTCATTAAATCAATTTCCAAAATCAAAGTTAATGTTAAGACTAGAATCTTTTACAATGGTTATTATTTTTTGACGGATGCCAGACAGATAAAGTTTTAATTGCTGATCAAACAGATCTCAAACTACGTATAGGCAATTTCTGTTCAATTTTATCCTTTGAATCAAGTTTAGCTTTTTGAATCCCAAACTTCAAATTGCTCTGTGCAGCAAATGTCTCATTAGTACTACTTTGTCTAAGAGCCATTTTCTTTTTGTATGATGCTGACACTATGGATTTGTTGACACTGGATTTGTTGTGAGTACTGTATAGACCTTTTATTTCAGCTAGGTGTGTCTTCACAAAAAGTCACTGATAACATCAAAAAGTCAACCTACATTTGTGATTGTATTCTTAAATAGATTCCATTCTGTACATCCTTTTAGATTTAGAAACTTAGCTATCTTTTTGTGTAGTTTTCCCGTTTTCATTGCTGCTTTTTAAATGGCGAGAAGGTTTATTTAACTGTGATCAGAACAGCCTAGCAATGGTTTGACATTAAGAGTGGACTAGCTAAAAACCTTGTACCATGTTCATAACCGTGCTCACACTTATAGGATGGCAAGATACAAACACAAGCAAAGCTTAAGTGAAATCTGGACTGCACTTACCTTAAAAACATCTCACCCCACCTCTACAAAAACTCTTTAGTCAATGAAAAAACCAACAAAAAAAACAGTTAAACTTGACAAAAGAAAGGTTGTGTAAATATAAATTGAATATTTTAAAAGATGAACTATTAAACACAACCATAATTCCCTGAACCTGAAATAAATGCAAATACGGTTTGTATAGTAATAAAAATAAAACAAAAATCTATTCCTAAACCTCTCTTGCCTTAACTATAATACATAAATACTAATAAAATAAAGAACAAAAATCAACAAACACACACAAATTCCAATGTAAAGTACAGTTACTGCTGGGAATGAATAATGGATGGTGTGGTCGAAATTTAACATCTTATTAAAGAAAGAAACATCCTCTAATAGGACGAATCAGTAATCGGCAGGAGAAAAGCTGTTCATTGTATCTTTTAATGACTCCTCTGCAAAATGCCTTGGAGGGAGCATTCTTCAAAAGCAGTCCGTTACAGCATGGACAGAATGATCAGAATGGTCCAAGAAACAAAGGACAGAGGTTCATTTTATAAACTTGAATTTACATATAGTGCCAATCAATGCATACATTTTACTCTGGTTGGTTCGTTGGCTTACACCCAAATGTTTATATAGAATAAAAGTCTATTGTATTATATTATGGTTCTTCTTATACTTGAGCTGAGACACCACCCTTGAAATTTCTGTACATATAACAATTGTCTATTCTCGTTTATATGACATCTGCTGATTTCTTAGTCATCTTAAATTCTTTCACCAGGTTAGATTCACCTGATTTATATAAAATAATTTCTAAACTGAGACCCTCCACCTGCGTTCTTGACCCAATACCAACAAGTTTTTTCAAAGAAGTATCGGGCGTGCTAATTGATAGTATTCTTGACATAGTAAACTTGTCATTAGATACGGGGGTCTTCCCAGACTGTCTTAAGACTGCTGTAGTTAAACCCCTACTCAAGAAAAATAATCTTGACTCCACTGCTTTTGAAAATTTTAGACCTATTTCTAACTTGCCTTTCTTAAGTAAAATTCTATAGAAGGCAGTCATTATGCAGTTAAATAACCACCTCAATAAACATGCCATTCTTGATATGTTTCAGTCGGGTTTCAGAACAAATCACAGTACAGAAACTGCACATGTTAAAATAGTAAATGACTTGCAGGTAAATGCAGGCAGAGGCTATTTATCTGTTCTCATCCTCTTAGATCTGAGTGCCGCATTTGATACCATTGATCACAATATTCTTAGAAATCGCCTTAGTCAGTGGATGGGCCTCCCTGGCAGTGTCTTAAATTGGTTTGAATCCTACCTGGCAGGTAGAAAATTCTTTGTTAGTTATGGTGTTCCACAAGGATCTATCCTTGCTCTTTTCGATCTACATGCTTCCATTAGGTCAGATTATCTCTGTTTCATAACGGGAACAACCACAGCTATGCTGATGACACGCAACTGTATTTATCAATAGCACCTGATGACCCCGACTGTTTCACTAACGCAATGTCTTACTTGTGTTTCTGAGTGGATGAGTAGTAATTTTCTCAAGCTAAATAAAGAAAAAACTGAAATTTTAGTGATTGGCAATAATGGATATAATGAGGTTATTATAAATAAACTTGATGCATTAGGATTAAAAGTCAAGATGAAGGTAAGGAATTTAGGGGTAACTGTTGATTGTGACCTGAATTTTAAATCGCATATTAATCAGATCACTAGGGCAGCATTTTTTCACTTAAGAAATATAGCAAAGGTTAGACCTCTTATATCATTGAAAGATGTTGAGAAATTAGTTCACGCTTTTGTTTTCAGTCGACTAGATTACTGTAACGCTCTCCTAAAAAACTCTGCCGTCTGGAGTTTTTTTTGTTTTTTCTGTCCTCCCTGGCCATCAGACCTTACTTTTATTCTATGTTAATTAGTGTTCTCTGATTTTAATTCTTGCTTTGTCTTTTTTCTCTTTCTTCATCATGTAAAGCACTTTGAGCTACATTATTTGTAAGAAAATGTGCTATATAAATAAATGTTGTTGTTGTTGTTGTCTCTTAGTCATCCTTCAGTACATTTTGTACTTTAAATCAACCTTTCTTCTGGTACATTCTTTATTTACTTGAACATCTCAGTATTTTTCCTGAACCAAATCTTATATTTCAGCATACATTTTGTTGTTCACTTGACCTTTATTTGGTTTCCCACATTTATTAATCCTTTATGCTATATTTCTTTAAGATGAATGCTATGTTACCCTAAAATTATTCTTCCACAATGGATGTCGGCAAGGTAAGAAAATTTAAATGAAAACAGATGACCCATTTCAAATAGGGCTAGTCCGAAAATAAACCAAAATAATCTCAATGGTCATTCACAAAACAAATTGTGGGAAGTGGATGGAGAAATGTAACCAGATGGGGACATGCTAATGGGTTATTCTTGTTGATTGATGACAGTGATGTTTGTAAATTGCAATAATTATAGCTAATAAGGAAAATCTCTTTTATTGTTGCTGTTTTTATTATTTAAATGAAAGGTCACATTTTAAATTATGCAACCCAAAACTAGACGTGACATCACCACCCTAACCCACTCTCACCTCGGAGTACTGCATCCTCCAACCATCCTTCTTCTGATACCAACATAGGAGAGACATCCCCACCCACAATTACAGCAGTGCAGGTGAGCAGAGAGCTGAGGAGACTTTGTGCCAGCAAAGCAGCGGGTCCAGATGGAGTATTGCCACGACTGCTGAAGGCCTGTGCGCTGGAACTGGGGAGTCCTCTACTGCGCATCTTCAACCTGAGCCTGGAACAGGGGAGAGTCCCGAGGCTTTGGAAAACATCTTGTATCACCCCAGTCCCAAAGGTATCACGTCCTAGTGAGTTGAATGACTTCCGGCTTGTCGCTCTGACGTCAAATGTGATGAAGACCATGGAGCGGCTGCTGCTTCACCACCTGAGGCCACAGGTCCGCCGTGCCCTCGACCCTCTGCAGTTCGCATACCAGGAGAAGGTGGGAGCGGAGGATGCCATCATCTATATGCTACACTGATCCCTCTCCCACTTGGACAAAGGCAGTGGCGCTATAAGAATTTTGTTTTTGGACTTCTCTAGCACCTTCAACACCATCCAACCTCTGCTCCTTAGGGACAAGCTGACAGAGATAGGAGTAAATTTATACCTGGTGGCATGGATCGTGAACTATCTTACAGACAGACCTCAGTATGTGAGTCTCGGGAACTGCAGGTCTGACATTGTGGTCAGTAACACAGGAGCACTGCAGGGGACTGTACTTTCTCCGGTCCTGTTCAGCCTATATACATCAGACTTCCTGCCACGTGCAAAAGTTCGCTGACGACACTGCTATCGTGGGCTGCATCAAGAGTGGGCAGGAGGAGGAGTATAGGAAGCTAATCAAGGACTTTGTTAAATGGTGTGACTCAAACCACTTACACCTGAACACCAGCAAGACCAAGGAACTGGTGGTGGATTTTAGGAGGCCCAGGCCCCTCATGGACCCCGTGATCATCAGAGGAGACTGTGTGCATAGGGTACAGACCTATAAATACCTGGGAGTGCAGCTAGATAATAAATTGGACTGGACTGCCAATACTGATGCTCTGTGTAAGAAAGGCAGAGCCGACTATACTTCCTTAGAAGGCTGGTGTCCTTCAACATCTGCAATAAGATGCTGCAGATGTTGTACCAGACAGTTGTGGCAAGTGCCCTCTTCTATGCGGTGGTGTGCTGGGGAGGCAGCATAAAGAAGAAGGACGCCTCACACTTAGACAAACTTGTGAGGAAGGCAGGCTCTATTGTAGGAATGAAGCTGGACAGTTTAACATCCATGGCAGAGCGACGGGTGCTGAGCAGGCTCCTGTCAATCATGGAGAATCCATTGCATCCACTGAACAGTGTCATCTTCAGGCAGAGGAACAACTTCAGCGACAGACTGCTGTCATTGTCCTGCTCCACTGACAGACTGAGGAGATTGTTCCTCCCCAACACTATGCGACTCTTCAATTCCACCTGAGGGGGGTAAACATTAACATTATTCAAAGTTATTGTCTATTTTTACCTGCATTTTTTTACTCTTTAATTTAATATTGTTTTTTGTGTCAGTATGCTGCTGGATTATGTGAATTTCCCCTGGGGATTAATAAAGTATCTATCTATCTATCTATCTATCTATCTATCTATCTATCTATCTAT
>JANRMT010062806.1:16032503-16046405 GCA_026402145.1 Polypterus bichir lapradei | reverse complement strand
TATCTATCTATCTATCTATCTATCTATCTATCTATCTATCTATCTATCTATCTATCTATCTATCTATCTATCTATCTATCTATCTACAGAAAATCACCATCTTTAGGAAAAACTTAAATGCTGTAGTGTCCTTGGTCTGGACCTGAGAGAAACGCATTACTCAGGTGACTGAGGACTGTCAAAGGGGGCCGGGCTACTTGGACGAACCAGCCATTCAAGACCTCCTAAGAGTGTTAAATGGAAAGGTGCAAAAAGGGCACTTAAAGAAGCACTTCAGAGTCATCCTACCTACTGTTAATGTCCATTGGCCTGGTTGTGTGAACTTCAACAAAACTCATGTTTAGATCAGCTCTTGGGTCAGAAGGGAAAAAGTGTGGCAGACGGGTTGCCTACGTCCCTAGGTGAGCAGAGTGAGGTGAGGGAGATATTTAGATGCTCTGTTTTATACTTAGACCGTTCAAATGGTATTGAAATTATGCAATTGTCCATTTACATGGTCACCTTTTGCCTCCTCAGCCTCAATTACACAACTTCTTGTCTGCCCTGTTTACATGTTGCTTTTATAATAGTCAGCCTGTCAGTTAAAATCAGAAAAGCAGTAATGAGATCAAAGGTTCACATCCCGGGTCTTCCCTGTTTGGAGAGCACTTTGAGTAGTGAGAAAAGCGCTATATAAATGTAAAGAATTATTATTATTTGTGCTTATACTAGGATTGGTTTGGGCATGTGGAGAGGAGAGATGCTAAGGATAGAGGTGCCAGGGAAGAGAAAAAGAGGAAGGCCTAAGAGAAGGTTTATGGATGTGGTAAGAGAGGACATGCAGATGATGGATGTAACAGAACAAGATGCAGAGGACAGAAAGATATGGAAGAAGATGATCCACTGTGGCAACCCCTAATGGGAGCAGTCGAAAGAAGAAGAAGATTGTGTTTGTACTAGGCAGGTTCCACTTACAATAGGAAGTCCCTGCTGTACTGATTTCTTTCTGGTTAAAAAAGGGTGCAAGTGGATTAGAACAATTAAAGAGAAAAGAATGTCCAAAACAAAACAAACAACACTAGCAACACCATAACTTTTTCAGTGATAAACATGATCCCATGATTAAAAATGAATCAGAACAAATATAAAGTACCACAGAATTTACAAAACAAACACGGAGATTAAGAGACCTTCTGCCAGTCCCCACTAGAGCAGCGCTTATCTCCTTGGTTGAGTTCAGGGGTGTTTGGTTAGGCTTAGTCCCTTGATTTAACAGGACTGTGCACTTTTCTGACAGCAAACAAACCAATAGTTTAACCAGTTGAAGTTGTGAAGCCTAGGAGAAATAAAAGCAGCCAGACCAAAGCTGTACTCTCACCATTGACTTTTGCAGTGTAAGTGCCATGCAGAATTATCCAGCATTTCATCCAGGTGGAAAGGAAGTTCATTGCGGAAGGACAAAACTGGACTGGTATCCCTACCAGGTTAGGAATTGTTTCCTTGCCAGGGAGGGAGGCCAGAATAATGGAAAGACCAGGGGAGTTAGCCTTTTTAGAGTATATGCTCTCCAAAAAGAGGGCAGTTCTGCTATGTTGCATGTTGCATGGGGCATGCTGGGAATCGCAGTCTAATGGCACTGCCCTGCTGCATGCTATACAGTGGGAGGTATAGGGATAAACTATTCCCACTTTGTACAAAGTTCCATCTGACCCAGAAGTACCTCTTGCAGACTTTGCTCAAATACCAGATGCACTTCCAGGGTCTGGCTTAAAAGGGACTCCTCCACCTCACCTTGGAAAAATAGTATGGAACTGAAAAGTAATTCGATAATTAGCTAGCCAGCCTGATAGGTAGCAAAAAATTAAGCACAGACAATTAATTCACAGAGCCAGCTGCATGCAACTTTTACTATCACTGTAATTATTCATAATTGGTCATTAGAATTGTTTATTTTATTGTTACTATTTGTAACTGTATGGTTCTGTGGTGCTTCAGACAGTGCTTCGATGTGTCTTCGCATGTCACTTCTTGTCTTCAGCAGTACAACAAAAACACTGAACACAACAACCCCTTTGCCACCCCATTAGGACTGTAGCCATGTCCAGGTTTTGGTTCTCTGTTTGACTTTTCGGTCATAGCCAAGTTTAAAGAGAGCTAGGCATTTGAATTAAAATTTTAGTTTTTTTATTTTTATATTTTGTGATACTGGTTAGTAATTAGTGTAATGCTATAATTAACTACGAGGCCATTTGCTGTGCTGTTTGGCATTTCTTGATTAAATCAAGTAAGATGATTGAACATAATGTTTGTTGTAGTTCTGGGTATAGTTCTTCTCTTGTGTACAGGATAGTTCTTTGTTCTTATTGTTCTGCACTAGAGCTGTTTTCACTTTATGTTAGATGTTGCTGCTAGATCATATCAATTTTGTCATTGGGGTATAAGGTAATATCAATGTATCTATCCACATTTCTCCAATTTTTGGAAGGCTATTATTAAAAACCTTTAGAATAGGGGGTATCTAGGTCTGTCTGTTACTCGATTACTGCTATACAACAGAACCTTAACAAACACTGTTTGGTTTTAATAAGACGTAGAAAGTACCAATGAGAATTTAAAATCGGGTGTACCTATAATAGTGCAACTGTTACCTACTTATTTCAGTATGAAAAGAAGCCTTAAAACTACTGTTCCAAAGTAACGGGGGATCATGTGCACTACCGTAGATGATTTTGTCTTTGGGGAGAAGACTCGGTGGTAACTAAAAATAAACTACATGCTGGAGGAGAGCCTGTGAGGGTCATCCAAGAGCTTGGACAGATCAAAGATGTGCAAAGGTGATTTCCATATGTGAAACTGAGAAGAACAAAATGAAGAAAGACACGACTCTGTGCAGTCTGTAGTGTACTTATTTGTTTTTAGAGGTGTTCCCCCATGTGTGCTGTCTGTTTTCTGTCCCAGTGTTTGTTACAATATTTTTAGGTTAATTTGTGACAATTGTGTTTTTTTCTACAGTATTTGTGCTCATGTGCAGATTTCATTAGTCTCATTTAGCTAGGGTAATTCCTTTTGCTTTACTCATCTGGCTGAAAAGAAGGCATGCAAAGACGCAAAAACGTTCCAAATTGGTCAGTACTCCATTGACACATTAAAACAGACTTCTCTTACTTGTCTAAAATCCTTAGGCAGTTATGCTTTGTTAGGGCATCTTGGTAAAAAACATAGATAGGTCAGTTAGGTGGCTTCTTATTCTGCAGGAATGCAAAAACTACTTCTCTTCTGAGGCAAATCAAAGCTTATGATCTGTAGACCTATGTATACAAATTTGTTGCATAATAATAAAGCATAATTGGTGCTTTTAACAGAACTACTAATATTCTAAAAACCAATAAATGTAAGCAGCCTGCTGTTTATTTTGTCTATTTTAGTTTCGCTTTTTTTTAACAAGTACTTCAAGCAGGAACTCCTGCTTCCAACTAGCTAAGATTAAATTCCTTATGGGACAATATGCTGTATATCCAATACCTTTTCTTCCTAAACTGATATATACATAAAACTAGGCAGCCTTAATGCTTTCTTGCCACTACCCACCTTTCAAATTTAACCAACAACCTTTTTATTGCTTGCGGCTTGACACATTAAGCGGCTACACCTCTGTCCCTGTACAAGGTTGCCACCCAGTGGTCATAAGGGAATGATACTTTTTATAGCATTTTGAGACAATCTATTCTTTAAATAAAATGGTTTTATATTTTTACTTCTTAATGCACTTCAGTATATTTTTATATAATGTAGCCTAGCTCACTGTTCATATTTACAAAGATGGTAAAAATAACAAAATGCAGTAAAGGCAAAAATAAGAACTTGAATCATATCTCCTCTTGATGCTATGCAGTGTAAAAATTCAAGTGGTTTATCATTGGAGGATGTCTCAGTATATAGTTATTATTCTAGTTATATTTAATGTGCTAATGAAAAATACAGGGTAGAAATTATTGTCCCTTTCTCATTTGTGGTATTTTATGACCAAAAAGGACCCATTAAAATTACAACAAAAATATTTTCAAGCAAGTTCACCTATATTCTAAATATTGGTCAGATTTAATATATACATCTTACTGGTCAAATGCCATTAACAAAATAGCCATTGCTAAAATGGTCAAAAGCATTCTAAGAACCCCTTATTTTCCAGTTTTTACTGAAATTAACACAGTTTAATGTCTCAATTTACATTTAAACAAAAGCATAGAAAGGGAAACATGCTTACTTTCACCACTGTTAAACTGTCCTATGAGGCACCTATAACGCATGATGCTGAATCTCAGAAACCTGTTTTCTGATTTTGTTGTGGAATTGGGTCTGTCAGACCAGTTTCTGTCAGAGTTTCCTCCAATTTCCAAGTTCCTTTTGATGACATAGGAATATGTACAGAGTGGCACTTTGGCTTTCTTTTCAATTCCTCTACCATAAATACCTACACTTTTATTTCATGTGAAACCAGACAAGCACATTCATTATCAGTAATGCTTTTTGCTATTGCTATTGAAACTCTAGGTATATATTTTCAAAAGCAGTCAGAGATAATAGGGATCTTTAAGCTTGAACTTTAATTAAAAATATATTTTATACTGATGATATTACACACATGCACGGCAAGGTCTGCAAGAATGAGCGTGGCCTGAAAATCCATTAAGCCCGAATAAAATGCTTATTCAGGGAAGTGTAGTGCATCCCGGTGACACCCCACAGTGCCCAGAACCTTCAAATGCTTAGCTCTCTTGCCCCTAGCAAAGTTGTTCAGCAGCATCAGATTAAATGGCTTCTAGCTAATCAGCACAGGAGGTGGCACCAGTTTGAAGAGGATGTAGCCAGAATCATCAACACAGCAGCAAAGGGTGATATAGACAAATGACTCCATACTTTGACCACAATCATTGTCAGCTTTGCGACAGAGAAGTTTGGTGTTGAGGAGCACAAGACAACGAGATCCATCTACACCTTGAATTACAGGGCAGAGAAAATCCAACAACTGCGGCAAGAGCTTTGGACACTGGCAAGGCAGTTCAAGGAGGAGAAAAGAAAGGAGGAGGAGAAACCACCTCTTTCTGAGCTTTACCATATCATTAGGATGAAACTTATGACCCTGGGTAGAGCAGAATGGCACAGGAGACAGAGGATTGAGAAAGCCAGGAAGCGAACTGCTTTCTTAGCAGACTGTATCCAGCAGAGAGTGCCATTTCTCCCTGGAATGTGTTTCTTGATGCAGAAATGACAAGAACCCAAATACTATACCTTTTGTACCCCACAGAAAATAATTACAAAAAAGAGAACTATGGTACAAAAAAAGATAATGTATTTAACTTGCTTTAACAGGTAACATTCATTCCCAGAAACATAATGAAAACCCTGTATACATACATTCTGTATTTAGGCCAGAGAGAAGCATTGGGACATCACAGCAAGTGAGCGGATGCTGACAAGTCAGATGTCCCATCCAGCAGCAATGGCATAGTGACGCTTCTGACATCGTTCTGGATCCTCGTCATTATAAACACTTGCATAATTATACATTAATAGAATTCATGTCAGAATTGACTGGTTATTAATACCTTCATAAACACTGGGTTCTGTAACCATATTGGTTAACACTAGAATCACTGAAACCTACAAAAAATCATAATCCTGGGCCACCTTAAATTCCTTTGCACCTCTCCATTAGCGTCTTTTGTTTTGCCAATGTATCGATCAGCACAAGCAGCAAGCAGACTTCTATCCCATCCCCCCCACTGCTGAAGATCAACTTGAACAAAAAGTCCTCCCAGCTCAAGTCTGTTTATCTGGGTGTGAGATGCCTGGAGTTGTATAGGGTAAATAATATACAGTGGAACTTCAGGTCACGACCATAATTCGTTCCAAAACTCTGGTCGCAACCCGATTTGGTCGTGACCCGAAGTAATTTCCCCGATAGGATTGTATGTAAATACAATTAATCCGTTCAAGACCGTACAAACTGTATGTAAATATATTTTTTTAAAGATTTTTAAGCACAAAAATAGTTAATTATACCATAGAATGCACAGTGTAATAGTAAACTAAATGTAAAAACATTGAATAACACTGAGAAAACCTTGTACAGAGAAAACTAACATTGCAAGAGTTCACGCTACAGCCTTACGAACCACTGTGAAAAACCTTGAACAGAAAAAACTAACATTGCAAAAGTTTACGCTAGAGCCTTATGAACCGCTCGCTGTAAGCACTTTTTTTAATGAGTTTTAAGCACAGGGAAAAAATGAACATTTGAAAAATCCTTAATTTATGCAAAAACTAACCATAAACAACCAAGAAAACTAGCCTTGCATGAGTTGAGTTCTGGCATGAAGGAAATGAGCAGGAAGCTGGGTGGAGAGGAGATTACAGCTTTGAGGTAAAGTCCCTCTGCGCGATGCACGTCTGACCGAGAACAATGTACTGTACAGGGAGAGACTGAACACGTGCGTAAATCACCGGCGCGTACAAACCGGAAGGGAAACGAAATAGAGCATAAAGAGTTCACAGCGAATGCACAGAGAGAGACTGAACATGTGTGGAAATCATCGGCACATACGAACCACAAGAGAAACTGGCTTGTTCGTCACCCGAGTGTGTGGTCATGAACAGATGTAAAAGTTTGGTGAACTTTTTGGTTGTAACCCAATTTTTATCTGTTCCAAGATGTTAGTGACCCGAGGTTCCACTGTATCATTATTTGGAACACATGCATTTCATGTGTGTTCCATGTCCTCAACAATCTGGGTAAATGTAGGATGACAAGAAATGCGAAGCATGAAATGTTGAACACATACCTAAAACAGAAAGTTTTTTCATGTTATAGTACTAATAACAAAATTTTGACATTAAGTGTATGATGTGTGAAGGCTGAAGTCCAAATATCAAATAAACACTTTGACAAAAGGTATAAGTACTGTATAACAAAACAAGTGTGCTTTTATTCAAGAATATAAGCAAAGAAAAATAAATCAGGTTAGGGTACGATGTTGACATGACTGCTTGGGTGGTGCAGTGGTAAGAACTGCTGACTCATCATCAAGAGATTGTGGGATCGATTCTGGGTGCTTCCTAGATTTACCGTTTTGAGTAGTGAGCTGCTCTAATTGTTACTGTATAGAATAAAAATATACATTTTATTTGAGTCTGTAATAGCCAGTGTAAATGTATGGTACTTGTAAAGGCTAGCATTTTTTAAATTCAGTTTTATTTTCTCAGTCATGTTCACGCTCCCCCCGATCTGACACTGCTGTCTTCAAATAAAGACGTGCTATAACAGAGGTGTACTGAGATGAGAATGTAGGGTTCTACATCGGAGAAAGAGAACAGATATCTTCCCTGCAAGAAATGTTTACTCACACATAAGAATAACACAACTGCACCAGCGACGAAACAGCAGGGCTTACAAGCTTGCCAGGTTATCATGCAAAGTTCTGTTTGCAATTATGTTTCTTGATGGTCTTTACATGAAAAATCCTCTGGAAGATGCTGCAAGTGATTTGGCGAAGGGGGATGGTAGCAGAACAGTGGATGCAGGCAGAGGGAGTCTGGATACCCAAGGAAGAGAATTCAACTAAGCTGGAGCAGTTCAAATCCATCTTGCTTTTCAGTATGGAGGGGAAGATCTTTTTTAGCATCCTATCTAGAAGGATTACATATTTCTTTCTTAAGAATGGGTACATTGACACTTCAGTACAGAAAGATGAAATCTCTGGAGTTCTGGAGTTTCAGGTTGCCCTGAACAAACAGAAGTTGTGACCCAGCTAGTCAGGGAAGCATGCAAAGGTAAAGGAGACCTGGTTATGTTGTAGCTTGATCATGCCAAAACATATGCCAGAATACCCCACAAGCTGGTTTAATCTACTCTAGATCGATACCATGTACCCAGTAAGATCAAGGACCTCATCGTGAACTACTATGGGAACTCCAGAATTAGAGTCACAGCTGGGAACATAACATTTGACTGCCACTGGCTTGAGAAATGGATCATAACTGGGTGTATCATCTCAGTTATTCTTTTTTCCCTTGCCATGAACATGGTGATCAAGGCAGCTGAGACTGAGTGCAGTCACCTACTATCCAAGTCTTGCACTCAGCAGCTCCCCATCAGAGCATTCATGGACAACTTGAGTGTCACCACTACATCAGTGCCTGGGCAAGAATGAGCTTCAAACCAGCAAAATACAGGTCCATGGTGGTGGACAAGTTTGTTTTTTTGTGGACAGCTTTGCAATACCATACATTACAGAGAAACCAGTCAGAAGCCTAGGCAAGGTCTTTGACTGTAGCCTCTGTACGACAAGGCCCATGGCAAGGACAGATGCCTTCTAGTCCTGGAGAAAGTGTGTGCAGATGTGGAGGAGAAGTGAACCAGCAAGATGGTGGGCATGCGGAAGCAGGGAGCATGGACAAGGTAGGAGGGAGTGCTGGAGAGGAAATTATCTTGGGGTGATATCTGGCAGGCTGAACCCCGGCATATCAAATTCATGGTTCAAGCTGTGTATGATGTCCTATCCAGCCCAGTAAATCTACATACCTGGGGCAAGGCCGAATCTCCAGTATGTCCTCTCTGTACTACAAAGGGTTCACTGGAGCACATCCTCAGTAGCTGCACAGTAGCCCTCAGTGAGGGCCACTACTGCTGGCTACATGACCAGGTGCTCAAGTCAGTGGCAGAGGCTATCTCTATAGCCATGGCTAATAACAGAATCATTTGCAGCCAAAGGGGCATCACCTTTGTCAGGGCAGGAGAGCAGCCACAGCCTTCAGTAGCAGTCGGCCTGCTCACCTCAGTGTTGGATTGGTAATTTAGAGTAGACTTGGGCAGATAGCTCAAGTTCCCAGACCATGTTACAACAACTTCTTTGAGGCCGTTGTGAGCCCATTAAGATAGGTGTAGAGGGTTTGTTGGCCGCCCATCATGCAAGGTCTACACCTTGCTTGGCGTCAGAGGAGCTGCACAGCCATATAGGCTACTGTAGAGGCAACAGAGAGGGCCTCTAGGTGGCTTTCGATCTGAATCATGGGCTATTGCTGCCGGGACACAAGCCAGGGCCTGGTTAACCCTGGCTGGGTCACTTGAGCGAGGGTGTCTAATGTTGCGAGACCCGAAACATCCGATGAACTCAGGAAACATCACTGATGATGTGTTCCAGCAATCCTTTGATGTATCTTTAAACTGCAGACTAATTATTATTTTAGCCATTTGTATTAATTTTGCTCAGGGAATTTAATAGATAATTTTGAATCCAGAGATTTTATCTATCTATCTATCTATCTATCTATCTATCTATCTATCTATCTATCTATCTATCTATCTATCTAATCAAGAGTGTGCATTTCTAGTGATTTTTTCATTTTTGCATACTGGACCAAACTAGATCATTTCTCATTGATTCCCTCAATCAAAATAGTTCAAATAACTGGAAATTATTATTACAAGAAAATAAACAATCTCTTTAAACTCTTTACTTTTGTCAGTATGATGGATAACATTAAAATAAGATGTTGAATGTTCTTTAGATTTTCCATAATCTTATGCGTGTGTGTGTATAAAGAGGCCCAAACTCCATACAAACACAAGTCCCAGGTTCAAATGAAATGTTTATTTTAACAAATACCTTTAACAAAGGCTTTCTGTCAAAAACAAAATCACAATTACAATTCTTTCTTTCTTTCTTTCTTTCTTTCTTTCTTTCTTGCTGGTGTGAAAAAAACAAGGAAAATGCATACGATAATTGTGGGGATGTCTTTGAAGATGCAAGTTCACAACAGAAGGCAGAATTTCTGGTTTTGGGTCCTTCCGGAAGGAACAGGTGGGTCCAGGTGGATGGATATCAGAAGTGACATCAGAGGTGTTACAACCATCAATCATCCAGTCTGCAGAGTTGGGAAGAGAAAAAAAGCATTAGGACACAGCACCTGGAACGGCAGTAAAATTACTGACAAACCTCCTCTCTCAGCCCAGACACATTGGGTCTGAATGAAAAAGAGAAAGAGCATTGATGCTGGCATGGAGAAGACTGTGAAAATGAATTCACATTCCCGGAGGTAGTACTTTAATTGGTGTATAGCCCAAGGCTTTTCTTTCCACCACCGCATACCTGGTCTGCTTGTCAAGTAGTTTCTAGCTCAGGAACAAGACTGAGCTATGATTTTGATGTGGTCCACTGGGGATCCTCATGCCTCTCTACCACCTCAGAATCATCAGAGACATCATCTAGCTTCTAATTCTGGGGTTGATGTCCCTGGATAGTGTGCACCCTTTGCGCCTTGTGACTGTTACCCACCTAGTAATCCAGTAATCATCTATGGAAATCTTTTGCACAAAGTTATGTGTGATGTCCAAGAAAAAATAAACAGATAAAGTACACAGTAAAGTGTTTCATTACATGACAAAACACGGATCACCAACAGCATTGATACACCTCTATAGGTTAGTCTTGCAGCTGCATTATACCTTCTTGGTCATTTTATAAAAAGTCTTCCTAATTGTGGTGACATTTTAAGTGGCTAGAGGCGTCTATGTCTTGTAATAAAGGTAGCAACACCTTAAACATTTTCTTCAGTACACATGGACTTCCAGATGTTATTGTCTTTGAGAATGGCACAGCATTTACTGTGCATGTGTTGAATTGTAAGTGCTCATTAAAGAAAATGGAATACAGCATTTGACAGTGGCCTCTTGTAATCCTTCACTAAGTAGGCAGAGTGAATTGTACAAACAAGACTGAATGCGATAAGGATAACTGTAGCTACAGAGCAGCTACTGTGTCGATCAAACAGAGGAAGCTCTGCAGTTTACTTGTGACTTTACGCTGTAGGAAGATAAGTACATAAATCAAGGTAAATAACATTTGATCTGTTATATAAGTAACATATGCATGGTTTTCATATAAAGACCATCACAAAACGTAATCACAAACAGGACTTTGCACGATACCTTGGCAAGCTCTGCAAGCCATACTGTTTTGTTGAAGGACCGCATCTGTGTTCACCTCTGCTATATTCTTTATTTGAAAACAGCAGTGTCAGATCAGGGGGAGCTTGAACACAACTGAGAGAATAAAACTGAATTAAAAAAAAAAAACGCTAACCTTTACAAGTACCATACTTTTACACTGGCTGTTACAGAGTCAAATTAAATATATGTTTTTATTCTATAATAGTAAGAATAAGAGCAGCTCACTTCTTAAAACAGAGCTGTCCAGGATTGACCCAGCAACCTTTTGATTACCAGTCAACAGTTCTTACCACTGCACCACCAAAGTGGTCATATTAAGGACATATTAAGGACATGTCAATTTCACACCCTAACTCGAGTTCTTTTTCTGCAGTTATATTCTTGAATAAAAGCACCCTTGTTTGTATCTTTTGAGAAAGTGTTTATTTGATATTTGGACTTCAGGCTTCACACATTATAGACTTCATGTCTACATTTTGTCAATTATTACTTAAACATGGAAAATGTTTCTGTTTTAACACTATGTTTACATAGATTGTTATAGACACGGAACACACTTGAAATGCATGTATTCCAAATAACAATATATTATTTACCCTATGCAACTCCTGGCAACTCACACACAGGTAAACAGACTTGAGCTGAGAGAACTTTCTGCCCTTTCTGCGTTGGTGGGGGGATGGGATAGCAGGCTACTTGCTGCTTGTGTTGATTGACACATTTACAACACAAAAGATGCTGATGGAGAGGTGCAAATGTATTTAATGTGGGCCAGAATTACACGTTTTTTTCATAGGCTTTGGCAATTCTATTGTTAATTCAAAATTACACACACGCAATTAGGGGGCAGCCAATGGGTCCAAGAGACAGTGAAAGTACAAAGCTCAGAGGGCTGGAAACGAGTACTAATGCCTTTCCTCCTCTTCCTGCAGACCTGCCAAAGATTAATGGTAATTCCCCACTAAAATCAGAAAAAAACATACCTCATACCTAGTTTCCATCCTCCACCAATGACGTCACTTCTGGCCATTTCCTGATGATGCCACTTCCTTCCACTTCCTTCCATCCCCAATGATATCACTTCCCACCATTTCCCAATGACGTCACTTCCGTCCATCTCCGATTGCATCATGTCCGTTCATCTCTGATGACGTCACTTCAATCCATCTGCAATGATGTCACTTTTGCTTCCTTTTTCCAGTCATTATGTCATATCCAGCAGCCATTTTGTCTGTATTATTTCCTGTATATTCACTATGTAAACCAGCCTCTGTATATTCTAATTGTTAACTTTTTGCAAGTGACCCACTTTCAAACCTTTTTTCAACTTCTCCAAGACAGAAGATTATATAGGGAATATTCCCCAAAACTTCATGTCTTTTTTTTTCATTTGTCTTTGGTTATTTCGTGACTAATTGGTGTAGTCGGCAGGATTTGTCTCGAAGATGAAACTCAGACAGGCCTTGTTTATTTCCACTCTGGACCTCACAAAGAGCTACTGGCAGGTGCCCTTGGAGGAATCCAGTTGCAAGAAAACTGCCTTCACCACCCCACACAGGCTTTTTGAATTTAAAAGACTCCCCTTCGGTCTCCATGGGGAGCCACTGACATTTCAGCAGATGATGGACCAACTTTTGCGTCCCCATTCAGTGGGTGCATATCTTGATGGTGTGGTCATTTTCAATAACGATTGGAAGTCTCATCTAGATTGCTTATGGGCTCTCCTTGATAGTTTGAATCTTGCGGGTCTGACAGCCAGCCCGAACAAGTGCAGATTGGGCATGTCAGAGGCTAATTATCTGGGGTAATCAATGAAGAATTAGACCACAGATGGACAAGGTGGGGGAGGTGCTTGCGGAGGAGGAGGAAGAGAACCCTCTCACGTTTCTCAGCAGGAAGCTGTTACCCAAGGAGCGTAATTATTCGTCCATTGAAAAAGAGTGCTTGGCAATTAAGTGGGCTGTAGAGGCCCTCCTCTACTACCTCTAGAGTCAATGTTTCACCCTTGTAACTAATCATGCCCTGCTTCAGTAGCTTTATCAACAGAAGGACACAAATGGCCTCCTCACTCTGTGGTTTGTTAGTTTACAGCCCCACTGGCCTGGTTTTGCACATGTAAACGAAGATGTCCTCTCCTGCCTAGCCGAATCCGATCGGGCAGCCTGCTGTGTCCAAAGCTGGGGGAGGGGAGGGGATGTGACGTGTATGCAGCTCCGCCATGCTATGCATCCTGCTTCAACAGCACATTCGCGGCCCCGTCACACAGTGGAGAAGATGTAGGCAAACTTAATCCTGCAGGGCAGCAGTAGCTGCAGGTTTTTGTTCCAACCCAATTGCTTAATAAGAAGCACTTATTGCTCAAGTAACATTTCTGCTTCATTTTAGTGGTCTCGCTCGTTAAGATTTGGAACACCTACACCTTAAATAACTGTATTCTTTGTTTTTAATTGCTCCTTATTAGCAATAAGATGCAAATGACAAAAGAAACTAACAGATCCCCATTTAGCTTGTTATCATTTACGAGGGATATCCAGAAAAAAAGGTTACAACAGCTGTTAAAAATCGAAAAATGAATGTATTTCAACCAAATTTACAGGGTATGTTCCAAAATATGTGTTTATTTCTCAACATAATTGCCGTCAACTTCGATGCACTTCTTCAGCCTGGGCACCAGCTTTTTTATACCCTCGTCGAATAAGCTCCGCTCCACCTCCGAAAGCCACTTCTCCACTGTCTCCTTCACCTCCTCATCGTTGGAAAAGTAGAACATCCGTCAGCCATCGAAAACTCATCAGCACGGCAACGAGTTCGCTCACAGCTCTCTGCACAGAGCGTATGTCTGCCAGGGACCGATCGCCGATACAGGGGGGTACTGTAATTCAGGCAATGACCTGGCCCACTTTCTGTTTGTCCTC
>JANRMT010062806.1:16013121-16032103 GCA_026402145.1 Polypterus bichir lapradei | reverse complement strand
TCCCTCATGGCGTCCCGGCCGGGTCATGGCCCCTGGCATCCCTGACAATATATACACAGTTATATATATATATATATATATATATATATATATATATATATATATATACACATACATATATATATATAGCAAAATACCTGCGCTTCGCAGCGGAGAAGTAGTGTGTTAAAGAAGCAATGAAAAAGAAAAGGAAACATTTTGAAAATAACGTAACATGATTGTCAATGTAATTGTTTTGTCACTGTTATGAGTGATGAGTGTTGCTGTCATATATATATATATATATATACACACATATACACATACTGTATATACTCAGCAAAAAAAGAAACGTCCCTTTTTCAGGACTGTGTATTTCAACAATAATGTTTTAAAAATCCAAATAACTTTACAGATCTTCATTGTAAATTGTTTAAACAATGTTTTCCATGCATGTTCAATTAACCATAATCAATTAATTAACATGCACCTGTGGAATGGTCGTTAAGACCTTAACAGCTTACAGAAAGTAGGCATTTAAGGTCACAGTTCTAAAAACGCAGGACACTAAAGAGACTTGTCTACCGACTGTGAAAAACACCCAAAGAAAGATGCCCAGGGTCCCTGCTCATCTGCATGAACGTGCATTAGGCATGCTGCAGGGAGGCATGAGGACTGCTGATGTGGCTAGTGCAATAAATTGCCATGTCCACACTGTGAGACGCCTAAGACAGCACTACAGGGAGACAGGAAGGACAGCTGATCATCCTCGCAGTGGAAGACCACGTGTAACAACACCTGCACAGGATCGGTACATCCGAATATCACACCTGCGTGACAGGTACAGGATGGCCACAACAACTGCCCGAGTCACACCAGGAACACACAATCCCTCCATCAGTGCTCAGACTGTCCGCAATAGGCTGAGAGAGGCTGGACTGACGGCTTGCAGGCCTGTTGTAAGGCAGGTCCTTACCAGACATCACCAGCAACAACGCCGCCTATGGGCACAAACCCACCTTAGCTGGACCAGACAGGAGTGGCAAAAAGTGCGTGAGTTTCTGCATGACAGCAATGTCAGTGTTCTGCCATGGCCAGCGAAGAGCCCAGATCTCAATCCCATTGAGCACGTCTGGGACCTGTTGGATCGCAGGGTGAGGGCTAGGGCCATTCCCCCCAGAAATGTCCAGGAACTTGCAGGTGCCTTGGTGGAAGAGTGGGGTAACATCTCACAGCAAAAACTGACAAATCTGGTCCAGTCCATGAGGAGGAGATGCACTGCAGTACTTCAAGCAGCTGGTGGCCACACCAGATACTGACTGGTACTTTTGATTTTGAGCCTCCCTTCATTCAGGGACACATTGTGAAACATTTTTAGTTTATGTCTTATGGTGTTGACTCTTTTAGTGTTCATACAAATATTTACACATTAAGTCTACTGAAAGTAAAAACAGTTGAAAGTCAGAGGACGTTTCTTTTTTTGCTGAGTATATATACACACACACATATATACATACATATATACACATACATCCACATATATATATATATCTACATATACACACATACATATACATACACACACATATATACACACAAATACATATATATACATACACACACACACACACACACACAACTATCGTATATGTTGAAGTTCTATTTAAATTTTAAATAGAAGGAATTTTTATTTAGTCGACAGAATATTATTCCGGAATAAATCAACTCAAACCTTAAATAACTTATAATATTTTGCTCTCCATAAAAATATATCCTGTCTAAATTATACAAGTTAGAAATAAAGTAAATGTTAAAAGAACAAACATTCAAATTTCTTTACTCTTATGTAATTTTATATAAAAAATAAACTTAAATTTTAAATATCCCAAAAGATTTTGCTCTCCATAAAAATATATCCTGTCAAAATTATACAAATTCAAATATGAACATGGTGCATAACAAAACCTGGAAATATAAATAAAATTTGTTCTTTTCAGCAATAACAAATCAAATCATTCAGTTTATGAACAAAGTGAGTATTTGGGAACACCGTAGTGTCGACTTGGTTCAACATTACTTGGCAACAGGGAAAGTGGGGCAAGTTGCACTGGTGCATTTGTGTCTCCCATAAAAGTAGCTTCACTTGAAATCACTTTGTGATTTTGCACGGGTAAAAACGTCTGCTGAAGTTTCAGATTCTTCTTTAACTCTTCTGCTTTCTGTATCTTGTGCATTGCATTCAGGTCTTTCAGGTTATCCTGATGTTTTGTCTCATAGTGCCGTTTTAGATTAAATACTGTAATTACACCCACATTTGCTCCAGAAATGAGACACACGGGTTTACCGGCAATGTCAGTAAACATATACTCAGCCTCCCATCGGTTTTTAAAGGCTCTATGTTCAGAATCACCTTTTCTCTTCGGCATCGTGTGGGCTAGCTTCGCAATAACTTGCAGCATCATAAGCTACACTTGATTAACGCGGTAAGTGTTCGGCAAGGCAGCTGAAGCGCTGCATTATGGGATCTGTAGTTTATTGTGTTACCAGCGCTTCATATCCCCGGGCCATTAATAACAATAATACAGTATATAAAATGATCTCGTGGGCCGGATATAATTACATGATGGGCCGGATGTGGCCTGCGGGCCTTGAGTTTGACACATATGGACTAAATAGAACTTGAAAAGATATATTTTTTCAAATGTGATCGCGCAATTCAGATAGAGTTGATGCGCACTACAGTACATCGAACCCGCGTGCTATTGTGGTTTTGCCTGCGTGCCTCAATAAGTCATCCTCCCCTCGCTCTTACTTTTTTACCGTTCATCTAATGAATACACTGTGTATGGCTTTACCAAAACAATCATTGATGGCAAATTAAGTATCCATTATTCGAGTATGTAGATCGGGGTATATATATACATATATATATACCCGCGTATCGCAGCGGAGAAGTAGTGTGTTAAAGAAGCTATGAAAAAGAAAAGGGAACATTTAAAAAATAACGTAACATGACTGTCAATGTACAGTAATTGTTTTGTGAGTGTTACTGAGTGTTGCTGTCATCAAGGATTTAATTATCATTATTTCTTTCAATCAGGTTCATATTTGTAGGATGTGTTGTGTTCAAGTTACATTCCGTGTTTGTCAATCGTTGTAAAGATGACAGGTTTCATTCATCGATTCGTTTCTTACTGCATCAATAAACAGCTCGTCTTCTTCTTTATCTGAGACCTGACACACTGCATGCACGGGTTTTTTTTTACACTGTCTTCCTTTAGCGGGACATTCACTTTTTCCACCGTGTGCTTTGTTTCCGCAGCAGCTGCACTTATGAATATTCTTGTATGTATCAGACGCTTCATATTTTTTTGCTGCCTTTTCAATTGTGTAATTCGTTTTTTGTTCAGCGCTCTTTGGAACTGTTGCTTTTTGTCTGTGCACTGCGTCAGTTCACATGAGCCGCTCGGTGTACATGCATCGAAGTTTCCCAGCTGTGCTGGTGCCATCTCGTGCTATGTCCATGGCTGTATTTAATGTTACCGAAGTCCTGGCACTTAAAACTTTCTCTCGCAGTTTCGCTGAGTTTGTGCCAAACACCACCCTGACCATCTCATCTTCCTCTGCATAAGCACCGTCCTTCACCCGAGAATATTTAGTGGCAGTTTGCTATTGGATTGCCGCTGACGGACGGCCTTATATGGGCAGGCACTAAATTACAAACGCCAGCGGCGGCCTGTCTATGAACTTAATTTAAAGTTTAGGTTTACATCGTGCTTTGTTTCCAAAGTAGCAGAACTCATGAATATGGTTGTATATGTCACTCGCTCGCTTCTTATTGTTTCGCTGCCTTCTCAATTATATAATGCATGTTTTCATCAGCGCTTTTTGGGGCTCTTCCTGGTTTTCTACGTACTGCGTGATTATGTAGGAGGCGTGATGATGTCACACGAAACTCCGCCCCCACGGCTTTCAAGCTCATCTCCATTACAGTAAATGGAGAAAAACAGCTTCCAGTTATGACCATTACGCGTAGAATTTCGAAATGAAACCTGCCCAACTTTTGTAAGGAAGCTGTAAAGAATGAACCTGCCAAATTTCAGCCTTCCACCCACACGGGAAGTTGGAGAATTAGTGATGAGTCAGTGAGTGAGTGAGTGAGTGAGTGAGTGAGTGAGTGAGTGAGTGAGTGAGGGCTTTGCCTTTTATTAGTATAGATTAGTGCAGTGATTAGTGCGGATGCTTCGTGGATTCAACGATCTGGGCTTGAATGTATAACCTGCTTTTATAAACTTGCCAATATCCATTTCTGTGGAATGTAACTGTGTGAAGAAAACATCAAACTGTTTAGTGATAGGTCCTGTTTCCAGAAAATGATGTACAGTAGCAAGCAATGGTATTTGGTACTCATCTGAATGTATATGGTGCACACGCAGTATTAACTGGTGTGACCTTATGTACCTGGTGTGCAGGCTATGGAAAGTGGTGGGCATGAGATAGTAAGTTGTACACAACAAATTGTTTCCCAGGAAGAAAAAAAAATACATCATATCTCCTCAGGGGCTCCGTACGAGTGTGCAGATGGAGACATGTAAACATAAAGCACGTACCTAAGCCATTTGAGTCAGATAACCTTCCCATAACCCTAATCTTAACCATTGTGTAACGGGGCATGCAATAGGCATTTTGTGACTAACGTTGTGTGCATTATTTCAGTATTACAGGCTACAATTAGACCCATCTCCAATCATCCCACACTTCTTTAATAAATAAAAGTCAACTCGTCTGTTTTTTACAGTATATCACTGCGCTACAAGAGATAGAAGTAATATCAAACTGGAGCGCTTTATCTTTGGTAAAGGCTTAATTAGGTGGCCCTAAGGCGTACTTTTGTAATTTTTTAATATAACTTTATCTCGTACGTATGTAAAAGTACCCTGTATGTACGTGAAAACATCTTGTACGTACGCGATAAGAGTTATCCCATCATTTTTTTCCACTGTGCAGTTCAGAGCTTCTGTACTATATATAATCGTACATCGCATTAGTTTTGTTTAATGGCTCTAAAGTTTCTTTAAATATACTAAGCTTTTTATTCTGTGAGTCCATACATGATTATGTTGTGCCATTGCTCCGTGTCAGAAAACGTGTTCAGTTCCTTTTCTTTTTCGAATTGGGAAAACGTTACAGCTGCTCTTCTTCTTTTTCTCTTTCTCTTTCTACGAACTGTGGGAGGTAGTGGGGTGGACTATGGAAGACTGAGTTTTCGACCTGCAGCTAAATCATGTACCTGGCACTTTGCTTTAAGTTGGCACCTTGAAACACATTCCTCCAGGACTGGCAGTTGGCAATGCCATCAGTGTGTCTTGTGCACCAACCCACGTACTGCAACTAAAAAAAAACAAAACAAAAGTAAGTGCACCGCTTTAACTATTTACATGAGAACATACTAATAGTTATGGTTTTTCATCAACTGCTTTTACTTTGGAGTAGTGGTAAGGCACTACACCACACACTCTTAACCTTAAACTTCAAGTCGACACAGGTGGGATAAATAATTGCCCAACTGATTCTCTTTGCCCAGTACAAGTCGCATCATGAACCTATAAGGCTAAAGCACAAAGTGCCACGTGAGTGAGGTTTTTTAAACCATCTATGGCCCATTAAATTTGAAATGCCTCCTTCTCAACCACCACATTTTTTTCCTCTGGGAAAAGGTTTCCTGCTGATAAACAGCACCAGCCTTTTGTCTTGCCCTTCTCCTTGCAGAAGTACCACTCCTAAACCTTACCCGATGCATTTACCTGCAAAACAAAAGGACATTCACAGGCAAGAAGTCTCCATGCTCCAAATAAAGATTCCAGACTAGGGTACGACCTTTGATACTGAACCACTTTAAAACCTTCTTTAAAAATGACCACAATAATATTTCTAAATTATAACAGGACTTGTTGATAAGAGCAATTGATGATTCTTATTATGTCAAGAAGACTAAACTGTATTTAACAAAATCAAATTTTAAACTAAGACTTTGGATAAATCTGGTAGCTCTTATGATGATGATAAAAGCTTAGTTAAAACTTGGATTAGTTGTTCTGATAGAACATGAGGGAGGAGTTGTAAGGGAAAGAAAAAAAGTGCCTGAAACTGCCTGCCTGTTAAGCTAGAACACCCTGACTTTCTCTGAACCAGTATATTTTGGACTAGAAAATGAAATCATATATAACATTTAACTTTGTACTTTGTTCTGTGATAAGAGTTTACATATCAAAAGTCTGATTTCTTATACTTAGGACTTTTAATATGTTTAACTAGTTTGGATCTTTACATAATACTCAATTCAGAGGAGTGTTTCTGGAGTATCCCATTTATCTAAAGCTGATTAATAAAATTAAAATTTATTGAAAAGTGTTATGTAAATGAACCAAATTGTTAAAGGAAGCTTTTAGAGTTTTTAGCTTTCCATGATGCTTTGAAGGCACATGCGGGCTCTACCATTAGGTGCAAATAAAGGACGGCTGTGTTGGAATTTCACATAATGATGGCTCAAGACTCTTATTTATTAGTATTTTCTACAACAATGATGCCATTGTTACATTGCTTCATTTGCTATATATCCAATTGGAGAGCATCAAGACTCTTGCAGAGTTCCTATATGTAGACTTCTTATATGTTTTTGATACTATTCAACCCTGAACCTCTTGAAGAGAGACTTATGAAAGATTTTAAATTGGACTTCAATGTGGAAGGTTGGCTATTTGAATATTTAGCAGAAACAACTCAAATGATAATTTTCAGTTATAAATATCTGGGGAAAATCTTAGACTCAAAACTGCTTTTTAATGAAAATACAGAAACCATCTGCAAAAATGGTTAGAGACAGCTCTACTATTTAAGGAAGTAGAGTCTTTTTAGTGCAAGTCCCACTCTTCTGTCTTTTATAAATCTTGTACTGAATCTATCTTTAATTATGTTCTGCTGGCCTGGTTTGGAATTCCTAATGATAGCAAAAAGAAACAGAATAAATTAAACTTTATAATGGAACAGGGTTGCAACATTCAACTCTGACAAACCTGTTTAATAAGCAAGTTTTACGGAAAGCAGAGTGTATTCTGTCAGACATGACTCACCCACTACATTCTTAATTTCAGTTGTCGCTGTTAGGTCACAGGTTCAAGGTTCCAAGGATAAAAAATAACACTTTAAATAATTAATCTCAACTGTACTCAATAATTTAAATAAGTTCAACTTTATTAAACATCCACAGGCTTAAAAAAAGATGAGCAGCTTTCATTTACATCAATTATTGGCAGTAATGGTTTGGAAAGACTTGACTGGCCTGCACTGCCCTCAACCACATTGGACACTTTTGGGGCATAACTGGAAAGCTGAGTGCAAGCCAGGCTTATTACCTAACATCATTGACTAGCCTCATTAATGTTCTTGTGGATGAATAGACGCCAGTCCCTGCTGCCCTGTTCTAAATTTTAGTGGAAAGCTTTCCTAGGAGATTGGATGCAGTTAACAGCAAAGGATGGACAAACATCTGATTTTGATGTTTAAATGTCCACATATTTTTGACCATCATTATTAATTATATTTGAGTCTAGTCCTGCTGATTTAGCAATAGGTCTGTAAACAGACACCTTTAGTGGATTATTCTGTCCCAAATGATCCATACAACTTCTGTAAAAATCCCTTTGCACACTAAACCACTTCAACCAAATGATCCGTGGAAGAATTCACTTGAAAGTAATAAATCCATTTTGGGAATTTTGCCTGTCTTCAATCACCTTTATTCTTTACATTTGATAAATTAGGAAAGTGGTCATGACTGCATTTTTATATCAAAATTAGCAGCTTTATTTTCATTAAACACTGAATGATATATGACACCGTATACACAGCAAAAAACACAGAATGAACAAATATATGAATTACCAAAAATATTTTAAAAATTCTTTTATCCATTCATTCTGATACAGTATGAAATCCACTCACATGCACACTTAAATAGATGCTATTGAATGCACACAGGAACTTTTTTTTTCTTCGGCTTATATTTTTTTTATTTTCCTTATAGACATGTTAAAACAAGTTTGCAGGATTCTGAGCCGGTGAAGATAGCGATTTGCCAATCTATTCGCCCACTTGGTGACCACGTATGCTTGGTGTTTTGAATTTTGCCACCCACATACATTTATAATAATAGGTTTCCCTGATAATTATTAGTTAGCATATACCGTACAACATTTTTAAGTGAATCAATGCAAGCAAATGTTGAGGTCAAATGCAAGTAGGCCATAAACACTTTCATGCATAATTCTAAACAGAAATAAAGTAATAGCAATGAATTGTGGAAATGTTTTAAAATGTACAGTTTTCATTTATTTAGTTTAAATTACTAGATAGGCAATCTTGTTTGAAATACACACATGTAAACATTCTAGGTTATTTTTCTTTCTTTTCTTATTTTAATCACCATTGTGACTGTTCATTGTGTTATGGACAGTAAAAAAAGAAATTTACATAGAAACCATTTAACCAAAAATCAGTCATTTTTATTTTCCTATTTTATATTCCAGTTGATTAAATGATTTGATGTCTTTTTGAATCCTTTTCAGGTAAGTGCAATTGATCCAATTTCTGATATATGTGCTGTATATGTTGTAAAAGCATGTAATGTTGAATTTCTGTCATCATTATAATTGTAGTTTCGTGATCAACTACAACTTTGGTGAAGCATTCATACAGTATATGATTTTTTACACCACTAATATTTGGCCAGTAATTGCTTCCTAACTACACTAACCCAGCTGTTAGTTTTCTTTTGTCCTTGATATTTCTTTCATTCTAAAAGTACCATGCAAATCTGACATCACAGCTTCACATTTGATTTTGTTAGCTGCAATTTTTTCTACATATAGTATGTTTTCACATGATTCAGCCACAGACCTTATAATAGTTGGTGCCCTCTACTGTGTAATGTTGTGAAGAAATAACAACAACATTACATATTAGAAGAACTGGGGCACCACTGGTAACTTTGTTTAATAGACATTGCATGGATCAATTGACAAAAAATAATCTGACTTTAATACATATCTTCTGTAGTCTCTGGAAGTCTCTCCACAAATAATGGTGACATTTTGTATGTGTCGTATGTGTTGGATTTTTCTTCTTGGCAGAAGCAGAAATGGTGGCTTAAAAGGTGGGGCTAAGGGTCTTCTAAATCATTTTTTAAAAATATAATTTTTTGGCATATCTTAAAAATTTTCCTCCATAACAAGCAGACTTAGTCTATGCACCTGACAGATGTTAAAAATACGACCTTTCACCCAATGATGGTGCTAGATTACTTTGTGCCCTTGGCAAAGCTTATTAGTCTGCCAAACAACTGTTCTGTAACTGAGCTGTTTGGATGGGTCCCCCGCCCCCGCTTATGATCTGTGCCCTATGCACCAGCCCTGCTCTTGCCACCATCCAACAAGGGGATGATGAATTCAACAAAGGAGAATCCATAAATGACAGCAGAGCACAAATATCACTGATTGTAATTAGGATCTTGAGAAATAATTAAATCACAGCTGTATCTGTTTTGGCTGGGATTGGCTCCAGCAGACCCCCGTGACCCTGTAGTTAGGATATAGCGGGTTGGATAATGGATGGATGGATGAATGTATTAGAAATATTTTTTTTCAAATGTTTCAATGTTTTTATTTTGTGGAAGGAATTTAAAAAATACAAAAAAAGCACCTGGTAATATTGCTCTATTCACTGCAAATAAAAAAAAGGCCACTAGACCTCCTAACCCAACCCCCAAAAACAAACTCAATTTAATTGTTTATCAAATAAGTACATAGCAAGTCAGTGACCTTATTTTCTAAAAGTCAGCAGTTTACTATGACAACCATGGAATGCTTTCTTTATCACAATTGTTTGCAAGGCCCAGAAATGGACATTTGCTCTTCTTTAGGAATGACAGAACTACTAAATTCTAAGATTTGCACTTTTGCTGCTATAATCAGGAGTATGGCTTATAAACATTAATAGATGATCTTGTGTCCAATACAGAGCCCCTCCCTATTGGACCAAAGTCTATCCTGAGAGTGCATTGTGCAGCCATGAAACCAAGCATGTGTGTTTGAACAAATAGAAATTATTAAATATACTTCTGTGGATTTGTGTTTAAATGTTGACATCTTGTAGAAGTATCTTGTAGATAAAGAAGTTGCACTATAATTATTATATGATATTCAAATAAAGTATTGTATTTAGATTCACATACAAGTAAAGTGTTGACAGGTAATTTATTGGCTGATTCATGGACTATTTATTAAAGAAAATTCAACATGAGATAATTCTTATATTTATAGTTTGTTTAAATTAACACATAGTTTGATATTTTGATATATTAAAGCATTTATTTCAAGCCCTAGCTAGACAGTTAAAGAATCTTGAAGATAGTATGACAATCAAAGTAAAAGAATGGGAAATTAACCAGGTTGTTGTGAGACCTTGCAAGTTTGTAATGTTAGGCCTGTAAAATTAATAGAAAGACCTGATAATGATAGATTATATATGCTATAAGGCAGTGGTGCCAAAGTCGAATCCCTGAGGGCCACAGTGGCTACAAATTTTTGTTTCAGTGACCAGAAAATGTTGATAAACGAACAGTCTGCTTTTGGTTAGTTTTAATTGACTTGCTCAGTTAAAACTCAGGCCTTTTAATAATTTCTTTTTTATTAACTGGCAACTAAAAAAAATCAAGCCATCAGATGTCCTGCTAAGGCAGGGACCTCAAAATCCTACCAATTACTTAATTAAAAGTCAATTCTTGCTGTCAGTGAAACCAGTTGTTTAATTCAATGGGTTGTTGGTGCTCTTATTCTGCCACACCTCAAACTTTCAAAACTGTTGGGTTTTCATTTTCTGAGGGCACCATCAAAATGTTTTCTTTACCGAAACTGACTGATATTTCTTAGCCATTCACTTGATGTACACACAGATGTCACTCAAATTGAGTTAGCATGTTGTTTAGATTGGTTTGCATATCATTCTTTGATTACTGATTAAGAATAAATACAATTAAGAGTTCAGAGTCTTAAAAAGCAAGTCAATCAACAGTGAGGTAAAATAATTGTGTTTTTATTATCAATAGTAATTGGCTAGTAATTAACAAAGTAACTAGAACAAAAAAACTGCAGCCACTGCAGTCCTTCAGGATCTGAGTTTGACACCCCTGCTCTAAGGTAACATTTGATAAAACAGGTATTGCAAAGATTTACATAATTTCTTTTTATGTGTTAATGTTGAACTGTGATGAGACCTAATTACTGTATCCTTTATATCTTCAAATAAGAAAATATGTTTCTGAGAATGGAAGCATCTTCTTTAAAATGGTTTAGCTTGTGTAGAGGCAGCTGAATTATTTGGATGCATACTGATAAAGAAGGCTTATTGTCCACGTGAGGGCACTGTTGCTTTAAAACTGCAATGTGTAGGGCCAGCTTCTTCAAACTGGCCAAGTTCCAGGTTAGCTTATCTCAAAACATTGTGTGTTTGGGCAGCACTTGAAGAGATTATCATGAAACAGATAAAAAAAGTCATCAAGGTGTGACATTTCTTTTAATCATTGCCTTCTGTGAGGATAATCATAAAGTTTTAGAAAATAATATATCACAGTATTACCTAAACTCTGTAGAGTATTTTATTTTACTAATACTGCAAGACGCAATGAACACAAGTCAGGAAATGGCCTTGAATAAATCAGGCCTTTGTTCTTCTTATACACTGAAAACTGAAAAGAATGACATTGGTGAGAAGGAGCTATAGACATTGTGGTCCATGGCCGGCCTCTTATCCCGGCAAATGCCCCCAGGCCGCCAGAGGGAGCCATCCCTATGACATGGAGATGCTTCAGGTTTCAGCAGGGCATCATGGACTATGGAATTTTCCTGTAAAGCCCTGCTGGATAACATCGGGACCACCAGGAGTCGCTCCAGGGAGAACCAGGGACTGCTATTTGCACTACACCCCAGAAGTACTTCCGAGTCACATGAACGGAAGGAATGATGTACTTCCGGGGTGAAAAAAAGGACTTTTATCTGACCTGGAAGTGATAAGGAATTATGGACTGAAGGATGAGAAACACTTCCAGGTCAGAAACTATATAAGAACTTTGGGAACTCCCAGACGACGAGCTGAGCTAGGAGGAAGGGTGGCTAAGTGTCTGGGAGTTGGAGGATTGATTATTATTGTATTGGTTATTTATGAGTAGTGTGGAGTGGAGGGTGCTTGGTGCACATAATTATTATAATAAAAAGAGGTATTGGACTTTTTACCTGGTGTTTGCCATGGTAACTGAGGGTTCAAGGGAGCAATAGCGCCCCCTACTGTCACAACATATAATGTATTCAGTGCTCACTAACTGGAAAAGAATAGCAACTACATTAAACTTTTCCATATGTGCCGCATCACAATGAAAACTATATTCACTTACAGGAGACAGCATGCCATCATGCAACTTCTGCTGCTTCACAAATAATGACTTTCAACTACCAATATATATATTTTTGTAGTTTCCTTAATGTTGCTTGTATCATCTATTCGTTAACATTACAAATCTAATCTTTAAGTTTTTTGTTAACTAACAACAAATAATTAATCAAGCTTAAAATATTTAATAGTGGTCTTTAGTCTAATTTACAGTAAATGTATTCTAATATGAGAACACCAGCTCACATAATTCCACTATACTGTCAGGATCCTTAAAGAATGATATTTAGGAATATTTTACTGCCCTAATGCATTTTACTTAGAGAATTTGGTAATAAAACTACCCAATGAGTAATAGATGGGTAGAAAGGAGGTGGGTTGGCATAATTTTGCTATACCAGTACATTAGCCAAAATACATTTCAAAGCACCAAACTAAAATCTTCAACAGTTCAACCACACCAAACCAAATGTGGCTTGTTTTCAAGTCACTTTTCTTTGCTTGTCCATGTCATCATACTTACAAATCCATGTTCTTGCTAGAGTTGACTAAGAGCTACTGAAGTACAAGTCCATATTTATTTGAAAAGAATGTTTTTTTAACAGTTATTCTCAAGTCTATATATTGGTGAAAACTTGCCTTCAGATTCTAGTATGGTTTTGGTGATGGTTTAGCATGGTGATGGTTCAAATATGGAGGTTCATTTTAAAATTTCGAAGCATTTTGTAGTCAATCAGCTGTCTGCCACCCTACAGAAGAGCTTCCTGTCTGAGTTTGGTATTCTCCAAAATAACATAGAAAAAAATCAAAGCTAAGCAAAGATTTTTTTCTGAGGTTAAGCCACTGATAAAAACAGTGGGATAAACAGATTACTTCGCTGGACAGTTGGTGGACAGTCTGGTAAAGGCATTAAGTAGTAAGCTAATTGACTTTTGCAGCTCATGGCTCTTGCCATAAAGTTTCTTTATATGCTGGTGAAAGTTTGCTCTTACTTGTTAATTTCCATTCTGATTTTCCGCATATCCTTAATCAGCTTAATTATGTTGAAACCCTTAACATAACCCTTAACCCCTAAGATTAATTGGGCAAAGTATCCTTCCATTAAATTCCCTATCCTGCCAGTCATTTTATCCACCATATGTTCCTTTGGGTAACTCATTAAAATAATTGGGCATTAACATTTCTCCTTTTCTGCAGGACATCAGCTTACCATTGTATTTTTAAGTGTGTCAAGGAATCAATTTTCTCATGGTCTTTTCTCATTCTTGTTTGCCAATTACCAAAATGAAGATAGTGCTTCATTTTAACTTTGTCAGTGCCATGGTCCACTCCAATTTGACTTGTAACAAGACTTGGTGGGCATAATCTCTACTAGAAGTAGAATTATATCAATAAGCATTTACCCTTTGAACAATATGGATATGGTTAAATCATCCAACAAATAAACCATCCAGGAACACTGTTGAATAAAACATGGTATCCCCAAATCCCTCTGTTCTTCTTTTCACCAATGTAAAATTAAAGTCTTGCCTCCTTGCTTTGAGTCCCTTATTCTGATTTGCTCTCCTGATTTGACAGAACATTGAGAAACATCTTGGCACAATTTCAATTTGACACAGCCATGCTCCTTTCTTCCAGAATCCAGACCTTTTTTTGGCAGAAGGCACTTCTTCTTTAAGCCATTGGTAGGTCAATGCATCAAGATAAACTCTATATATGTTTGTTAAGGAGATTATCTGCTGTCTGTCAGCTCTGACTTAGACACATTTGAGGAGTGCCATAACAGTGCTTGTGCTAATTATGTAGCGATTCTTTTAGTATTGCAGCAGCCAGAAGGGCATTTTTCAGATAAGTGGGGCTAACTGCCCAGTGGAGAGCACCACTGGGTGGTGCCTCATTCTAAAGGTCTTGAGGAGATTTAAGACAGAGGCCTTAGACTTTCAGAAAAAAGGATAAATATGAATGCCATGAATGAGTCAGCCCCTTGAAATGCTGATTTTGTTTGTTTTGTTTAGAAATACGTAACAAGAGAGAGATGGAGGAATTGGAGAAAGTCACAGCATTAAGTTACTGTTGAAAACAGAAAGACTGTGCTTTGCCCCTACAGATGTATTTGTCATTTTATGAAACAAAACATCAAGACTTTGCTTGATTTGAATGAAGTGAACATTTCTTTATGAATACCGTATTATGCAAGATTCTTCTGGAAAGAGCATCCTAAAAATATTTTTAAACTGTATTAATAATAATTGAATGCAACAATGATGGGAATAGAGAGAACGGACATGTTATTTCTTACTTAAGACTGATACAGTATATGCTTAAATAATAAACCTATTTATGTCCATGAGCATTCGAACATTAGAAAAACTTATACGAGATCAGGCCATTCAACCTAACAAAGCTGGCCGGTTATATACACATAATTCCTCCAAAACACCATGTCTAGTTTTGAAGGTCCTTAAAGTTATACTGTCTATAACATTAATTGATAACGTATTCCATGTCTATGGTTTTCTTTGTGAAGAAAAACTTCCTAATATTTGTTTGAAATTTACCCTGAACAAGTTTCCAAATGTGTCCATGTGTTTTTGTTGAACTCATTTTAAAGTAGCAGTCTTAGTTCACTGTACTGATTCCTTTCATAATTTTGAACACTTCAGTCATGTCATCTCTTAATCTCCTTTTACGTAAACTGAAAGGATTCAACTCCTTTAATCTTTCTTATAACTTGTCCCCTGCAGCCGTAGAATCAGCTTAGTCGCTCTCCTCTGTACTTTTTCTAGAGCCACTATTTTTCATTTTGTAGCCTGGGCACCGAAACAGAACACAGTACTCCAGATAAGGCCTTACCAGTGTGTTATAAAGCTTCAGCATAACCACTTTGATTTGTACTTTACACACCATGCTATATAAACTAACATTCTAATAGGCTTCTTAATGTCTTCTGAACACCAGCAAAACCAAGGAGCTGGTGGTGGATTTTAGGAGGCCCAGGCCCTTCACGTACCCCGTGATCATCAGAGTTGACTGTGTGCATTATACAAAGTTATTGTCTGTTATACCTGCATTTTTATCACTCTTTAATTTAATATTGTTTTTTTTTTCTCAGTATGCTGCTGCTGGAGTATGTGACTTCCCCTTGGGATTAATAAAGTATCTATCTATCTATCTATCTATCTATCTATCTATCTATCTATCTATCTATCTATCTATCTATCTGTCTATCTATCTGTCTGTCTGTCTGTCTGTCTGTCTGTCTGTCAGGAAGTTGATAGTGATGAGTTCTCTACAACTCCTAAATCCTTCTCATAAGCTGTACTTTCAATTTTCAGACCTCTCATTGTGCATTAAAATCTAACATTTTTACTTCAAGTTACTAGTCTTGTATGCCTCATACAGTTGTTTTTTTCCATTGCAGGTTCTTTTTTTATCCCCTTACTTGCCTAGTGTGGAATTTTTAATTTCCTACTAATTTGAGTTTTTAGTGTGTACATGTCCAATATTATATGTAAATCATTTTTATACCTTTTCTACGGTTCATTGACTGTTTCAGTTGTAGAGGAAGTAATCAATTTACTTAAATAAAAGTACAAATACACAAGCAGAGATGTACTCTAATAAAGTGAAGTACAGTATTGACTTTTCTACTTAAGTAAAAGTAAGACAAAAAATATAATCAAAGTATTAAAGTAAAAGTACTCATGGAATGTATTACTTGATTCATATAATATGGTATTAGGTGTGCCTACTGAAGGTATATTGTATTAAATCCAAAAATATTACAGTTTTTGCCATTTTAATTAAGAATGGTGCAGAATATATTTATTTTCTGGTTGAAACAATTCCAATGAAAAATTATGAAAAATAAGTAATACATTCTAATATAAATGTGTTGTTACTATTACTATTAATAGTGTACTATTAATGTATACTATTTGGTAACATATTCCATGTGTTTGAACACTTTTGAGCTCCTCCCCAATGGTGTAACATGCAAAAACATGATTGACGTGTCTGTCGAGGGCTCAGAGGCAACTGCAGGTTCACAGCACCACAGCCTCCTTGCGCAATGTGTCTGTCACCCAATGGGTGAAGCAGAGAACATAATAACTTGGTCACTGAACTGGCCCAGCCCTGCCTGTTTGCTGTGTCTGTGTGTTGTAGAGTGGTAGCTCCTGCTTCAATAAATAACCCTGCTGTTCCTGTTTTGAGTAGAATAAAGCTGTTTTCCTTGAAGTCATTAAACTCAGCCTTGTCTTTTGGGTGCAAGACAGCAACTCACACGTCACAATATATATATTAAAAATAGCAGTGGCCCTAGCAGTGATGCCGGTGGAACACAAGTGTTAATGTCAACCAATTCAGATAAGGTTCCTTGGACCATAAATAACCCTTTGCTTTCTGTGTCTTAGCCAATTCTGCATCCATCTACACACTACACCTTAAACTCCCACTTACTTTAGTTTGATGACCAACTTCTCATGTGCCTCATTATCAAATGTTTTCTGAAAGTCAAGATAAATAATATCATTTGCTCCACTTTGATCATACGTATTCTTTTTATTGCTTCCTCATAGAATTCCAGTGGAATTGTGTAGTTTAAGGTGTTCTAGTTACGCTCAGAGAAAGAATTTTTTTGGATGTGGTGTAATGATATGATGATTTTTGAAAACATAGTATGAAAGGTCTCTTAATTTTGTAATTTAACTCATGGCACCAATTAAGGAATGAAGTAGTGAAAAACGTATTCAATTAAAGCAGCTTATTTACCCTTCTGTAAACAACATTAAAAAAATAATGCTTTTCAAATGTGCGCCACCATTAACAATACATTTTTGTAAATGAGGTTGCAAATTTTTTAAAATATTCCAGTTTCCAATTTTCAATTAACCAAAAAAAGCGCTGTTATTGTAAAAATATACACACAATGTGTATATTATATGGGTGATAGGATAAATTTTGTTAAATTCAGTTAATTGTCCAGGTTGAAATGTTTAACTCTACTGACTAACAATACTGCTGCAATGGTCTTTAATAGGTCCTGCCTTTTGATAGTCCCCTGGCCTTAACTCTTTAAGAAGACAAGGAAAAACTCCCCAAAAATAAACCCTTGTACAGAAAAAAAGAAGAAACCTTAGGAAAGTTCAAAGAGAAACCCCTTTCCAGGTAGGTTGGGCATGCAGTGGGTGTCAAAAAGGGGGTATATGCAATACAATACAGAGAACAGAACACAAGTAATCCTCAATACAATATAATAGTGTAACAGAAATATTACAAGTAAAGAACAGAACATAACAGTAGATTATATTGCATAATACGATTTGGATTTGTTCAGAGTCCTGGAGACCTCAGCCATCAAGCTGCCTCCCCCTATTGGCCATTCCACAGCTGAGTCAGCGCCTGGCCAGCAAATCCGATGAAAGGACCCCTCTACCCGACGATTCCTGCAATCCTCCATCAGAGATTACTTTACCTTACCAAAACTACCAAAACTACCAAAACTACGTCGCAGTAAGGCAGTGGCACCAAGTACCACATTTGAGTACCGAGAAGAGAAACAGAATAAGTGAGGATTAGTAACAAATTATAACTATCATTATTACTTATGTTTTAGTGCTAATGACTAACAACAGAGATGCAGTATGTACAGTTAATCAGCAGCTTTAGTAGGGATATGCTAAACTGAAGTAGTGAGAATTCAGCCAGGACTTGAAAACTGAGACCAAAGGGGTATTTCTTATAGTAGGAAGTAGACCATTTCACAGTTTAGGGGCCCTGTAACTAAAAGCAGGGCATCCCACTGTTATTTTATTAATAATCCTTGGAATCATAAGAAGACCGGCTTAATATGCGCTCTGATTTGTAAGATATGATAAGTTCAGATAAGTAAGCCAGACCTTGGCCATTTAAGGCTTTATATGTTAAAAGTAGGATTTTGAAATCTACCCTAAACTTAACTGGGTGGCAGTGTAAGGATTTAAAAACTGGAGTTATGTGTTTGTATTTTTGTAATCCTGTAATAATTCTTGCAGCAGAATTTTGGATTAAGTGGAAGCTGTATAAAGAACAGTTTGAACATCCAGTGAACACTGCCTTGCAGTAGTTAATCCTACTAGAAATAAATTAATTAATTTCTCAGAATCCCGCTTATTTAGAAAATACCTTAATTTAATTTTTAAGATGGAAGAAACATAATTTAGGCAACTTTGTAATGTGCGCTTTAAATGACATGAGAGTCAAAAATAACTCCTAGATTGCGGACTGATTCAGTAAAAATAATGGTGATTCCAATAAGTATATACAGTAATCCCTCGTCCATCGCGGGGGTTGCGTTCCAGACCCCCCCGCGATAGGTGAAAATCCGCGAAGTAGAAACCATATGTTTGTATGGTTATTTTTATATATTTTAAGCCCTTATAAACTCTCCCGCACTGTTTATAAATATTCCCCGCAGCGTTATACAGCATAATCCCTTTGTATTCTCTTAGATATTAGGTAAGAT
>JANRMT010062806.1:15975460-15998121 GCA_026402145.1 Polypterus bichir lapradei | reverse complement strand
TGGTTCGTACCTAGGTTTTCAGAGAGAGCAGACCTAGTTCTGTCAGCTTAACCAGGTCTCCCTATTTGATGCTTACCCCATGCCTCGCATGGACAACCTCCTCGGAAGTCTTGGCCAAATAAAATTTTTGACCACACTTGACATGACAAAGGGGTAATGGCAGATTCCTTTAACGGACTCTACGAAGGTCAAGACAGCGTTTAGCACCCCTAGCAGACACTGGCAGTATCGGGTCCTTCAATTCGGGTTACACAGGGCTCCTGCGACTTTCCAGCATCTGGTGGACAAAGTGCTCCGCCCCCGTAATGGATATAGTGCTGCCTATCTGGATGACGTCAGCATCTGTTCCAGCATGTGGAAGGAACATGTACAGCAGGTCACAGCGGTGTTGTGGGCACTAGGAGAAGCCAGGCTTTATATCAATCCAAAGAAATATGGAAAATATGCAAAAGCTACAGTATTCTAAAGGGAAACTGTAAATGTTTTAATACGAATGGCATATCAAGATCTCCTTTGTTGTTTAATGTTATCCCCTAAAGATGTACTACATTACCTTTCTTGGATATATCCTTTTTTCAACAGTAATTCGTGCGGAGGAAGACCAGATGGTGTTAACGGTTGTAGATATTCTTCAGGATATTTTAAGTTGATGTTTTCATCTTCCACACAATCACCACCAACTATTTCAGCATAGTCTATTGATATGCATTTAACCAATTTGCCGTGTAACTGATCAACATTGTTGGCATTAATTCATTTGACTTCATCATTTCTTGGTGCTAGGATTGCCCGTGTTCTCTCTTTTTTCTGTTGATAACCCTTCGTGATGAAATTCTTTAATAAAATTTGGACATAATAAGTCTTCTTTAATTGGGAACTTAAAGTGAGGAAAACATTAAAATTTATAAGAGCTGAGAGAGCAAGAACTGTGTCTGTCAAAAGCATTCACATGAATGAGAGGTGATAGTACAGTGTGCATGGTTCAATATGGTTGAGAGGAGGGCGTGACTTGAAAACATCTCATGGCCAAAGTCTTGTCTCGTCGCAGGATTTTTTTTATATAATAGAGTAATTTAAAAAAATTATTAACCTCAGTGCATCCATCCAAAACAATGGCTCTTCTGTTCACTCTCTAAGGTCTGCTCAGCTAAAGGAGAAGCAGTCAACCTTATCTGGCTTATGTGATCAGTGCCATCCCTCTGCATCTATGGGGATCCCACAAACCCCGCTTGCTTCTAGCACCGCTATCCCTCAGGGTCCATGGGATCTTCTTGAGCAGTTGGTCACTCCTGCTTCCAGTAGATGCTCATGAAGAGTGACCCTACTCCCAGAGCGCCACTGCTCCTTAAGCGGCATTATCTCTGACCAATTGCTTCCTCTCAGCAATACTGCCTCTGTCACAATCCTAACCCTCTTCCTTTCTTTTCCTTTCCTTTCCTTTCTTCTTAACCTCCGGACTCCCATTCCTTTTTTTTATTTTCCTCTCCCCCTCTATCTTTCTTAGGCTTTTTTATACTCCAGTGGGTGTAGGTGCCTTAATCACGAACCCCATAGCACTAATGAGGAAATCAAGTCAACTGAGTGCATCTGCACTTTGTATGACCAGGCAATTTCCCCATCAACACCCTGGAGCTACACGGTTATGCTACCGCACACATTTAATGGTTTTTTTAACTAAAAGACTTGCACACTGCCATGGACACATCATCACACACAGGTTCATCCAAAATTTAGAAGCTATAAGAAATATAAGAGAACTTCTTAGTAAAAAAATAAAAAGCTAAAAACAAAGGTGAAAAAAATCTATAAAAGACATATAACACAAAATCATGACAAACACAAATACATGACAGCAACAAGTAAGATATTAAGAATGCTAAAAGGCATTTAGAGAGTGTGAAATGAACAGCCTTGACACACACAAAAAGGTTTGGGGCAGACACCCATATATTGTTCCTGGCTGCAAAAGGGTTTTGAAATAGCACTCATGTGCACTGTCTTGAGTCCTTAACTGTACTGAAGAGTTGACAAAAGTTGGCGGCTTTATAAGCCAAAAGTCGGAAGTGATGTCATCTGGCCGGAACCAGAACTGATGTCAGTAGAGGCGTTGGAACCAGAAGTGACGTCTGTCTGGGCGCATGAACTGGAAGTGATGTTGAATCAGGTAGGTTTTCCCGTATTTGGCTTGCAGAGGTAACAGAACTAGGTTTAGTACACCCCGGCACCCCCTGGCATGGCGGTTAATTACCTTCACTTGGTCCACTCAGCTCCCTCCTAGTCGCACGTGTGTGACAAGAGAAATATTGCAGAAAATGTGAAATATGACCGATAGAGATTCTTTCAGTATTTTACTTCTAAAAGAGCAATCAAAGAGGAAGTTAAATGCATTAGCAACAGTGAGAGCAAATTTACACATACTGATAGTGAAATACAGTTGTGCTTGAAAGTTTGTGAACTTTAGAATTTTCTATATTTCTGCATAAATATGACCTAAAACATCAGATTTTCACTCAAGTCCTAAAAGTAGATAAAGAGAAACCAGTTAAAAAATGAGACAAAAATATTATACTTGGTCATTTATTTATTAAGGAAAATGATCGAATATTACATATTTGTGAGTGGCAAAAGTATGTGAACCTTTGATTTCAGTATCTGGTTTGACTCTCCTTTGCAACAATAACTGCAACTAAACGTTTCCGGTAACTTTTGATCATTCCTGCACATCGGCTTGGAGGAATTTTAGCCCATTCCTCCATACAGAACAGCTTCAACTCTGGGATGTTGGTGGGTTTCCTCACATTAACTGCTCTGTTCAGGTCCTTCCACAACATTTCGATTGGATTAAGGTCAGGACTTTGACTTGGCTATTCCAAAACATTAACTTTATTCTTCTTTAATCATTCTTTGGTAGAACGACTTGTGTGCTTAGGTTTGTTGTCTTGCTGCATGACCCACCTTCTCTTGACATTCAGTTCATGGACAGATGTCCTGACATTTTCCTTTAGAATCCTCTGATATAACTCAGAATTCATTGTTACATCAATGAAGGCAAGCTGTCCTGGCCCAGATGCAGCAAAACAGGCCCAAACCATGTTACTACCACCACCATGTTTCACAGATGGGATAAGGTTCTTATGCTGGAATGCAGTGTTTTCCTTTCTCCAAACATAACGTTTTTAATTCTAACCAAAAAGTTCTATTTTGGTCTCATCCGTCCACAAAACATTCTTCCAATAGCCTTCTGGTTTTTCCACATGATCTTTATCAAACTGCAGACGAGCATCAATGTTTTTTTTTGGAGAGCAGTGGCTTTCTCCTTGCAACCCTGCCATGCACACCATTGTTGTTCAGTGTTCTCCTGATGGTGGACTCATGAACATGAATATTAGCCAATGTGAGAGTGGCCTTCAGTTGCTTAGAAGTTACCCTGGGGTCCTTTGTGACCTTGTCGACTATTACACACCTTGCTCTTGGAGTGATCTTTGTTGGTTGACCACTCCTGGGGAGAGTAACAATGGTCTTGAATTTCCTCCATTTGTACACAATCTGTCTGACTGTGGATTGGTGGAGTCCAAACTCTTTAGAGATGGTTTTGTAACCTTTTCCAGCCTGATGAACATCAACAACTCTTTTTCTGAGTTGCTCAGAAATCTCCTTTGTTCGTGCCATGATACACTTCCACAAATATGTGTTGTGAAGAGCAGACTTTGATAGATCCCTGTTCTTTAAATAACACTGGGTGCCCACTCACACCTGATTGTCATCCCATTGATTGAAAACATCTGACTCTAATTTCACCTTCAAACTAACTGCTAATCCTAGAGGTTCATATACTTTTGCCACTCACAAATATGTAATATTCAATCATTTTCCTCAATAAATAAATGACCAAGTATAATATTTTGTCTCATTTGTTTAACTGGTTTCTCTTAATCTACTTTTAGGACTGCAGTGAAAATCTGATGATGTTTTAAGTCATATTTATGCAGAAATATAGAAAATTCTAAAGGGTTCACAAACTTTCAAGCACAACTTAGCAAAAGCTCTGAATTTATATTTTTGTGAAGTTTTTATATGTGGAGAAGACACAAAACTTCTGGCAGTTACAGGGACTGCTATGGAAGTGATTAGTGGTTTGGAAATTGTTGGGGAAGAAGTGCTGCTTAGACTAAATAGATTAAAATAAAATTTAAAAAAATCCAGGCCCAGATAACTTTTATTACCTAAAGTTTTTAAAGAGGTTATACAAACCCTTGGTGTGTATTTTTCAGAGAGTACTGCACACTCAGGAATTTCGTAAGGACTAGAAGCTAACAAATGTCAGGAAGTATAAAAAGGTGATTAGACTGTACCAGGGGCGGATCTACAAGGGTGCATAAGGGTGTGGTATTTGCCACACCAACAAAAGTATGTGTCAACAAATTTGCCTCCCCAATGCAAAAATAATATAAATCATTAAAATTGTAATTAATAACTACATTTCAATTATTTTGACATAAATCACGACTTGCGCTCAGCCTTCTATGTTAACCTCCCCTTCAGAGGACAATGCTTTGTTCCACACACCACTTGCGTCTCCTTATCCTTTTATGGTATACTGGGTCAAATTGATTTGAATTTTGCAGGGTGTCTTGCAGTGTTCAGAAAGGATTTAGGTGATTCTAAATTTTTGTCAGACATACTTCAGTCAAAAACACTCTTTATCTTTCTAAAGCTGTTGATTTAATGCAATCACTGAAAGAGACAATGACACGTTATTGTAGTGATTGCCTATTTTGATGAGATTTGGAGTGAAATAGTTAACACGTGGAAGAAGTGGTATTTCTACAACCAAGTACTTCTTGAAATGGTCAAGTAAGGTAACAGGAAAACTCAAAGATTGTGTTGTCACCACCAGCCTTGGGCAGCATATAGAAACAGACAGCAAATATGCTTTTTCAAGTCAAAACCTACTACCCACTTATTGATAAAATGGCTGGGGAAATGGAAATACACTTTTCTAATACTAACTGCTGTATCATAATTGATATTCAGATAAATCTATCTAATTCTGGCTTTCTAAGAGAAGAGGATGTTCTTCTTTTGGCAAATGCTCATGAGTCTAATAATCAGGACTTAAAGCATGAATTTCACCAGATAAGGAAAGTCTGAGAAAGACATAAAAAGAATAGTCAACAAAATCACTCTGTTTGGAACTTGTACATTTTTTAGACTCATACTGGGATGTGTTATTTGAGCTGTTATGGTAGATAGATGTGGTATTTACCAGTCAGCAGTACTTCTTGTGAATGAAATTTTTCAGCTCTAAAGCTATTAAAGAATCATTTGCAATCTACTATAACAGAAAGTAGATTTTCAAATTTGGCTATACTGCAGATACTTTATAGCTGAATAATTTCAAAAACATCATGACAGTTCATTTTACAAGTGTACATCAACATTGTTGAACGTATTTGTCTGTAGTTTCTTTTAGGGAGAGAATTTTAAAATATGATAATCAAACAATAAACTGCTGATCACTACTCTGAGGCTGAACTTGTGTTTGTAATAACAGATCTTATTTATCTCATAAATCCACCTACCTTGAACATGTATTCCATATATGTACATCTTAAAGAATAATGTTTTCATGTTGCAACCCTCTGAAAAAATCTTCCTGCTGCCCTCTTGCCACCCCATGTAAAATTCTCTAGATTCACCCCTGGACTGAACAAAATAAATACAGACCAGCAGAAGTAGAAAAAGTACTAAAAAATCTACTCAAGTAGAAGTATTACTACTATAGGGTAAATTCAGCATTGCCCATTTTGTTAGCCTTTTGTGGCATACAAGGCCTGAACAGAAAGCAGAATTAACAGGGATGCAGGTGTCCAGCTGCACCTTCCTCCACTTGCATTACAAACTAAGAGACTGTGCCAGTTGTCCTCCAGTATTTTTTGGTAACATGCTGCATTCATCTTGCCATTAATTTTCACTGTTACCTGTGCCGCTGTAGCTCACACACTCCAGAACTTCAGAGATCCACCTCAGTGCTTCATACCAGTGATGGCGTAATTTTCATCATGGGCCTTATTGCATCCTCTCTGAACATAGTGTTTATAGTTGTGACCATAAAGTTCAATTTTAGTCTCATCGTTCCAAAGGACTTAGTTCCAAAAGTTTTGAAACTTGTCTAGATTCTGTTTGGCATATTGTAAGTGAGCTGTTTTGTGGCACTGGCACAGTAAAGGCTTTGTTTCTTTCAGCTCAACCGTGCAGCCCATTTTTGTTCAAGTACTTCATCATTTTTCATCTTCAAACAGCAACACAACTTGTTTGGAGAGACACCTGTATCTCCGCTAAAGTGGCTTGTTCTTAGATTTTCAAATAGTGAACATGACAGCAAAATCTACTGCAATACAAAATAATCTAGCTCAGCTCCACATGGTGCTGGTCTCCTGGTTAAGAAGACTAGCTATCTAGCTAACTAGATAGATAGATAGATAGATACTTTATTAATCCCAAGGGGAAATTCACAATGCTATGACTATGCTGGGGAACCGAGTCAGCAACATACTTGTCCATTCTATATGGGCCCCCTGTGTAACATCCAGTTCCCGCTTCTGCCAACAATATTTTTTTCACTTACTGAACCTTCCTTTGTTCACAGGCCATTACTCTACTCACACTTGTAAGAATAACTTTCCCATATCATCATCTGACTTCCCATTGCACAGCCGATCTACATAAGAAAGCATTGCCAGAAAAATCTACACAGATACAGAGGGAACAAACAAACTCTACACAGAAAACATACATGCTTGAACCTTCATTTTCCATTGCCAGGCAGCAGTGCTAACCACTGTGCCACCATACCACTCCTCATAAATTATTTAGAACAATGTCCATAACATGCGTTATATATGCACTTAAGTGTCCTTCACATTCTGTCCCTATTTAACGCTAGAATCGTATCTTTGATTGCCGGTACAACAAATAGTTCTGAGCAGGCATAAGTCACAGCGCCAACTGCAATCATTTAAGCTTTTGTGAAAAGAATCGAGATAAATGCCATCAACTCAGAGAGGGAGGGGCAAGATCGTTGTACCACGTGAATGTCACTGAGAGAGAAAAACTGAATAATAAAAAAACAAGTGCTAATTTTTACAAGTAGCCAAAATTTACACAGACTAAAAAATTTACACAGACTAAAGTGAAATGTTTTTTTTTTAAATTTTATTGATTTTATTGAAATCACACAACATTCAATACAAATAGATCAATTTTACAAAAATAGAATTGAATACAAATCAACTCCCACCCCTGAGAAAGAGAGCATGGGCAGCAGAATAAAACTTAAAGCTAGTAAAAATAAGTAAACAGATGAATTAATAAGTGAATAAAGATAAATGGAGAAGAAAAAGAAATGGGGAGAGAATCTGCTTCCTCAGTACTTTAAAAGCTTATTCTAAAATGTTATTGATTAGATCCTGCCAGGTTTTGAAAAATTTCTGCACAGATCCTCTAAGTGAGAATTTGATTTCTTCCAGTTTCAAATAGCATATAACATCCGTTACCCACTGACATAAAGGAGGAGAGTTAAGATTCTCCTTAGTTTAGCAAAAACTCTATTGTGCCAATAGTGTAGTAAAGGCAATCACAGTTTCTTTGTCTTTCTCCACTTTAAGCCCATCTGGGAGTACACCAAACACAGCTGTTAATGGGTTAGGAGAGATTGTGACACCAAGGCTATCTGAAAGGCATTTAAAATTTTTGATCCAGAATGATGTTAATTTGGTGCAGGCCCAAAACATGTGACCTAGTGAGGCTGGAACTTGACTGCAGCGTTCGCAGGTTGGATCTTGCCCTGAAAACATTTTGGACAGTTTTAAATGAGACAGATGTGCTCGATATATAATTTTGAGTTGAATAATTATATGCTTTGGGCATATGGAGCTCGAGTGAATTTACTGCATTGGTACTTTTCACTCCTTTTCTGAGATGTTGAGTGAGAGATCTTTTTCGCACTGTCCTCTTGGGTCTTTGAAAGGAAGACACTGTAAAATGGTTTTATATATTGCAGAAATGCTGTCTAAGTCCTCGAAACTGAGCAATATTTTTTCTAGCACAGAGGGAGGTGGGAGGTGAGGAAAACTGGGCAGGTTCTGTTTAACAAAGTTTCTAATTTGAAGGTAGTGACAATGTGTTGCTGGAAAGTTAAATTTGTCTATATACAGATCTCTTAGTGATTTAATCCCAAATATTTTCCAGACATTAAAAACTGCATGTGTTTGAAAGGGTTGAAAAAGGTGGTTCTCGTGCAGAGGTGTCACCGATAAAATATTCTTTATCTTAAAATGCCTTCTACACTGGTTCCATATTCTGAGTGAGTGAAGCACAATTGTGTTGTTAGTATATTGGCGATAACTTGCATTTTTTGGGGCACAAAGCAAGGAATGTAAAGAAGTACTGCAGGATTTTATTTCTATTGCAGACCAAGCCTGTATATGTTCATCTACTTGTGTCCATGTCCAGGTTTTTATAGTTTGTATGTTTGCTGCCCAGTAATAAAATTGAAAGTTAGGCAGAGCCATGCCATCTTCTGCTTTGGCCTTTGTAGGGTCACTCATGTTTGGAATTCCAAATAAATGTGGTTATGGTTGAATCTAATTTCTTAAAAAATGATTTATTGATGTATATTGGAATATTCTGAAATAAGAAGAGAAGTTTAAGGATGATATTCATCTTAACAATGTTAATTCTTCCAGCTAAAGTGAGATGATGGGTTGACCATCTATGCAAGTCTTGCTTAATTTTTTCCATACAGACGGCAAAATTTTCTGTTCAAGTCCTTCTCTGATAATCCCCTTTATCTCATAAGCATTTCGACAGTGAACTGCCAATGTCAATTGCAAAAATTAGTGGTGACAAGGGGCATCCTTGTCTAGTACCATGTTCTAATTGAAATGAGTCTGAATTAATGTTATTAATACAAACTGAAGCTTCTGGATTGGTATACAGTAGTTTGATCCATGCACAAATGTTCGGGCCAAACCCAAATTTCTCCACTGTAGTGAAAAGGTAGTTCCATTCAATCATATCGAATGCTTTTTCTGCATCCAAGGATAATAATATCTTTTTTGATGTTTGACTTTGCGGGTGAATATATTACATTAAACAGGCGTTGAAGGTTGGACGCTAAGTGTCGGCCTTTAATAAATCCAGTTCGATCTTGTGATATTACTGAAGGCAGCACTTTCTCCATTCTTCTAGTTAGGACTTTGGAGAGTATCTTAACATCATTATTCAGAAGTGAAATTGGTCTATATGATGCACATTGTAATACGTCCTTATTTTGTTTAGGAAAGAATGTGATTAATGCTTGACGAAAAGTTTGAGGTAGAATGTTATTGTTTCTAGCTTCTGTGAATGTTGCTAATAAAAAGGGAGCTAGCTGAAGGGAGAACTTCTTATAAAATTCGGCAGGGTAGCCATCTGGGCCTGCTGCTATCCCACACTGAAGTGACTTTATAGCGTCTAGTAATTCTGATAGTGCCAACGGTTTATCTAATTCCTCTGCACTAAAAGTATCTATTTGTGGTATCTGTAATATATCTAGAAATGCATTAGATTTTGTGTTGTCTTCTTTAAGATTAGTAGAATATAAGGATTTATACTGTAGTAGTCTCTAAATGTGTGCATTATATTTTTATGGTCAATGATTTTATCTCCATTTGTGTTGGTGACTGCTGGGATTGCATTGCGAACTTCTTGCTTGTGGATTTGTTGAGCTAAGAGCTTATTAGCTTTCTCTCCATATTCATACTAATGATGTCTTGATTTAAAAATGAGTTGTTCAGTTTCTTTAGTTGTCAAGAGGTTGAGTTCTGAATGCAGAGCCTGCCTTTTCCTATGAAGAGCCTCACTTGGACATATGAGATAATCTTTCCTCTTAAGAAGACCTTCAGGGTTTCCCAGAGTATTCCTGCAGAGACCTCTGAGAATATATCTGTTGCTAGAAAAAAAATCATTTGTTTTGATATAAATTTTGTACAGTTCTCGCCTGCTAATAAAAGTGGGTTAAGATGCCATGCAGAGCTGAGCCAGATTTAGCATAGAGTGTCAGCATTGAGAATTGCTGGGCCAAGCAAAGCATGAAGACAGACAGGGACAGCTGGAAGGCTGTGTTGTCAGCACTAGAGAAGACTGTGTTATTTGAACCTACTGTTTGATGTCAGCATGAAATTGTCTGGCCTTGTTTGGAATTGTAATGGGAGCCTGGGCGTGTAGAAACAATATAAAAGAAGATTGGAGCATTGCCAGCTTTGAGAAACTGTGTGGACGGAAAACATTGGTCCAAAATCCTTGGTGGCCTGAAATCAGTCTGTTGTTTCTCCCGTCTGTACTGCAACGTAAGCCGAACATTAAACCAAGATAAGTATATTCTGTCTTTTCTGTGAGTTTGTCGCTGCCTATTGCTTAAAAGAGGGATATTGCCGTTATTATTTATAATTATTTAAATACAGGTTCATTAAAACGCTGCAATATAAAAGAACATATTTCCAAGGAGCTAAAATCTCCCATCGGAAACACTCGGCTATACAAAGTACTGTTGTTTCATCTGTGAAAGGGACAGCCATGCCAAAGAATCACACTATTCTTGACAGAACTGGCTACTCCGTAAAAAGTTAGTTCCAGTACAGAAAAATGTGGTACATGAATCACTTGTCGACCCTGCAAAGATATTTTTGCCTCCTCTTCACATACAACTGGGACTCATGAAGAATTTCGTGAAAGCACTAAACGAGGAAGGCAAAGGTTTTCGTTATTTAGGACAGATGTTCCCAAGAATAATTAATGCCAAGATCAAAGATGGAATTTTTGTTGGCCCCCAGATCAGACATGTTATGAGTGACAAGCGGTTTGAAGATCTGTCAGTTGGGCCCGAAAAAATTGCCTGGCAAGCCTTCATAGACATTGTTGATAATTTTCTGGGAAATTACAGAGCCCCAAACTACATTCAGCTGGTAGACAAACTTCTCAAAGCATACAAGACAATGAAGTGCAACATGTCACTCAAGATTAATTTCCTCCACTCACACTTGGACTTCTTCCCTACAAATCTCGGTGCTGTCAGTGACGACCATGGTGAAAGATTTCACCAGGACATTGCTATGATGGAGAAACGATACCAGTGCAACTGGAATCCGTCAATGCTTGCTGACTACTGTTGGACACTGCAACGTGATGCACCAGACATTGAATACAAAAGAAAAGCAGGAGCAAAACACTTTTAATTCTGTTGAATTTAATAGCTTATGCGAAACATAAATGTGATTAAATACATTATTGTCAGTAAACATATAAATGTCTATGTCTCAGAGTTCCTACATGATGCAGTAAAACCAAAACTATATTTGTGCATACCCAATAGGTACCTGTCACAATCAGTAAAACCTTTTCAGGAAACAAGACTTTTCAAAAAACTGTTGTGCAGTGAATCAATTCTTGAGTAGCAATGTTGCACTGGCAATTAGAAGGAATATGCTCTTGAGTTTGGGTTTAGAAATCTACAGGGGCCTGATAAGTTGTGGTCAGTTACAAACTGTGTAATTCTCTTTGCAGTGTTAGATGTCATCACCCCTGTCACATGAGACCTATCTAGGTCTGGATTTAAAACACAAAGTCCCAGACATTATAATTTTATGAGTGTTCACATTGGGAATGGATGCAAATACGTTTTGGAATTATGTCCTTATCATCCTTATTGGATGCATAAATATCTATCAAAATCACTTTACAATCAAATAAATTACCCATGACAATAATGTATCTCTCTTCAGGATCACATACAACATCTGATACTACAAATGAGACTGTTCTATGGATAAGAATTCCCACACCTCTAGTTTTTTTTTGTAAATCTGGAATGGAACATTTGGCCAGTCCAGTCTTTTTGCAGCCGGAACTGATCCTTGCTTAATAAGTAGGTCTCCTGTAAAAATACTATTTTAGTGTTTAGACCTGTTAGGCCCCTCCTCGAACCACCACCTTATCGTGGTGGAGGGGTTTGCGTGTCCCAATGATCCTAGGAGCTCTGTTGTCCGGGGCTTTATGCCCCAGGTAGGGCCACCCAAGGCAAACTGGTCCTAGGTGAGGAATGAAACAAAGAGCGGTTCAATAGACCTCCTATGACGAATCAAAAATGTGGACGGCGATATTCCTCACCTGGATGCGGGTCACCGGGGCCCACCTCTGGAGCCAGGCCTGGAGGTGGGGCTCGATGGCGAGTGCCTGGTGGCCGGGCCTGCATCCATGGGGCTTGGCCGGGCACAGGCCGAAGATGCAACGTGGGTCCCCTTCTCATGGGCTCACCACCTATGGGAGGGGCCAAGGACGTCAGGTGCAGTGTGAGTTGGGTGGTGGCCAAAGGCAGGTACCTTGGGGGTCCAATCCTCGGCTACAAAAGCTGGCTCTTGGGACATGGAATGTCACCTCTCTGAAGGGTAAGGAGCCTGAGCTAGTGCGCGAGGTCGAGAGGTTCCAGCTAGATATAGTCGGGCTCACCTCAACACACAGCTTGGACTCTGGAATCAATCTCCTTGAGAGGGGCTGGACTCTCTACCACTCTGGAGTTGCCACCAGTGAAAGGCGCTGAGCGGGTGTGGGCATACTTATTGCCCCCCAACTTGGAGCCTGTACATTGGGGTTTACCCCGGTGGACGAGAGGGTAGCCTCCCTCCGCCTTCGGGTGGGGGGACGGGTCCTGACTGTTGTTTGTGCGTATGCGCCAAACAGCAGTTTGGAGTACCCACCCTTTTTGGAGTCCCTGGAGGGTGTCCTAGAGGGCATACCTTCTGGGGACTCCCTCGTACTGCTGGGAGACTTCAATGCTCATGTGGGCAATGACAGTGAGACCTGGAAGGTTGTGATTGGGAGGAATGGCCCTCCCGATCTGAACCCGAGCGGTGTTTTGTTATTGGACTTCTGTGCTCGTCACACCATGTTCAAGCATAAGGGTGTTCATATGTGCACTTGGCACCAGGACACCCTAGGCCTCAGTTCGATGATCAACTTTGTGGTCGTGTTGTCGGACTTGCGGCCACATGTCTTCGACACTCGGGTGAAGAGAGGGGCGGAGCTGTCCACTGATCACCACCTGGTGGTAAGTTGGCTTCGATGGTGGGGGAGGATGCCGGTTAGCCCTGGTAGGCCCAAACGTGTTGTGAGGGTCTGCTGGGAATGTCTGGCAGAGTTCCCTGTCAGAAGTAGCTTCAACTCCCACCTCTGGCAGAACTTCGACCACGTCCCGAGGGAGGTGGGGGACTTTTGAGTCCGAATGGGCCATGTTCCGTGCCTCTATTGTTGAGGCGGCTGACCGGAGCTGTGGCCGTAAGGTGGTTGGCGCCTGTCGTGGTGGCAATCCCCGAACCCGTTGGGTGGTGAGGGATGCCGTCAAGCTGAAGGAGTCCTACCGGACCCTTTTGTCCTGTGGAACTCTGGAGGCAGCTAATAGGTACCGACAGGCCAAGCGGAATGCGGCTTCGGTGGTTGCTGAGGCAAAAACTTGGGCATGGGAGGAGTTTGGGGAGGCCATGGAGAGCGACTTTTGGATGGCTTCGAGGAGATTCTGGTCCGCCGTCCAGCATCTCAGGAGGGGGAAGCAGTGCAGTGTCAACACTGTATATGGTGGGGATGGTGCACTGCTGACCTCGACTCGGGACATTGTGGGTCGGTGGGGGCAGTACTTTGAAGAACTCCTCAATCCCACTAACATGCCTTCCAATGAGGAAGCAGAGCCTGGGGACTCGGAGGTGGGCTGCTGGACTGGGAACGCCTTGGGATTCTCCCGGAAGAGCTAGAAGAAGTGGCCGGGGAGAGGGAAGTCTGGGCCTCTCTGCTGGAGAGGCATTCCCAGGCAAGCCGGAAGATATAGTCCTTCCAGCATGTCCTGGGTCTTCTCCGGGGCCTTCTTCTGGTTGGACGTGCCCGGATCAGATCCTGATCAGATGCCCGAGCCACCTCATCTGACTCCTCTTCATGCGGAGGAGCAGCAGCTCTACTCTGAGCCCCTCCCGGATGAATGAGCTTCTCACCCTATCTTTAAGGGAAAGCCCAGACAACCTACGGAGGAAACTCATTTCAGCCGCTAGTATTCGCAATCTCGTTCTTTTGGTCACTACCCATAGCTCATGACCATAGGTAAGGGTAGGAACATAGATTGAATGGTAAACTGAGAGCTTTGCCTTACGGCTCAGCTCCTTTTTCACCACGACAGACCGATGCAGAGCCTGCATCACTGCGGACACCGCACCGATCCGCCTGTTGATCTCACACTCCATTCTTCCCTCACTCGTGAACAAGACCCTGAGATGATTGAACTCCTCCACTTGGGGCAGGATCTCGCTCCCAACCCTGAGAGGGCACTCCACCCTTTTCCAGCTGAGGACCATGGTCTGTGATTTGGAGGTGCTGATTCCCATCCCAGCCGCTTCACACTCAGCTGCGAACTGATTCAGAAAGAGATGAAGATCATAGCCTGATGAAGCAAACAGGACAACATCATCTGCAAAATGCAGTGACCCAATCCTGAGTCCACCAAACCGGACCCCCTCAACACCCTGGCTGCGCCTAGAAATTCTGTCCATAAAAATTATGAACAGAATCGGTGACAAAAGGCGGAGTCCAGCTCTTACCGGAAACGGGTTTGACTTATTGCCGGCAATGCGGACCAGGCTCTGACACCAGTTGTATAAGGAACAAACAGCTCTTATCAGGGGGTCTGGTACCCCATACTCCTGGAGCACCCTCACAGGTTTCCCCGAGGGACACGGTCGAACGCCTTTTCCAAGTCCACAAAACACATGTAGACTGGTTGGGAAAACTCCCATGCACACTCCAGGACCCCGCTAAGGGTGTAGAGCTGTTCCACTGTTCCGCGGCTAGGACGAAAACCACACTGTTCCTCCTGAATCCGAGGTTTGACTATCCGACAGACCCTCCTCTCCAGAATATACATAGCAACAATAAAGATATGTATAGGAATTGGTTTACTGGACTATATAAGGCAATTAAATTTCAAATAAATTTTATCCGGTATATGTATATTAAATACGAAAACAAAAAATTAAACAAATGCACAACAGCCTTTTTGTATTATTATACACTTGTACTGTCAAAAGGTCCCAATCATCAACTGCAAAGCACATTGTTCTCTCCTCCATTTGAATGGTATTAAAAATTATTGAAGCGAACTATACATTTTTATTACTACAAGTTCAAATTGATTATCAAAATATTAATTCAACGAGGTTTCTATGTTCTTTATTTAGATTTTGTTTAAAATGTGTTTCCATACACTGTAGATGAACTCAGTAGAAAATTTTACATACAAAACTGCTACTGTTAATTTTTCTATTAAATGTAAATAAGCAAATGATTAAATGATAAACTTGTAAACAATGACAGAAGAATCCAGTCTCATCTCTTTGTTTGTAGTACTGGACTTCAACATATAAAAAGATTTGCATTTTTAACCAAAATCCAAATAAACAGCACAGCAGCCAGAGGGTTTTCAAAATGTATTTATTACTGTCTACTTCTAGGAAACAGAGTCATTCATCAACTGCAAGATACCTCATACTTTCCCTCCCTGGAATAAGATTTAAATTTATTAATACAAGCCGACATTAGAAATTAGATTAGAAATATGTATTGTCACATACACTGTGAGAGCATGGTAAAATTCTTGTGCCATAGTTATGGAGTGTGGAGGGAGTGCAGGGAAGTATACAGGTATAAACACAATAAGAAGACAATGTACTAGTTAAATGCAATGAATAAGAGAAGAATGACCTGTTGTACTTAATGCAAAACAAAACAGAACAGTACAGACATTTAAATTATAATAAGCAGTAGAAAAAATATAGGTGAAAGTACACACGTAACAGACAGTAGAATTACCCATAAACAAGTAGGCAGGTAAAGTACAGAGCCTGTAAGGACAGGTTACAGAGAGTTCAGTGGTCTGAAGTGGGTTGAGTGTGTGGTGAGGCTCTGGAAGCATTTACCAGAAGTGCAAACAGAGGATGAGCTGGGTGGCTGTTATCAGAGATGATGGATTCGACTTTCCTCAGACATGAAGCTGAGGCAGGTGAGCCTCAATGATTTTAGAAGCTGTGTGGACAGCCTTTTGAAGGAGTTTGCAATCCTGACAAGTCAGGTTACCAAAACACTGTGATGCATCCAGTCAACATATTTTCAATAGTGCAGTAGTAGAAGCTCACTAGTATTTTGGTTCTCACCCCTAAACTTTTAGCCTCCTCAGGAAATATTTTTTATTATTACATATTTTTATTACTATATGTGCACTATACTAATCATAATTTGAAATCAATAAGACTGCTATATTATTTAATTTGCTATAAAAAGTTATTGACCACACTCATCTCAGCCTCTTTCACTAACAGTGCACATTGAAGTAACCTGTATATTAAAAACACTAAAACATGCAACAAATGGCATCATAACAATGAATGCATGGTAAGCAATCAACATCATCTCTAAATATCAGCTGACAATGCAAAAACACTTTAGTAAAGGAAAACAGTTTTGCATTAATAATTACAATCTGTATAGAACCAGCATAAAGAAGCAATTGTAAAAACTCTAAATCACAGTTAATAAGTCAACTCTAAATAGAAAAGTAGAACATTTATTAACAAAATACACTAATTTTTTCTGATTGTGCTGCACACCTTCAAATACATGGGTGGTGAAAAATAAAAAACAAAACAAAAAACATGTAAGCAAGTGTTGTAGAAGTTATTGAATGATAAGTAGAACTACCTATTTTTGTTGTTTAGTTGAAATGTGCACTTAGGCAAACACAGCATGAGTGTGTTATCAGTATAAAATCAAAGGTGTTTTTTTTTGCCATGCCTTTCTTGTAACCAGATCTTGGATGTTGTACGCACTGTGAAAGGCAGGCACTATGGACTCATCATTACAATTCTCAGCATCAAGCTTTTGGAAACAAAACATTTAGTAAGCAGCCTTGTTATCTTCTATTCTGTTTGTGTTCTTGATATCTGTACACCAACACTTTGCTGTGCCACTTGGCATCATAGTTCTACTGCCAGGCTTCTCTATGGAAAAGCTTTCCATGATTAAAGGCACATTGGAACCATTGGATGGAATGATTCTCACATCAGATTGCATGGCCCAGTACAGACTCTACTATAGAATGCCCAGGATAATGATAGGCAGCATGTTGCCTGAAGTCTCTAGGACTGACACCGTGTTTGGCTTTGTTTTTGAATTTTTCTTTTGCAATTTTAATTTCCTCCATTGTCAGCTGCTCATTTCATCAATTAACTAATGTACAGGTATTGTTGGGTTCCATTTTAACCATGTTTAGTAAGTGTCGTAACTTGTTCTACATGTGTTTTAACAAGTCAGTTTTTTAAGTGTACTAATTTCATATTTAGAAATTAGTGCAATAATAACACTGTTTTTTAACTAAGAATTGTTTGCAGTACTCCATGCCTGCATTAAACTAAGAGCACTATACAAAAATAAGTTGTATTGTATTCTTATTCAGAAAATTACTGCTAAATATTACACACTTAACAATTCACATTATGTGTTAAGAAATTGTGTACAGGTATGTACTTGAGTGCATCTCACATTCTGCACTTAAAGGAAACTCTCATACTAGCCTATCCTTTTGGACAACTTGGCACTGCTTCATTTGGAAAATAAGTGGTTACCGGAAATTTACTGTGGTATTTATCAATGCAATTACCTATGTTTTTTTAATCATTTATGCTTTATTTTAAACACCCAGAAACTTGAAAAATAAACTTACCATGAGTTTTTGGAAATGTGAGGAAAAAATCTTGTATACAGTGTGAGACTTGCCCAGACACCACCAGTCGGAAACCACATCTTTATAAAGTTCACACGTTTATTTTCCATAAATAACCAGTCCCGAAACACCACACAATGCACACAGCAATAATCACCACAAATAGACTTTAAATCTCTGCACTCCGGGCGTCCCTGGCAGGTTCCTCCACCATCTTGCCAAGTGTGGCGGAAGTAAAGTTCTCCCAGGCTCTAGGAAGCTTAAGGCGCCCCCTGGCAGTGTCCATGGGTCCCAACGAGTTGGAAAGTCTCTCCTCCTCTCCCGTGGTCCTCTCCTGCTCCAGGGCGGTTGTGTCCTCCTTGACCCGGAAGCGTTTAATGTCTCTATCTGGTCCCTCCAGGCATCCCGGCCAGGTAAGGACTGTAAGGACTGAGGACTGTTGCATTTATGTTAGGTAGAATGCCCAGAGGGGACTGGGCGGTCTCATGGTCTGGAATCACTACAGATTTTATTATTTTTTTCTCCAGCCGTCTGGAGTTTTTTTTTGTTTTTTCTGTCCCCCCTGGCCATTGAACCTTACTCTTATTCGATGTTAATTAATGCTGATTTATTTTGTTTTCTTATTGTGCTTTTTTTTCTATTCTTTATTATGTAAAGCACTTTGAGCTACTGTTTGTATGAATATGTGCTATATAAATAAATGTTGTTGTTGTTGTTGTAAGAACCCCAGACATCTGTGATACTGCCCTTCTGCCAGCGAAGACTTGTTGGTCGAAGCGGCCTGTCCCGCGAGGGCATACTTTGTCCGAAACGGGTGTCAATTGTTGTCTCCCAGGGTCTGGTCCTGTAAAAAAGAAACAAGACACGGGGCGAAGTCGTTGCCCTGACGCCACTGTTCGGCTTTTGTTTTTCTGAAATAGGGCCAACGTTTCCCCCTTTGACCAGCACCCTGGTCGCCGAAACCTCGGCACCCGCTCCGTGTTTCTTGTATCCCCACCTTTCGGTTAATTACTGGGACTGCTCTTTCACCGACTTTGGGGCTCCCCTTTGCACCCGCAGAGATCGATTTATCTTATTACGTGAGCTCACAGGCTTACGTCTCCCTTTGTAGGAAGAACCAGCTTTCCTCCAACGATTCTTCCTATTTCTCTGGGGCTTTCTGACAGCTTGAGTCTTCCTACAGGAAAGAAAAAGACCCCTTGCCGTCGGCGCCCCTGAAGAATGACGCGAGACTGATGCTGGCTCCGGCAGTAGAGCACTAGGACCCACGGCACTTGTCAGCCGGCATCTTGGCTCCACCCCTTCCAAGCCATCAGCACCTCGCTTCGTTTCTGCTGTCGGAGATGCAGCTACTAAGTCCCCGGAACCACGCGATCCTGGGACGGGTTCAATCGCGCCTCCCTTTTCCTTTATGGTATCGGTTTTACTCACCTCTACCACCACAGACCTCCGGCCAAAGATTCCAGCGTCACACCCTTCCACCCTATGACGTTCCGTCTGATGTGATGCGACCGCCTTCCTCTTCAGCTTGTCCACACAGACTCGAAGGTCGTGTATTACCTGCTTAACCATCCTCCTTAATCGAAGCATCTTCTCCGACATGTCAGGATCTGCAGGTAGAAAATAATTAACAGCCAGTGAAGGACTTACCGTTAAATCGGTCCCTCTTACCGGCTGTGCACATTGGAGCTTTCTTCCGGGATTCACCGGTCCCTCCCCTTGCTCGAGATGGACGTTCACCTGCCCCGTCTTCAACCAATCATCGACGGGAACACGACATATACTGTCCAATCCCTTAACTGTCACGGGGTGGAACTTCCGGTCTTCGGCCATCTTGCCTCTCCCGAGGGAACTGCAACTCTCGCTGCCATCCCCCTGCTTCGGCTGCTGGAGACGTGGCAGATCCTCCCCTTTCTCTAGCGATGCCGTCCCGGCTTCGCGGACAAGATACGCACACCCCAACCAGTGATTCCCGGCAATCTCCTTCGGACCCGTCAGTGGTTGTGCCTACTGTAGTCCCTCCAGTGACGACAAATGCTGGAGAATCCCCTTCTTCTTTGCCTTGTCTGGCATTCCTCAGCCCCTCTCAGGTGGAAGACAGCACTCTGGAGAAACTCCAACGGCCACAGGGCGATTCGTTGAACGTCCGCGGTGCGTGTGCAGACCGTCTCCCTGCAGGACACATGTGTGGCTGACTGGGGTACTGGGCAGCTCACAAAAAATTTATTTTGGGGTCCCCTGCCTTGGAACAGGCAGAATGTCCCTGTTCAGGTGCCATTGTGAGACTTGCCCAGACACCACCAGTCGGAAACCACATCTTTATAAAGTTCACATGTTTATTTTCCATAAATAAACAGTCCCAAAACACCACACAATGCACACAGCAATAATCACCACAAGTAGACTTTAGCTCCCCGAGTATAAGGAGGCGGCGCCTTTTATTCCTGTCTATTGACGATCTTCCGGCAGCACTTTCTGGTGTGGCGGAAGTGCTGCCCTTTGCCCAGGAAGCACTCCGGGCGTCCCTGGCAGGTTCCTCCACCATCTTGCCAAGTGTGGCGGAAGTAAAGTTCTCCCGGGTTCTAGGAGGCTTAAGGCGCCCCCTGCCGGTGGCCACGGGTCCCAACGAGTTGGAAAGTCTCTCCTCCTTTCCCGTGGTCCTCTCCTGCTCCAGGGCGGTTGTGTCCTCCTGACCCGGAAGCTTTTAATTTCTCTATCTGGTCCCTCCAGGCATCCCGGCCAGGTAAGAACCCCAGACATCTGTGACAACAGGTAATTTGACAGCTTTTGGAATGTAGTTTACATTGCATAAACAAGCTGTCTGGTATTATGTCCTTGAGACTGAACATATCATCTAAATGTGACCAGTGATGTGTAGTACTGTATCTTTTTTTCTTTTTTTTTTTATAAATGGTGTTGCTACACCGGGAACTTTCCACTGCATTTTCTATTGCACATTTATCTCCATGTGCAGCAGAAATGTAAAGTCACTGCAGATGAGAAATCAGGGCTACCATAGCCAGTAAACTTCACCATTAAACTGTGATATAATGAAATGCATCTATTTATTGAATTAGAGAAAATGAGAAAACTGCATAGCTAATATACTGTATCATTTACTAAAATAATTTGAACACCCAGATAATCAATTGCTTCTTCTTCTTTTGGCTGCTCCCATTAGGGGTTGCCACAGCGGATCATCTTCTTCCATATCATCCTGTCTTCTGCATTCTTGCTCTATTACACCCACCACCTGTATGCCCTCTCTCACCACATCCATAAACTTTCTCTTAGGCCTTCCTCTTTTCCTCTTTCCTGGCAGCTCTATCGTTAACATCCTTTTTACCAATATACCCAGCATCTCTCCTCTACACATGTCCAAACCAACGAAATCTCACCTCTCTGACTTTATCTGTCAACCTTCCAACCTGAGTTGACCCTCTAAAGTACTTGTTTTTAGTCCTATTCATCCTCATCACACCCAATGCAAATCTTAATATCATCCAGATAATCAACTACAACCCCCAAAATGTTTGAATGTTGTTTAATTTTGATTGGCTACTATGAGCATATGATATATTTGCAATGACCCACCTTGAAAATGTAACAAAGTATGATTGTTATTAAATAAATATACTTTTTAAAGAGAAAAAAAAAGTGTTTAGAATTCACAGTACTTTAAAAAGTGCAATTCTGTACAAAATCTAATCAAATACAGTAATTCAAGTAAAAGTAATTCATTAACTTTCCACCACTGTAGGCCAGTAAGTATAACATGCATTTTGGGAAAATTATAGAAAGCAATTATTAAAGAAAACATTGAGCATCACATGTCAAGAACAGTTGTATTAGTTAGGGAAGGTCGTGTTTCACTAATATATGCAGCAGCGCTATGTAGAAACAGCAAAAACATATGATGGGAGAGATGTGTATGATGTTATTTTCATCCATCCATCCATTATCCAACCCGCTGAATCCAAACACAGGGTCATGGGGGTTTGCTGGAGCCAATCCCAGCCAACACAGGGCACAAGGCAGGAACTAATCCCGGGCAGGGTGCCAACCCACCGCAGATGATGTTATTTCTCTTTGGATTTTCAAGTCACACATGAGAGGCTAGTGATCACACTAACAGAAGTGGGAAATAAAGGTGCAGTCTGCAGATGAGTACAAAATTGACTTAAACATGGTAGCAAAAGATTATTACATTAAAAGTGGTGTTCTGCTCTTTTTAATACACACAAATGATCTTGGTAAGAATATAAATTACAAGCTGGTTCTAGTTTGTAGATAAATTTAAACTAGGTGGAGGGCTGAATGAACCAAAGGGACATTTTAATGAATATTGGCTTGAGGAGATTTGTGGGAAATTAATTTTAATTTAAATTAAATGTAAACTGTTAAATGTAGGAAGTAAAAATATTACATTTGTATACACAAAGTACATCTTATGAGAAGGACGTGGGAGTTGTAGTGGAGTCGTTAGTTTCTACATCCAGACAGTGTACTGAAGTGATTAAAATGGCTAATAGGATATAAAGCTATAAAACTTAATGTGTAGAAGACAAGTGAAGTGAAGTTATACTTAATCTAGATTGTACAACAACAATTTATTTGTATAGCTCAAAATCACACAAGGAATGCCTCAATGGGGTTTAACAGGCCTTGTTTTATGTATATATATGGTTGAAATAGTTTTACTGTCAAATAATGCAAAGAGTACGCAACACATGTTTCGCCCTAATTCTGGGCTCATCAGGCATACACACTCACTGCACCCACTCTCGGGGAATCGAACCTTGGACGTCAGCGC
>JANRMT010062806.1:15963138-15975450 GCA_026402145.1 Polypterus bichir lapradei | reverse complement strand
CCACAGTGCCCTCTTTCAGTTGCGAAAAGCAGACCATAGAATGGTTGAAATAGTTTTACTGTCAAATAATGCAAAGAGTACGCGACATGTGTTTCGTCCTAATTCTGGGCTCATCAGGTGTATACGCTCACTGCACCCCCTCTTGGGGAATCGAACCTCGGACGTCAGCACATATATATATATATAATTATGTGCATTAGTGAAGCCTCATCTATACTGTGTGCAGTTTTATATCCACATTACAAAATAGATGTAGCAGCACAAGAGAAGTATCGAGTAGGGCAATCAAATTAACTCTAAGACTGTGGAATATGAGAAACTGTAGTAGTTGGACCTTTCTAAGTTAAGCAAACAGAGATTAAGATTTTACATGAATGAATTGTTTAACATTATGAAGAGAATTAATACAGCACCTCCAAGCATTTACTATAAAATAAATTCTTCAGCAGGACTCAGAGACACAGAAGATCAAGGATAAATTTCACACAAATCTTAGAAAGTTTTTATTCATGCAGAGAAGCATACAGAGACACACAGAAGAAATTACCAAGCAATGTGATAAGACATTCAGATTTTGTGAGCCCCCAAAGATCTTTGGAGAAATTGATTAAACCGGACTGGCAAATTTTTTGGGGGTTGAATGCCCCGTTTTTGTCAAAACTGTGTTAATGTTCAAAGCCCTTCACGAACTACAATGCAAAAGTGAAGCAGAATAAAGTGGATATGTGTTGCTCAGAACTCATGCCATGTGCTTAGTGCAGCTTCCTAAATCAGTAACATGAAGTTACACATATGTTACTATTCTTCTTGCTTCATTTTCGACTGCTGTTTTTGACCTTCCAATCAATACTGTTTTTTATGCCCATAATGACTCTTTGTGAATCAGGGTGTGTTTACTGAAAGCATCATAACCCTAAAAACATTATACACTCTATTGTAAGATCAATCATTAATTTAAGAGTGTTTCTCAAACACCAGCATAATTAAAGCAGCCTATTTACTTATTCATAATCCCAATCCTGTTGTTAATCATTACTTGCTTCTTAAATGGGTGTCCTCTTACCCTAAGTGTAACCACAGGCAGTGATCACCAAACAGAATATATTAAATTAAAATTATGACAGCTCAATGAATATTTAGAAAACTGTAATGAACACCAAGATAGAAAGACGAGAACACACACTGAATGGAAATTAAACCCAATAATGGGCAAATTTGTTGCACAACAAATGATTTGCAGCAGACTTCTAGCTGACGCAGACTTGCAAACGCCTCATAAAAATAACAGTCACTTGACTAGGCAGGTTATTCCTCTCTTGTTGTGTTCCTGATCGTCGTGCAGGGTCTCATGTTGTGTCAGATTTCCCAATTACCATGTTATCATCTGAAAGTCTGCCACCTGCCTTCTTGAGCCTACTCGGACTTCAAAGGTATAACAAGAAAATTCAAGGGGTTCCTGGAAGACATCACTCAGCACACCTGTGAATACCCTGCTGTCAATATCAAGTTCAAAATGTTGCAGCTCGCATGACTTTCATAGAAACATTTCCTGTGTTGAAATTGGTTATATGGAGAAGCAGGAAGAAAGAAAAAGGAAGGACAGGAAATTTTTATAGAGAGAGTATGGCTGTAATAAAAAAAAGACAACCGGAATAACATTAATTAAATCCTATGTTTGTGTCTACTACTGCCACCTCACAAACCCAGCACTTAAACATTAGTAAAAGTAAACCTGTGGGATGTAGCATATATCCATCATACACCATGCCTCTTAGAACCTCGTTACACCTGCTATAAAGGTTCCCTGCATTGAACGTAGATGTGTAGTCACTAAGGTCTTTTACTGAAACTGTACCCTGGGGGTACCCTAGTGTTATCTCTGAGCCAATTCAACAGTGTGAAAAAAGGGAAGAAACAGAGAGTTTGTTTGTGGATGACTACTAGGTGTTAGTAAAGTATTCCTTCCATGCTTACTTGTTGACATTTGCAAGTAACCCTCAGGCAACAGCCGAAGCACAATACAATACAGAATATCAGCAAACCCTGAGTGTGGAGGAATGCATAGTTAAGGCATTCAAATAAACAAAACATACTGTCCGAAATAGTGTAGGAATTTTTAATTCACAGTGGTACAAAAGTACATCAGGCTGTCCAATATAGGCATGATTATTTGTCTGAAAGAGAGTAAAATAGGTTGTGATGTGCAGGCTCATTGTGTCATTTCCATCCATCCATTGTTTAAACCTGCTTTATACTGAGCAAGGTCACAGTTGGGATAACTAAACAGGATGCCAGTCCATCACAAGGAGCATCACACACACAAGCACACTTTTGGGTCCGTTTAACAATGCCAATTTAATTCACACAACCTGCATATCTTTGGACTGATTAAAGGATCTCAGGCAAGGGAGAACATGCAGTCTCCATGCAGAAAACACCCCAGTCTCCTTGTATCATCTTACTTTTTTTCCTTGCTTTTGGAAAAGGTCCTGTGTGTCTTACTAAACCATGATATTTTCTTTTAAAGTGTGAGTTTCTGTTATTTCATTAGTCCATCATTTTTTTGATGTTATATTTACTTCATATTACTTTCCACAACTTTTTCTTTCTACAGCAGGATTAGAGAATCACCTTATAATAATATTGCTATTTGACTATTCAAATTGACTATTTTCCAGTGAATATGTGATGCTTTTTTGCAGGGAACTTTAGGGGCAGGGCTAACTAAGTGATATTTTATGCGTGCTCATAAAGTGGATGTTTAAGAAAGGTTTTGGGAAATGAGCAAAAAAGTCTGTCATATGTTACATACATGCATCATAAAGTTGCTCATAAATTTCTAGAATTCATCATTTTCAGGTCTTTTGGGTCCACTGGTACTTCTCACCATAAGTCAGGTGTTTGACATACAATTTTGACCTTGCTCAAGGGACAAAGTGAGTAGAAAGAAAGGTTGCAGTGGTGGTATAATTGTCAGCATGTTTGCCTTCCAACCAGAAATTTGACAGGGAATTCTGGTTTGATTCATGTCTATTACCTTATGCTTTTCCTTTAATCAAGTATTTCTCTCACTACTTTTTCCACCAGCACATCTCCTTTGCAACCTGCATGGGCACTGTTTCTGTGTTGTATTTGAAGTTGTACAGTTGTGGCCAAAAGTTTTGAGAATGACACAAGTATTGGTTTTCACAAGGTTTGCTCCTTCAGTGTTTTTAGATGTTTTTGTCAGATGTTTCTGTGGTATACTGAAGTATAATTACAAGCATTTCATAAGTTTCAATTGCTTTTATTGACAATTACATTAAGATTATGCAAAGATTTAATATGTGCAGTGTTGGCCCTTCTTTTTCAAGATCTCTGCAATTCACCTGGGCATGCTGGCAATCAACTTCTGGGTCAAATCCTGACTGGTGGCAGCCCATTCTTACATAATCAATGCTCAAATTTTGTCAGAATTTTTGGGTTTTTATTTGTCCGCCTGTCTCTTGAGGATTGACCACAAGTTCTCAATGGGATTAAGGTCTGGGGAGTTTCCTGGCTATGGACCCAAAATTTTGATGCTTTGTTCCCTGAGCCACTTAGTTATCACTTTTGCCTTATGGCACAGTGCTCCATCTTGCTGGAAAAGGCATTGATCATCACCAAGCTGTTCTTGGATGGTTGGGCGAAATTGCACTCGGAGTTTTGGTACCATTCTTTATTCATGGCTGTGTTCTTAAGGAAAATTGTGAGTGAGCCCACTTCCTTGGCTGAGAAGCAACCCCACACATGAATGGTCTCAGGATGCTTTACTGTTGGGATGACACAGGACTGATAGTAGCACTCATCTTTTCTTCTACGGGCAATCTTTCCTCTGGTTTCCCAAACAATTGGAAAGGGGATTCATGAGAGAAAATTACTTTATCCTAGCCCTCAGCAGTCCAGTCTCTATACCTTTTGCAGAATATCAGTCTGTCCCTGATGTTTTTCTTGGAGAGAAGTGGCTTCTTTGCTGCCCTTCTTGACATCATCGTCCAAAAGTCTTCACCTCACTGTGTGTGCAGATGCATTTACACCTACCTGCTGCCATTCCTGAGCATGCTCTACACTGGTGGTGCCCCCGATCCCGCAGCTGAATCAACTTTTGGAGATGGTCATGGCACTTACTGGACTTTCTTGGGCACCCTGAAGCCTTCTTCGTAACAATTGAACCTCTCTCCTTGAAGTAAAACCAACATGACAGAGTGATCTACAGCCTTGTCCTTGTCAACACTCTTACCTGTGTTAACAAGAGGATCACTGAAATTATGTCAGCAGGACCTTTTGTGGCAGGGCTGAAATGCAGTGTAAATGGGTTTTTTGGGATTAAGTTTATTTTCATGGCAAAGAGGGACTTTGCAAGTAATTGCAATTCATCTGATCACTCTCCATAACATTCTGGAGTTTATGCAACTTGCCATCATAAAAACTGAGGCAACAAACTTTGTGAAATGTAATATTTGTGTCATTGTCCAAACTTTTGGCCATGGCTGTACTTTGCTCTGCTTGACTGGAGCAAATTGAGAGCAAATGAATTGGTCACTATCATAAAATGATGAAACTAGTGACTATCTTTATACCACAGATTCCTCTCATTCTGTCAAATTGTCCCTTCTGTTTCAAATGACTGCAGTTCTCTGATAGTCTATGTACTGCAGCCAGACATCTCCACTCAAACTATTTCTGTCATGGGCAGCTGTATGTTGATTGCTCAAATGACTGTAAAGTAAGAGTTACACTGATGTTTTGAAATAATATGAAACACAGCAAGCAATGTTACATGCAACAATCTTGGTATTTGACCATTGTTGCTATCTAATGTATTTTCTTTTGCACAAAAAAATGAATTTGGTTATTGTGGACATTTTGTACATCTTTTAAGATGTCCTCTCTCTACTGAAGGTGAAATTTAATTTGAAAGTGAAAGGTGAAAGCACACTATTCCACATTATAATATCAAGTGGAACCAAACATTTTAAACAAATATTCCAAAAACATAGTGAAAGGTAAAGGAAGAGTGAAGTTTCGAGAAAGTGGAGAGGGAACACGTAGAGTGTAATGAAAATAAGCACATGACAAGTTCAGTGGAAGGAGTGCAGGAGGTAAAGGAGAAAAGATATGACTAAATATAAAGGTGCATGTAAACTATTGTGGTGGAGATGCCAACATGAGATTTAAGAACCCAGGGTCCTGATCTCTTCTATCTTAGAATACAAAGTTAAGGAAATTAATGCATGGGTGTCACACCGACATAAGAAAAATGCAATGCAGTCTATAAAAGAAAAATGAGGTCAAAGGATGAAAGCAGTTCCTGTACAGAAATAAAGTTATTGTGCTAGTTTTTTTAGCAAGAACAGAGAGCAAAGTGCAAAGTCAATAAATGCATTGGGTTACTTAACAAAGGCTCAGTGAGAGCACTATAGGATGATGTGTGATAAATTAGAGAAAAATATACAACTTAAATGTTGTGGCGAGGATAAAATTGTCCACCTTTCTTGAGTGCTTTGAAAGGAGAATTGAATGTGGATTGCACAGATCTGCTGCTTATTTTCAGCTTGGCGGAGTAGAGCAAGAATGGCTGCAGCCCATCCTCACAAGCATTTTTAACAACAATAACTATTTCTTCATTGTGCTGCACTGTATTAGTTAAGAACTCTTGATAAAAACTAATCTGAAGCCCCTTGTAAAGAATGTTTTTAAATGTGACAAGTCTCCTTCATGGCAAAATGACAATTCAAACATCTATGGAATTTAATAAGAAGAAGTTAAAGAGTAGCAGACTCCATGTGGCCTAAGTACATGTGATGTGCCCACATTATATCAGGAGCATGGCTAGGAAGATTCAGGAAACATCTGAGCCATATTTGCATGAAGAACTGAATTAGGCTGTCCTTTCCATACCCTCCTTAAGCCCCATAATTCTTTTTTTTTCTTTATAGGTTCCATCTTTCAGATCAAATAACTTCATTTTTAAAGTGGTGACTTCACTGTGAATGACTTTTACTTCACGTTCATGGTATGATATTGTGCATTAGATAGTGTGAAAGTCCTATGTTAGTTTAGTTTGCTCCTCTTTAATAAAAGCCATTACCACATATATATTGGTAAAATCGGCCTGTATAGTTGTGTTTAACATGGTGGTATGTTTGAGCAGAAGGTTTGTCAATGAGTCCCAGAGAGTCCACACCATTGCCAAAGTCAACAACAGCTAAAGTTGCCATACTGAGATAGAGCTTATGCCTTTGCCTGACATCACCATGAATGCCTATGATTTGTCCCTGATTTGGAGGTGAACCTTGTAATTTGACTTATCAATTCAACTTCATGCAATTTACTTTTAATTAAGAATGCAATAAAAGTATTGATGTAAAGAAACTGTTTGACCCACCCTAACTTATCATTTCCTGGTCATATTACATTTCATGAATGTGCATATGCATGTACTCACAAAACATAAATATTTGCAATTTACCTATTATCTAGCCAGAGTTTGTGTAGGCGTGTAACAAGTCTAAAGTCATGGTCTGACAACGGTGTATTTACTATGTAATTGATAGGGTATGTTACATTGCTTACTGTCATTAAAGGACTTATTTCTTGTGCTATGCAAATGGCTAGATGCTCTGAAGATATGGCTTGCAAAGTGTTGCTTGTGAATAATGTGGGTGTTTTTCCTGTGAGCATGGTTTATCCTGATCAACAGGCTCAGCTACATTCTTAAAGCTCTCTCAAATAACTTGCTTGACATGCTATGAACCAAAAACAAGAGTGTCTTGCTTTTCAGTCTGTTTTAACCTCTGTGAAAAACAGGTAATATATTAACACTGATGATTACCTTGTGGATTGCCTATGTTTCATGCTATCAATTTCATTTCTTTCCAGATTCTTGATGCACTTCGCATCCTTCCTTCTTCTAAGGTAGTGAGAGAAAGAACCTTGTGATTAACTCAGCATTCTTATACAACAGGCACTTCATGATCATTATTAATGTGAGATGCCTTTACCTGCTTTGGAGTTTGCTGCTGTGGACGGTTTCTGGTCAACATTGATGACACACTACCTTGACAAATAATAATGACACGCTCTGTATGGTAATGAATACTATGTAATCACCTGAAGACCAAAGTCATATCGTTTAAGAATATGGTACCCTGGTATTGAGATAAGTCAATATGCATTAAAAATGACTTACTGCCCTTTCAAATGTTTGCACAAAAACTGGAGTTAATAATTTAAACACAAATGCTCAATATACATACATCTGATTATGCAGTTGCACTACATTGAGTTAGCGCAAGGTATTATTCTTCCAACACTGAAAGCAAATGAATCAAAGTTTGAGTTAGGGTTGAGCTTCCCATACCAACTCCAATGATTTTAAAGCACTGGAATTCACTTCTATATATCTCAGTATCTAATAGTAAAGTAAGATTTGTACCAAAGTAGGGACTTTTAAAGCAGCTAAAAATAAGACACACTGCAGCGAGGAATAGTTGATTGTCAATTATAGTATGAAGGCACTTGTGAACCAAATAATTAAGTTAATGTGTACTAATTCTTTCACAAATGTTTATGGGTAGATTTCTTTGTATAGGCATTTGATGGTGTTTTCAAATGGTATGGTAATTGCACAACATGTTGAATTATTTTCTAAGTATATTGCATTCAATGTATACTAGTATTTCTTCAGAATTATACTTTTTACAATTAAATTGAACTGTATACCTTTGAAAACTTTCCATCCTTTATAAAACTTTGGCTTGGTAAACTAGACCCTACACAGACAGTAGCTAATCTTCCAATTAATAATGATGTATTTTCCAGCTTTCCACTTATTATTAAAAAAAAAACAAAACATTTCAAGATTCAAGATTCCGGAGTATTTATTGTCATTTTATCCATATACAGTAGTACAGCATGCAGTGAAATTAAACAACGTTCCTCCAGGACCATGGTGCTACAAAGAACATAGGACAATGAATTATCCATGACACATAACATAGAGACACATAATATATAACAAATTGCATATAGTATACAACAAGGTGCATGTGAGTCAAATGTGCAAACATGTGTAACAATGTGCAACATTGCAGAGCAGAACACATATATCAGAAATCAGATCGGTCCATGAGTGTTCAGGAATCTGACTGCTTGGGGAAAAAACTGTTACACATTCTGGTGGTAAGGGCCCAAATGCTTCAGTACCTTTTTCCCAATGGCAGAAGTGTAAACAATGAGTGTGAATGGTGTGTTGGGTCATTCACAATGCTGGTGGCTTTGTGGATGCAGCTTTTGGTGTAAATGTCCATGATGGAAGGAAGAGTGACACCTATGATCTTCTCAGCTGTCTTCACTATCTGTTGTAGGGCTTTACAATCCCTGACTGTGCAATTTCCAAACCAGACAGTGATGCAGTTGCTCAGGATGCTCTCTATGGTTCCTCTGTGGAATGTTGTTAGAATAGCTGGTGGAAGAAGATGGGCTTTTCTCAGCCTATGCAGGAAGTAGAGCCATTGCTTGGCTTTCTTGGCTAAAGAGCTGGTGTTGTAGGACCAGGTGAGGTTCTCTGCCAGGTGGACACCCAGGAATTTGGTGCTATTGACGACTTCCACAGTTGAGCCGTCAATGCTCAGGGGCAGATGATCACTCTTAGTCTTCCTGAAGTCAACAATCATCTCCTTTGTTTTGTCTACATTCAGAGACTGGTTATTGGCTTTACACCAGTCCATTAACCGCTGCACCTCCTCTCTGTATGCTGACTCATTGTTGATGCTGATGAGACCCACAACAGTCGTGTCATCGGCTAATTTTATGATGTGATTAGAGCTGTGCGTTGTTGCACAGTCATGAGTCAGCAGTGTGAACAATAATGGACTGAGAACACAGCATTGAGGGGCGCCAGTGCTCAGTTTGGTGGTTCTGGAGATGTTGTTTCCAATCCTGACTGACTGAGGTCTCTCAGTCAGGAAGTCCAGAATCCAGTTACAGAGGGAGGTGTTCAGTCCCAGCAGGCTCAGCTTTTCTGTCAGCTGCTGAGGAATAATCGTGTTGCATGCTGAGCTGAAGTCAATAAACAGCATTCGAACGTATGTGTCCTTATTGTCCACATGAGCGAGAGCCAGATGGAGAGTGGTGGCTATTGCATAATCTGTTGAACGGTTCTGGCGATAAGCAAACTGCAGGGGGTCCAGTGAGGGGGACAGCAGGGTTTTGATGTGCCTCATGACAAGCTTCTCGAAGCACTTCATGATAATGGTAGTGAGTGCAACGGGATGGTAGTCATTGAGGTTGGACACTTGTGAGTTTTTTGGCACTTGAACTGTGGTGGTGGTTTTGAAGCAGGTTGGGACAATGGCGGTGTTCAGGGAGATGTTGAAGATGTCAGTAAAAACGTCTGCCAGCTGGTCTGCGCATTCCCTTAGTACTCTGCCAGGAATATTGTCTGGTCCTGCAGCCTTCCGTGGGTTGACTCTTCATAGAGTATTTCTCACATCGGCCACAGTCAGATTTAATGCTTGGTCACTAGGAGGAGAGGTGGTGTTCCTCATCACCACGTTGTTCTGTGCTTCAAACCGTGCATAGAATTTATTCAGCACATCTGGAAGGGAGGTGTCACTGTCACAGGTGGATGGTGTTGTCCTGTAATTAGTGATACCCTGGATGCCTTTCCACATGCTCCATGTGTCTTTGTCATATAGAAAAAGTCCCTGGATTCTCTGGGCATGTGCGCGCTTTGCCGCTCTGATGGCGCGGGATAGTTTGGTCCTCGCTGTTCTTAGGGCGATTTCATCACCTTCCTTGAAGGCAGAGTTCCAGGTCTTCAGTAGCACATGCACTCCCTTTGTAATTCACGGTTTCTGGTTGGGGCGTGCAGTGATGTCCTTGGAGACAGTAACGTCATCAATGCACTTACAGATGTAGCTGTCACTGATAACGTGTACTCCTCCAAGTTGATACAGTCGCTGTTGGTTGCAGCATCTCTAAACATGTCCCAGTCAGTGCACTCAAAACAGTCCTGAGGAGCAGAGATGGCTTCTGCTGGCCAGGGCCTCACCTGCTTCAGAACCATCTTGGTGTGTCTGATGAGCGGTCTGTATGTTGGAATTAACATGACAGAGATGTGATCTTAGGGTTCCTAAGTGGGTACACGGCAGGAATGTTTGTATAAATAAGATCCAGCGTGTTCGTCCCTCTCGTTGCAAAGTCCACAAACTGATGGAATTTAGGGAGCACTGACTTGAGATTCGCATGATTGAAATCTCCAGTGACAATAACCAGTCCATCCGGGTGTGTGTTCTGTATGTCTGTGATGGCGCTGTACAGTTCCCAGAGCGCTTCCTTAGCATTAGCATCGGGAGGGTTGTAAACTCCAATTATGTGGATGGTGGTGAATTCCCGAGGCAAATTAAAAGGTCTACATTTAACAAGCACAAACTCCACTAGCGGCGAGCAGTAGCTAGAAACAAGCACAGATTTACTACACCATTCCGTGTTGATATAAACCGCAAGTCTTACCGCACAGAGTAGAGTTTCTGTCCACCTGAAACACGGCTAGCCCATCTAGCTGAATGGCGGCGTCTGGAACTCTGTCACTGAGCCACGTCTCCGTGAAAACAAAGACACAACAGTTTTTAAACTCATGCTGGGTAGTTTGCTGGAGTCAAATGCAGTCCAATTTATTGTCCAGGGAACAGAAAGTAATATGGACGGGAGTGCCGGCCGGCTGGGGTTAGCTTTTAGCCTAGCACGGACTCCCACTCACTTCCCGTGTTTCCGCCCCCGTGTGCCTCTTTCTCGGCCATTTGCATCAGGCGATGCTGGGGGCTGAAGGTCCGGTTCTTGTAGCAGACCGAGGTCGCACAGTTTATCATTCTTTATGTTTTTATATGAATATCGGTAGCAGAGAAGCGTCTCACATTGATATGCATGGACACTAGTTGTTCTGATGTCCATGTACTACTGAAAAAGTAGAAAAAAATAAAATAACAAATTCTACATAAAAACACTATTTCAGTTCGGAGAGGCCACTGCGAGCTGCCACCACACTGCCATTCCAACATTTTAAACCAGTTTCATGAATCAACTCACCATGGCACATACCCTGGGAAGAGCCACAAATAATCTGTTTGTCACTGGTGATTCTGTCCAATTCAAAAAAAAAAAAAAGCACTGAAGCATGGCCATTAGGAAACACTTTAACATTATGTTTCCTCAGGAGTTGTTTGATTGAGCTGGAGCAAGAATAAAAGCAAGACAGAAAGGACTCAAAACTGCATCTGGCATCCATTGCAATGGGCAATATTGGATCACTTTCAAATTAAATGGATGGACTGTCTGCTGTCATAGTGGGTCACAGCCTGTACAAATATTGTGCATTTTGTGTACAATGGAGAGCTGGCTGAAACCTGATATACAATTCAGTCCAAAATTTCCATTTAGGAATGACAGCCATTTTATACATGGTCCCCCATTTACAGGGACTCAAAAGTATTGGGACAATTGACTGACAAGCTCTTCCATAGCAAGGTTTGAGCAGGTCCCACTTTTTTTCGTTAACTATTAAGGAGTTTGAAGGTCTGCAGTTGATTTCAAGTATGGAATTTGCAATTGGAAGCTGTCTCTATGAACTCTCAATACGAGGTCCAAAGAACTGTCCAGGCAAGTAAACACAGGCCTTCATTAGGCAGAGAAAACAAAACAAACCCATCAGAAGATAGTAGAAACACCAACAGTGATCAAATCAACCTCTGGTACAATCTTAAAGAGAACAAACATACTGGTAAGCTCAGCAACACCAAAAGGCCTGGACAATCATGAAAGACAACTGTGCTGGATGGTCACAGAATACATTCCTTGCAGATGTATAACCCCTTTCATAACATTTAGACAAACTAAGAACACTCCCCGGGTAGTAGACCTATCATTGCAAAAGTCTACAATCAAGAGAAAACTTCTTGAAAGTAAATACAGAGGGTTTACCACAAGTTACAAACCACTGATAAGCCTTAAGTATAGGAAGAACAGATAAGACTTTACCAGAAAATATTAAAAAAACGTTTTCTTTGAGCAAATGAAACTAAGATCAATATGTACCAGAATGATAGATAGAGAAGACTGTGGAGAAGATAAGGAATGGCTCATGATCACTAGCATACTACATCATCTGCGAAACATGGTGGAGGCAGTCTTATAGAACGGGCATGCGTGACTGCCAATTGAAGTGGGTCACTAGTGTTTATTGATGACTAGCAAAATACCCGCGCTTCGCAGCGGCGAAGTACTGCCTTAAAA
>JANRMT010062806.1:15926072-15948138 GCA_026402145.1 Polypterus bichir lapradei | reverse complement strand
ATTAGAGCATTAACCAACAAGACATTTTCCATTAATGATCTTATTAGTGATAGGAAAATCGATTTTATTGCACTAAGTGAAATTTGGCTTAGCTCTGATGGTGTGGCTGTTTTAATTGAATCTGTGCCTCCGAATTACAGCTTTGCTCATGCAGATCACCAAGGTAAGAAAGGCAACGGTTTAGCAAACATTTGCTCGAGCTGTTAAAGGGTAAAGATGTCAGCTTTGGTAAACTGAAGTCCTTTGATTATCTTGCCGTTGTTATTCATTGAGTTTCTCAGTGTCTAGTATTGTCCGTGTTTAGACCTCCTAAATACAATAGGTCTTTCTTTGAGGATTTCTCAGACTTGGTGTCAATTGTAATTACGAACTATGACACGTTCCTAATAGTTGGTGACTTTGACTTTCATATTGATAATTAGTGTGACCCGAAAGTAAAAGAATTCATGAACCTCCAGGACTCTTTTGATTTGAGCCAGCAGATTAGTCAGCCAACACATAAAGCAGGGCATACATTGGACCTAGTAATTACTAAAGGACTAAAAGTTGATGTGAAGCAGATCATTGATATTGGTCTATCAGATCATTTTCTCTTACTATTTAGTATAGAAATAATGATTGGAAAAATTCACGAGAAGCATATTGTAAAAAAATGCTTCTTTGATTCATCAGCAGCTTCAAAATTTACAAATATTTTAAGCAACCAATCCGTATTTAGCTCTTACTACAATAGCGAGGTTAATGTAAATATTAAAGTGGAAAATTTTAATACTAAGGTGAGAGCTGCTGGTGACATAGTCACACCTGAAAAGACAGTTAAATAATCTTCTAGCACTATTCTACCATGGAAGACTCAAAGAGTGTCTGATCTAAAGAGAACATGCTGGAGAGCAGAGTGTAAATGGAGAAAAACTAAACTGATTATTCACTATGAGATATTGAAGGTTAAAATAACAGAATACAACAACATAGTCCATCTTGAGAGGCGGTGTTATTTCTCTACAATTATAAATAACAATGCTAGTAATCCCAGAGTCTTATTCTTTACAATTGATTGACTGCTAAACCCAGGTCTCTCAATGGAATGCCTCCAAAAAACTTCCAGTGAAACTTGTGAGGCGTTTGCTGTATTTTCTCATCAAAAAATAATTAATATTAGAAATAATATAGTGCATCTTCCCAGTACTGATCCTCTTAAACCCTGGTATTCCATTTTAAACAAATTAAATTCTTTCACCAGGATAGATTTACCTGATTTATATAAAATAATTTCTAAATTGAGACCATCCACCTGCGTCCTTGACCCAATACCAACAAGTTTTTTCAAAGAAGTATCTGGCGTGCTAATTGATAGCATTCTTGACCTAGTAAATTCATCATTAGATATGGGGGTCTTCCCAGACTGTCTTAAGACTGCTGTAGTTAAACCCCTGCTGAAGAAAAATAATCTCGACTCCTCTGCTTTTGAAAATTTTAGACCTATTTCTAACCCTCCTTTCTTAGGTAAAATCCTAGAGAAGGCAGTCATTATGTAGCTAAATGACCACCTCAATAAACATGCTATTCTTGACAGGTTTCAATCAGGTTTCAGAACAAATCACTACAGAAACTGCACTCATTAAAGTAGTAAATGACTTGCAGGTAAATGCAGACAGAGGCTTTTAATCTGTTCTCATCCTCTTAGATCTGAGTGCCGCATTTCATACCATTGATCACAATATTCTTAGAAATTGCATTAGTCAATGGGGGGCCTCTCTGACAGTGTCTTAAATTGGTTTGAATCCTACCTGGCAGGTAAACATTCTTTGTTAGTTGTGGCAATTATACTTCAAAGACACATGATATTCTTCTATATGGTGTTCCACAAGGATCTATCCTGGGTCCACTGCTCTTTTTGATTTACATGCTCTTGTTAGGTCAGTTAATCTCGAGGCATAACGTGAGCTACCACAGCTATGATGATGACACACAACTGTATTTATCAATAGCGCCTGATGACCCTGACTCTCTTGATTCACTGACAGAATGTCTTACTTGTGTTTCTCAATGGATGAGTAGTAATTTTCTCAAACTAAATAAGGAGAAAACAGAAATTTTAATGACTGGCAAACATGGATATAATGAGGTTATTAGAAATAAACTTGATCCATTAGGATTAAAAGTCAAGATGGAGGTAAAGAATTTGGGAGTAGCTATTGACTCTGACCTGAATTTTAATCACATATTAATCAGATTACTGGGACAGCATTTTTTCACTTAAGAAATATAGCAAAAGTTAGACCTCTTATAACATTGCAAGATGCTGAGAAATTAGTTCATGCTTTTGTTTTCAGTCGGCTAGATTACTGTAACGCACTCCTCTCAGGACTACCCAAAGAAGACATCAATCAATTACAACTCATGCAGAATGCAGCTGCTAGAATCTTAATTAGGAAAAGAAAATCCGAGCACATCTCTCCAGTTTTGATGTCACTACATTGGTTACCTGTGTCATTTAGAATTGACTTTAAAATACTGCTTATGGTTTACAGATCCTTAAATAATCTCACTCCATCCTTTATTTCAGAATGTCTTTCACCTTACACTCCAAATTGTAACCTTAGATCTTCAAATGAGTGTCTGCTTATTATTCCAAGAGCTAAACTTAAAACAAGTGGCAAGGCAGCCTTCTGCTGTTATGCACCTAAAATCTGGAATAGCTTGCCAATAGGAATTTGCCAGGCTAATACAGTGGAGCACTTTAAAAAACTGCTAAAAACACATTACTTTAACATAGCTTTGTCATAGCTTCAGTTTAGTTTAATCCTGATACTCTGTATATTCAATTAATTATCATTATCATTCCTGGTGGCTCCGTAATCCATACTAACCCCTACTTTCTCTGCTCTTCTTTTTCCAGTTTTCTGTGGTGGTGATCTGCGCCACCACCACCCAAGCAAAGCACCGTGAGGTCCCTACAATGATGGATTAAAGGCCAGAAGTCTACATGACCGTCATCATCAAGTTCTTTCATGTGAACCCTAAATACCTTTTGCTGTGTTTTTTCTTGCAGTGCTACTGGTGCAAGAAGGCAACCAGCTGGTACTGCAAGGAGAATACAGCAAAAGGTAGTGAGGAAAAATAACAGAACTCTGCAAAAGATATTCCAATTTGGCAAGCTGCTTTTCCTGATGCTGATCAAATCATACTGCCCATTCAGTACTTCAGAGACTTTTTTGACCCTGATCTTTTGGATACTATTGTAGAACAAAGTAACCTGTATTGCACACAAAAAAATCCAAATAGTGCCCTCAAATTGGATTGAAATGAATTGGAGCAGTTTATTGGCACTGTAGAGTACATGAATGTTGTACATTTAACACGGTGAAGAATGTACTGGTCCAGTGAATGTCGAGTAGCGCATGTGGCTGGTGTGATGTCCTGAGACAGATGGGAACAAATTAAAAAAATCATTCATTTCAATGACAACAACATGCCAGCAAACAATGATAGAAATTATGATAAGCTTTTCAAAATCAGGCCAATTATTGATTCACTTCTCCCAAAATCTCACAGTCTCCCACAAGATCAAATGTTGATGAGCAAATAGTGCCATTCAAAGGTAAATCTAGTCTAAAGCAATATATCCCCAAGAAGCCATACAAATGGGGATACAAAATATTTGTGCTTTGTGATACAAAAAGCCTGGTGCCTTCATTCAACGTATTTTCAGGGAAAATTGATCCTGTACCTGGAGAACCTGACATTGGTGCAAGTGGAAACGTTGTACTAAAGATTGCACAAGTTATTCATAGTGCTCTCAATCACTTACTGTATTATGAAAACTGATTTTCTTCCTTGGATTTGTTTGTTGCTCTTGCAAACAAGGGGATACCAGCCCTTGGGACTGTGCAGCAAAGTCGCCTGTAAGGGTGCAGTTTCAGTGTAGACACCGATATGAAGAAAAAGGTCAAAAAAGTACTGTCATATGTTCTTTTTTCATTTTGTTGATATGGTCTGTAATGGCCAACTCACTCTCCCAAACTGGCAACTACACCACCAAGACCCATGGCCTGGCAAGATGAAGATGGTAGACCCAACAAGCCGTACTTCTTCCAAATAAACTTCCCCCAATGAATGATCAAAAATAAGCCAGATAACAAACAGTATGTAGAATAATAAAATGAGTATATATTAATAAAGAGAGAAATGAAAAAACTCCAAACAAAAAATATATATATCCCCAACCAACCCTGACATAACATATGACTCCAAAAGTGTCAGATGGAAAGTAATAATAAGAAAAAGTGCAGCACAAAACAACAACATTTATTTATATAGCACATTTTCATACAAAAAAATGTAGCTCAAAGTGCTTTACGAAATGAAGAATAGAAAAATAAAAGACACAGTAAGAAAATAAAATAAGTCAACATTAATTAACATAGAATAAGAGTAAGGTCCAATGGCCAGGGTGGACAGAAAAAACAAAAAAAAACTCTAGACGGCTTGGAGAAAAAAAATAAAATCTGCAGGGATTCCAGACCATGAGACCGCCCAGTCCCCTCTGGGCAATCTACCTAACATAAATGAAACAGTCCTCTTTGTATTTAGGGTTCTCACGGAAGGATTTGATGATGATGGTCACGTAGACTTCTGGCTTTCAGTCCATCAATGTTGGAGCATCATGATGCTTTGAGTAGGTGGTGGTGGAGCAGGAAAAAAAAAAAAACAGAAGAGAGAGTAGGGGTCAGTACGGATTTTAGAGCTACCATGAATAGTAATTATGATGAATTGAACATACAGAGTATCGGATTAAGTTAAAGTGAAGTTATGAGAAGGCCATGTTAAAGTAATGTGTTTCAGCAGTGTTTTAAAGTGCTCTACTGTATTAGCCTGGTGAATTCCTATTGGCAGGCTATTCCAGATTTTAGGTGCATAATAGCAGAAGGCCGTCTCACCACTTCTTTTAAGTTTAGCTTTTGGAATTGTAAGGAGACACTCATTTGAGGATCTAAGGTTACGATTTGGAATATAGGATGTCAGACATTCCGATATATAAGATAGAGCGAGATTATTTAAGGCTTTATAAACCATAAGCAGAATTTTAAAGTCAATTCTGAAAGACACAGGTAACCAGTGTAGTGACATCAAAACTGGAGAAATGTGTTCGGATTTTCTTTTCCTAGTTAGGATTCTAGCAGCTGCATTCTGCACTCGTTGCAAATGATTTATGTCTTTTTTGGGTAGTCCTGAGAGGAGTGCGTTACAGTAATCTAGTCGACTGAAAACAAAAGCGTGAATTAATTTCTTTCAGTGATATAAGAGGTCTAACTTTTGCTATGTTTCTTAAGTGAAAAAAATGCTATCCTAGTGGTCTGATGAATATGCGATTTAAAATTCAGGTTACAGTCAACAGTTACCCCTAAGTTTTTTACTTCCGTCTTTTAATCCTAATGCATCAAGTTTATTTCTGATAACCTCATTGAATCCATTATTGCCAATCACTAAAATTTCAGTTTTCTCTTTATTTAGCTTGAGAAAATTACTATTCATCCATTCAGAAATACCAGTAAGACATTGTGTTAGTGAATCGAGAGAGTTGGTGTCATCAGGCACTATTGATAAGTACAGCTGTGTGTCATCAGCATAGCTGTGGTAGCTCACTTTGTAACCTGAGATAATCTGACCTAACGGAAGCATAAAGATTGAGAAGAGCAGCGGACCCAGGATAGAGCCTTGTGGAACACCATATAGAATATTATGTGTCTTTGAGTTGTGATTACCATAACTAACAAAGAATTTTCTCCCTGCCAAGTAGGATTCAAACCAATTTAAGACACTGCCAGAGAGGCCCCCCATTGACTAAGGCGATTTCTAAGAATATTGTGATCAATGGTGTCAAATGCGGCACTCAGATCTAGGAGGATGAGAACAGATAAATGGCCTGTGTCTACATTTACCTGCAAATCATTTACTACTTTAACGAGTGCAGTTTCTGTGCTGTGATTTGTTCTAAAACCTGACTGAAATTTATCAAGAATAGCATGTTTATTGAGGTGGTCATTTAACTGCAAAATGACTGCCTTCTCTAGAATTTTACTTAAGAAGGGCAGGTTAGTAATGGGTCTAAAATTTTCAAAAGTAGAGGGGTCAAGATTATTTTTCTTGAATAGGGGTTTAACTACAGCAGTCTTAAGACAGAGTGGGAAGACCCCTGTATTTAATGAGAAATTTACTATGTCAAGAATATTATCAATTAGCACGCCTGATACTTCCTTGAAAAACCTTGTTGGTATTGGGTCAAGGACGCAGGTGGAGGGTTTGAGTTGAGAGATTATTCTATGTAAATCAGTTAAATCTATCCTGGTGAAAGAATTTAATTTGTTTATAATGGAGTACTGGGGCTTAGGAGGTTCCTCAGTGTTGGAGAGATGTACTATGTTATTTCTAATATCATTAATTTTTTGATTGAAAAATACAGCAATGTTCTCACAGGTTTCACTGGAAGTATTTTGGGGGTATTCCTTTGTGTTACCTGGGTTTAACAGACAATCAATTGTAGAAAATAAGACTCTGGGATTACTAGCATTGTTATTTATAATCTTAGAGAAATAGCAGCGCCTCTCAAGACGGACTGTGTTATTGTATTCTGTTATTTTAACCTTAAATATCTCATAATGGATAGTTAGTTTAGTTTTCCTCCATTTACGCTCAGCTCTACGACATCTTCTTTTTAAATCAGACACTCTTTGGGTCTTCCATGGAATAGCAATGCTAGAAGATGTTTTAACTGTCTTTTCAGGTGCAACTATGTCAACAGCAGCTCTTACTTTAGAATTAAAGTTTTCCACCTTACTATTTACATTATCCTTGCTATTATAGTTGGCACTATAAATGGACTGATTGCTTAGAATGTTTGTAAGTTTTAAAGCTGCTGATGAGTCAAAGAAGCGTTTTTTAACAATATGCTTCTCATGAATGCTTTCTATCATTATTTCTATATTAAATAGTAGAAGAAAGTGGTCTGATAGACCAATATCAATGATCTGCTTCACATCAACTTTTAGTCCTTTGGTAATTACTAAGTCTAACGTATGACCTGCTTTATGTGTAGGTTGATTAACGAGCTGTCTCAAATCAAAAGAGTCCAGGAGGTTCATGAATTCCTTTACTTTTAGGTCACACTGATTATCGATATGAAAGTTAAAGTCGCCGACAATTAAGAGTGTGTCATAGTTCGTAATTAAAATTGACATTAAGTCTGAGAATTCCTCAAAGAAAGACGCGTTAAATTTAGGAGGTCTATACATGGATAATACTAAAACGTGAGAATCTCCATGAATAACAATGACGAGATACTCAAAGGACTTAAATTTACCAAAACTAACATCTTTACACTTTAACCGGCTCGAGTAAATGTTTGCCAAGCCGCCCCCCTTTTTTCCCTGGTGGTCTGCACAAGTAAAACTGTAATCCGGAGGTGCAGATTCGATTAAAACAGCCGCGCCGTCTGAGTTAAGCCACGTTTCACTTAGTGCAATAAAATCAATGTTTCTATCACTAATAAGATCGTTTATAAAAAACGTCTTGTTAGTTAAAGCACTAACATTTAATAGTGCAAAGTTAATATATAATAAGAACCCTCCCTTGACCCCACACTGAACACAAACTCAGTAAGACACGCAGAAAGTACTAAACACACATAAAAGTTCAGAAGATTTAACAGAAAATGGATAATGTTTGTGAACCTGGGTCAGCTGGAAAAATAGCCCTATGGAAAGTATACAGATGAAAATGATGGCTTGCTCCTCTCCCCAAACAACAAGAAACAGTGTCACCGTGTTTATCCTCGGAACGTGATCCAGAACCCTGGGGTTTTGTGGAGCAAAGCAGGGGCCTCATGTATAAACAGTGCGTACGCACAGAAATGTTGCGTAAGAACGTTTCCACGTTCAATCGCGATGTATAAAACCTAATAATGGCGTAAAGCCACGCACATTTCCATGGTAGCTCATACCCTGTCGTATGTACATTCTCCGCTCGGTTTTGCAGACCGGCGGCACCCAGCGTCAAAGCAGTGCTACTGTACCTGTGTGGTTTATCTTTCTTTTTCAGATCAACATTACTGACGTGGCTTTATAAATACAATGAAATTAACTACATATTGTTTATTAGTTTAATGCATCTGATTGTAATTAACCTGTAACAATATAATGGTGCACAGAATGGTCAAACTATTACAAATACCATAGCTGCTTTAGCGTTGTTACTCTCACTTCACCTTCTTTTTCTTCTTACAACTGTTCCCGTTAGGGGTTGCCACAGCGGAACATCTTTTTCCATATTACTCTCACTGCACCACTCGGAGCAGCTGATCGGAAAGAGAATTATCAGTATACAGCATCAAGCACACACTGCCTCAGCCATGCTTCCTATTTGAACTGCTTTTCACATGGCAAACTCTTAAAAACCTTTTCTGTGGTTCAGAAAGACTTTCATCCTAAGAGCACTAAACGCAATCAATCAATCCATCAAGTACTTCATGTAGAACTGTTTGTACTTATTTGTACAATCACCTCACTATAAACTTGCACTACAGTTATAATATTGCACAACCTGAGCCACTTTATAAAGCACGTATTTACATATGATGACAATATCATTTTTAAGATGAAATGCAGCAAAATATTTTTATTATATTTTACAGATAAAACTTTAACTTCATTTAAATAATCTGTATTGTTAATAATTAAAGGACATGGTGTCGCTACGCTAGCAAGGATCTGGCACTCCGTTTACGGATTGTTCCTGCCTTGCACTGTATGGTGTGAAGGATAGAATAATTAAGCATTTGCTACGAAGATATTTCAATGTTCCTTAAAAGTTTTGAAGAATCGGCATTATAAGCTTACAGATGGCTTAACGTCTATTCCAGCTGATTGTGTGGCAATTGGTTACTTAGAGAAAGAAAAGGAAGGACAGGAATTGGGGGTTAGTACGTTTGAAAGAGACGGTACTGCTGCAATAAATTATTTCATCGAAGGTTGCGCACAATCACTGTGCCACCGTGTTCCCATGTTTAATAACATGCTTTAACTCCTATCATCATGAAAATTATATCAAGTATACATCTCAGTATTTTAATTATTCAGAGAGCTGTAATGTTACAAATGTAATGGATTCTGTGTCCTGTCAGAGGAAGACAAAGCACGGAAGCACGTAGTGATTCACACACATAGAGCAGATAGAAAATCAAATACAAAACAAAGCATTTAACGTGCTGCTTTAGTTACGATGGAATTTGAGAAATTAGTAAATTAAACGATTTTAAGATGAAGTTTATGATGTTCTACTTTAATGACAAAATAAACTATGTGATTAAAGTGGAAATTTTGAGATTAAAGTTGACATTTCGTGCTTTTTTCCCACTGTGTGTCTATTTTTTTTCTCTGTACCTTAATAAGCTTTCATATGAAACTCAGACGGTGGACTACGACTCGGCTTTTCACGGCAAATTTGATATCTGACAATTTCTTTTTGTATGACTTGGTGAACTTGAGCTTTCGAATTTCTCCAACACGATATGTCACTCGATCAACTTCATATCAGATTGGACACCTTCCCTTTTATCATTGCAGATCAGTTTAAATACCTAGGGGTAAATATCACAAGTAAATATAAAACTCTTTATCAACAAAATTTCTTCATCTGTATGGAGAAAATTAAGCAAGACTTCCATAGATGATCAACGCTTCATCTCACTCTAGCTGGAAGAATTAACAATGTTAAGTTGAATATCCTTCCTAAGCTTCTCTTTTTATTTCAAAACATTCCAATATACATCAATAAATCATCTTTTAAGCAATTAGATTCAACCATAACCTCATTTATTTGGAACTCAAAACATCCACGTATCCATAGAGTGACCCTACAAAGACCTAAGGCAGAAGGTAGCATGGCTCTACCCAACTTTCAGTTTTATTACTGGGCAGCAAACATACAAGCTATAAAAACCTGGACACAAATAGATGAACTTGCACAGGCTTGGACGACTATAGAGATAAAATCCTGCAGTACTTCTTTATATTCCCTGATTTGTGCCCCAATAAATGCAAGTTATCGCCAGTATACTAATAACCCAATTGTGCTTCACTCACTCAGAATATGGAACCAATGTAGAAAGAATTTTAAGATGGAGAATCTGTATCTGTGGCACCTCTGCATGAGAATCACCTTTTTCAGCCCTCACAAACATATGCAGTTTTTAATATCTAGAAAACATTTGTGATTAAATTGCTTAGAGATCTTTATATAGACAACATCTTTGCATCCTATGAACAATTACATTCCAAATTTAACTTTCCAGCAACACATCTCTTTCACTATCTTCAAATTAGAAACTTTGTCAAACAACTTGCCCAATTTCCCTCATCTCACACCTTCCTCCATGCTGGAAAAAATGTTGCTCAGTTCGGAGGACTCGGACAGCATTTCTGCATAATATAAAATTATTTTACAGTCCCTCTCTTTCAAAGATCCAAGAGGACAATGGGAAAAAGATCTATCACTCAACATATCAGAAAAGGAGTAGAAGGTAGCAATTCAGAGAATTCACTCAAGCTCCATATGCACAAAGCATACAATTATTCAACTTAAAATTATATATTGAGCACATCTGTCTCGCTTAAAACTGTCCAAAATGTTTCCAGGGCAAGATACAACCTGCAAACACTGCAATCAAATCCCAGCCTCACTAGGTCACATGTTTTGAGCCTGCACCAAATTCACCTCATTCTGGACAAAAATTTTTAAGCGCCTTTCAGACAGCCTTGGTGTCACAATCCCTCATAACCCATTAACAGCTGTGTTTGGTGTTCTTCCAGATGGGCTTAAAGCGGAGAAGGACAAACAAACTGTGATTGCCTTTACTACGCTATTGCCACACAGACTTATTTTGCTAAACTGTAAGAATTCTAACTCTCCTATTTTAAGTCAGTGGGTAACTGATGTTTTATACTATTTGAAATTGGAAAAAATTAAATTCTTAGTTAGAGGATCTGTGCAGAACTTTTTCAAAACCTGGCAGGATCTAATCAATAATACTTTAGAAAAAGCTGTTAAAGTGCTGAGGAAATAATTCTGTTTGCATTTCTTTTTTTTTCTGGCTATTAAACTCATCAGTTTATGTATTTTGACCAGCTTTAAGTTTTACTCTATTGGCCATGCTCTCTTTCGCAGGGGTGGGGGTTGGGTTGTTTTGTTTTCAATCCTATTTTTTGTAAAAATTGATCTATCTGTACGGAATGATTATAATAAAATCAATAAAAATAAATAAATAAATGCAAAGAATTATTATTAATATGCGCTTTAAATGACATACTAGAGTCAAAGATAACTCCTTCATTGCGGGCTGATTCAGTAAAATTAATGGTTATTCCAACTGAGTTAAATGATGACAAAATATTGTTATGATCAGCGTCATTCCCTCCAACAATTAACATCTCTGTTTTATCTGTGTTTAAAGACAAGTAGTTTTCATTCATCCACTCTTTTAATTCATGAACACAACTAATTAAAGACAACATCGGAAAAACTTAATTTGATCTAAATGAAAGGTATAACTGGGTGTCATCTGCATACGAGTGAAAATTAACAGTATGTTTCCTAATGATAGATTGTCCAAATCATGTTTCTTCCATCTTAAAAATGTTGGGAAATTAAGGCGCTTTCCAGATAAACAGGATTCTGAGAAATTAATGCATTCATTTATTTCTAGTAGAATTGACTACTGCAATGCAGTGTTCACTGGATGTTCAAACTGTTCTTTATACAGCCTCCAGTTAATCCAAAACGCTAATGCAAGAATTATTACAAGAACACGAAAGTACGAACATATAACTCCAGTTCTTAAATCCTTACACTGGCTCCCGGTTAAGTTTAGGGCAGATTTCAAAATCCTCCTTTTAACATATAAAGCATTAAATGGCCAAGGTCCGGCTTACTTGTCTGAACTTATTATTAGGGATGCACCGATACCACTTTTTTGGAAAACGAGTATGAGTACGAGTACTTGCATTTCAGTACTCGCCGATACAGAGTACTTAATAAAAACATGATTTAAATTTACAGGTAACAGCTTTAGTCATATAATTTAACAAAAAAAAAAACAAGGGACTAGTTTGGAATTAAGAACATTTATTTAAAATGAAAAGCATGTTGTATGCAACATATTACAGAATAAATAATTATAAAAAAAAATTTAAACAGTGACAGTGCAACGCAAGTATTTTTTTCAGTTTGTTGTAAACTCTGCCGCTTTGGACAACACAAGGGGCATTAATAAACATCTTTGCTATTTAGTGCACAATATTTAAATAAACTAACAACATCCACCAACATAGAACTGTGGCAGTCAGTGCAACTGAGGTAGGTATTAACATCAAGTCTAAGGCCGGAGTTATACTTCACGCGACGCGACACATGCTGCAGAGGACGCTCCTGCTACGCAAGCGTTGTAGTGTTTATACTTGCGCGCGTACTTTACGTAAATCTGGAGGAATCCACCAGGTGGCAGTGCGAGATATTATCACGGTGAGAACATGTTCGGCTTCTCTGTGTTGTGAATTGCCTAAAACACCTATTGAATTCCGATAACACCTTACCGCAATATCTCTGAAAAGGATGTTTATTGATTAAATCCATAAATCCAGGGATGTGTCCATTCCAGCAAGCATTGGGCACGACTGAGAAACAATCCCTGGACAAGGTCTCTGCTCATTGCAAGGTGAATACAAGCACTCGCATACACTAGCGTCATTTTAGCAGCACCAAATCCCCAAATCTGCATATCTTTGGAAGGAAACCGGAGCACAGTGTGGAATACAAGCAGGATATACCAGCAACATGAGACAGCAGTGCTATCGCCCTGTGAGACAGCAGTGCTATCGCTCCGCCGCCGTGTCACCCCCATGTGTGTAATTATTCCCCCCATGTGTGTAATTATTAACAGTATTCATTATTTAAACAAAATTATATGTAAAATGTAACATACACACTTTAATGCATTTAATCATGAAAGTGATATCAAGTACAAATCTAAAGATTCTAAATGTGCAGAGAGTTGAAATATCATACATTTAATTTTTCTGTGTGGTGATAATATTGCTGCTTGCCGCAGCTGTCAGGTCCAAGAAGCTCGCAGCGATTAAAAACTGGGATGACGTTTACAACCGTTTGCTTTAATGATAAAGTAAACTACGTGGTTAAAGTGGGCAATTTGAGATTAAAGCCGAAATTTCCACTTTAATCACAAAATACACGTTTTCACCGTGTCCTTTATTTTTTTCTCAGTGGCTCAAATACAGCGATATACATTATGTTGCTGTTGTTAAGTTGCAAAAAAAAAAAAAAGACGGCACAAAGATGTTATGTGAGACTATTAAAATGCATCGTGTCATTACAATCGGGAATATGCGACGCTTGAATATAAAATCACCACGAATGCATCCATATGTCAGCATTGTGCTTCACCACATCAAACCATTCACCAAACAGCAAAGCACGCACATCGATCCCCGTAGGATCTGCATAGAGGCTTTCTGTCACATGTAGATAGTAAACAGAGACTCTGACGTCACATTCCGACTTTTAGCACACTGCGCCCCCCGACTTTTTGCTGGTACTGCAACTCGCGCACGCGTCGCGTTAATTTCTGAGGAGCTGCTCAGAGGACACATGAAATGAACGCTGGGGACGCGTGGCAACCATGACGCGGGCACGTACGCATCCTGAGCGTGAAGTATAAATGAGCCCTAAGACGACTCACTTAATGGAGCCTATTTAGAAAAAGTGAGTGGCAGGTTTTTTTTTAAGAAAAGTAGCTTTTCTGCATTATCAGCAGTCAACCTGTTTCTGTTTTCATCTATAATGTGTGACACTGAGCTAAAAAGCCTTTCACTTTCCACACTGCTACATGGGGCTGAGAGGTATTTCTGGGCCATTTTAGCCAAAGTGGGGAACCTGATTTTGTTGACACCCCAGTACTTCAGAGGACAGTCTTCACGAGGGCTTGGGGCCTCTCCAAGGTATGTGTTGAGCTCAATGGCAGCACCTGCTGCCAGCGGCTGTGCTGCCTGAGGCTGCTCCTTAGCGATTTCTTCAAATACAGTGTCCAGACTGCTGCTAGTGCTGGCCTGGGCCTTGAGGAACACTTTAGCAGGAGGTTCTGCGGCATCTGCCCGACTCCCCTCTGCCTCAGCTCTGGACATCATCTGCAGCTCCTGCTTCAGGTGCAGCTTGGCCTCCAGAGCAGTGTTGTTGGAGAAGAAGCGATCTTTATACCTGAACAAAATTCATGAATGTATTAATATGTGGAAAAATAGGACTGATTTTAGTTTCCCCTAAACCACTGTCACAAATGCCAGCCATTTGGTTTTCAGGTAGTAATAAAGGAAATATATTTCATATTATATATATTGCATACATTTGTATTTGTGTATTTTAGTTACAAAAATATAATATAATATTTCAGATGGAAATTAATCTTACATTTAGTACTGTAGTTTATCATTGAATACCTATAGCACACAGACTTTACCTTGGGTCAAGTATGGTGGAGATGAAGTACAGTGGGTTGGTCTCGACGTCACTGAAGCGCTTCTTGACAGCTGCCAGTAAGGTTGCTTTCATTGTCTTGACGCCGTGGTCCTCGTCTGTTTCTCTGTTTAGAAGTCTCACTAGCACAGTCACAGCTGGGATGATATCAGAGGCTAGTGCGTCGTAGCTGCTCACTTTTTTAGTTAGTTCCTCAAAGGAGGCGAGGATGGCAACAGTCTTCTCCATAAGAGCCCATTGGTGAGCGGTGAGATAGTCAGGGAGTTCATGCTCGGACACATACACCCCCAGCACTCGCTTTTGCTCAATGAGGGACTGGAGCATGTAATACGTGCTGTTCCAGCGCGTCTGTACGTCCTGCTGCAGTCTCTTTATTGGCTGGTTGAGCTGTCCCTGAATGTCCTCGAGGCGGGAGTAGGCTAAGGCGGAATGTTTAAAATGCCCAACTATTTTCCGCACCACTGCTATAGCATCAGCTATGCTCCTCTGTGTTAATAAGCCCTTGTGAACAACCAGTTGGAGCGTGTGCGCGACACACGGCAGACTTGGGAGCCCTGCGTCATTCATGGCTTTAATCATGTTTTTGGCATTGTCACGAAGCACAACATGTACTGATGTTTTAGGTATACCCCATGTCTGGAGCATTTCCTCAAACACTTGCGCTATAGCCTGGCTGGTGTGCAAGCCGCGGAATTGTTTCGCATGTAATATGGCTCGTTGCGGCGTGAAACTCTCGTCTATCCACTGGGAGGTTAGGCTAATTAGCGACACGGGGCTAACACTGCTTGTCCAAATATCCGGGGTGAAACTAAATGCAGAGGAGGCTTGCAGTAGGCTGTGGATATGTTTTTTCACGGAGTCGTGTAGTTTAGGCAGCTCCGTGTCAGTCATGTAGTGGCGGCTTGGGACATCATATCTGGGCTCCAGAACATGGAGGAGACGCAGGAATCCCACATTTTCTACCTCCGAGAGTGGCTGGTCACTCAATGCAATGTACTCGATAATTGCCTGTGTTATTTTCACAGCACGTGGATTGTCTCTGGACATTTTCTCTCGTCTTGCAAGAGTTTGCTGCAGCGTGGGTTGTGTTGGTTTAGAAGCGTGGGTAAACTCTTTGTACTCGTTGTCATGTTGGGATTTTAGGTGCTTGATTAAATTACTTGTGTTAAATGCGCTACCTTTTGAGCCTCCTCTGGACAATTTCGCTGAGCACAATTTGCAGTCCGCCTTTGTTTTGTCGTCTTCATTCACTTTGAAATAGTTCCGCACGGCTGACATGTCTCGCCTCGCCTTCTCCCCACTCTGAGCTGCAGCCGGGGCCTGGGGGCGGGCACTCGGCGCCTGTGATTAACCCCTTACACGCCGCTCAAACATAGACATTTCTCAGACCGTGGTATCGGTCCCCGGTATCGGGAGACTTTTAACGAGTACGAGTACTTTAGAAAATGTGGTATCGAGGCCGATACAAGATACCGGTATCGGTATCGGTGCATCCCTACTTATTATGACTTACAATCCAGAGCGCACATTAAGATCTCAAGATGCTGGTCTGCTTATGATTCATAGGATTAACAAAATAACAGTGGGAGGTTGAGCTTTTAGTTTAAGGGCTCCTAAACTGTGGAATGGTCTGCCTACTACTATTATTGATACTTCTTCAGTCTCAGCTTTTAAATCCCAGCTGAAGACTCAGTTTAGCATATCCTGACTAGAGCTGCTGATTAACTGTACAGACTGCATCTCTGTTTTTAGTCATTAGCACTAAAATATAACATGATAGTTATAATTTGTTACTAACCCTCACCTATTCTGTTTCTCTTCTCAGTAGTCAAATGTGGCACTTGGTGTCACGGCCCACCTGCCAAGTTGTTTTGCCTTCCTAAGGTAAAGTCATCCCTGATGGAGGATCACAGGAATCGTGGGGTCCTTTCATCTGATTGGCTGGCCCAGCAATGTTTCAGCTGTTGAATGGCCAAATGGGGAGGCAGCTTGATGGCTGATGGTTTTGAAAGAAGGTGTAAAAAATGTGTGAAACCAATGAAAAGGTGGTGATGGAGACCAAGTGGATCCCAGTTTTATTAAATGTATCTTAGCAATCATCGTAATCTGTAAATATATTTTCAATGATTGTTGCCCTTATTTCATGTTATATATATCTAGCTCATCCATGCCCCTCCTACTACATCTAACAGCTCTATTTCCTACTCCTGCTTCCATTGTGCTTGATTGAAGTGACTGACCTGGTGTGCTCTTTTATGTGTGAATCAAAGGCATTATACCTCTGCATTCTTAAAGAGAGTAAACAAGCTTATACAGCTGCAATAGATTTGTCTAGATTGAGAATATCATGGGAGAACTGCAAACAAATAGCTCACGGGTGAAATGTGTGCAAATTATGTTTTACATGTGTCATTTCTGTGAAAAGTGAAGAAAATTCTGTGAAAATACATTAAAAATCATACAGGTTTCAGTGAATGTATTTGAAGTTGTGACAATTACATCACTGCTTTTGCAATATTTGACTACACTGGAGGTATTGCATATGAACAATGAAGAAAAAGTTTCATTAACTTTTTAATGTTAGAACAGCTGCATGGATTCATAAGGAATAAACATTACAATACCTAAAATTTCCGTATTCCGTACTTAAAAATAAGTTACATATGTCTTCAGGTCAAAAAACAGGAACATAACTCAAAGTCAATTGTGCAGGTTGATTGTCTTTATATTTATATGGTCATTATTTTCAATGTCAGGTTCCAGTTTTGATAACTTTACTTCTCACTTCAGCTTGTGTTATTTTTTTTAAAGGAAATATGAAGGTTACCAAACACTGGCAACTCTGTATAAAGAAAAAAATTTCACTGATGATTAGTAATCAAATGCCAAATAGCATGGGGCTCAGGAAAGAAATCGGGATCTCTTTTCTACTAGTGTTTATGGGTGATTGTGCCCTGCAAATGATTGCAGCCCAACTAATAGGTTTGTTTCCTGCCTTACACCCAGAGCTGCTTGGATGATCATTGCCTTTATGCAACTTTAAACTAAACAGATTTGATTTACTCCACAGCATATATAAGCACAGTGGTGTTGTTGGGGGTGGATTAAGGAGTTTAACCTTCTGATGTCTTACTTGTGTCCTTTGATCTTTGGGAGCCCTCTCCACCGCTTGTTCAATGCACGAATGTGGATAAATCCTGATCTTCTATAGGATAGCCCTGATTTCTCCTGTATACTGTTTTGACAATGGCCACAAATAACATGAAAACTCCAAGGGGGAATGGTCGTCAGGGAGCTGAGGCAGAGTCTACCAATAAGTACTGAAGCTGGTGATGCTCCTGTATCAGAATATACATATTTCTAGTATTTGGGAGGGCTTATACCACAACAATCCACAGGACTGGCAGAAAGTCCAAATTCAATGCACCTCCTGACCATACTAAGGAATCAAACCCAGGAGCTACCACTCCAACCCAATTAACCATTAACTAACATCATTAATACTAAATGTATAAATTTAACATTGTTTCGGTTGCTGTCATTAAAAGACACTGACAGCAAGCAGAACATACCCTTACGAAATAACAATACTTTTGTAAAATAACAATTGTAATCACAAAACAAAGTAATATATTTTTTTGTTTTTGGTTTTGTGAATAGCGGTAACAAGGTTTAGTAGGTCAGGGCTTCTATATAGATGCAACTGGTATTGTTAGGTATTTCCAATAGTTTGCCTACATGAAAAAGTAAATATGGGTACATGCATAATGGGTGCATGCATAATGCTGAACACATTATTTGAACTATAATCTGGATATTATTGTGGTTATTTATTATTTACTATGCCAATGTTAGGCCTTGCAGGCCTTGTGATAAGAGATCTGTGGTGGTAAATTATTTTTAATAAATAATCGTGAATCACAAAGTGTGCAGACTCAAGAGTGGGGGCAGGTGACCATGTGAGCAGGCACATACTGCTCCAGGGTTGATTGGGGGTGCTTGGATAATCACATATACATGGGCAAATGTAAGTGATGCAGTCAAGTACTTCATTCACACTTCAGAGAAGGTGGAGGACAGTGCTTGCACCCATTTGTTTCCATAAAGACAGCCTCACAGCAGAATCGGAAAGAAAAAGAGACAAGGAGACGAAAGAAGAAACAAAGGAAGAACGGCGGTTATGTAAGTAGAAAGAGAAAGAGGCAGGATCGAGAAGGAGCTCATGTGAGTGGAATGGAATCAAGCAGTGGGATGGTAACACACAGCCAGTGCTGGAGGGGCGGGTGTCGCTCCTGCTGAACAATTTTCAGGAGCAGAAGTGACCAACTGCTCCCACATAAGACTGAGAAATGGCAGTGGTAGTCGTAGGAAGAAGGATCGGTGTGGCACCCTGCTGGGAGCCTGGGACTAGCAGGGGACCAAAGCCATGTTAGGGTTGACTTTGCCTGTTGGTGGATGTCTTAGAAAGAAGGCACTGTGACTTGGAATTGGATTTCAAAATATAGATTCTGCCTGGGATTTTAACCTCAATGTAACAAATTACTTATTGTTGTTTTTGGAATATTTCAACCTCCACTTGACACCATGTATTTATGGATTATTTATTTATAGAAGATCTGGTCCCTGCCCTTTTGAACACTGTTTGTTGTTTGTTTAAAAGCAGTTCTCCACTTTGCACCAATCCCTTGCTGACAGTGTGTGTCCTCATTTCCTTGGGTATGTTATCGATGGTTCCGGGTTCAAGAGGCTCTCAAAAGGAACCAAGGATGGTGGAGCCAACCTGGACCACCACAGGACTCCACTGAGTATACTTAAAAGAGTCGTTTCACTCCATATATTCAGAATTTCACTTTTGATGACTTTATATATAATTATAAACATATTTTTGATATCAAATGAAAACACCTTTAAGAGACACTTGTACTTGAACCCAGCATATGCAGCCTTAAAAAGAACACTCAAATAATAAAAAAGACTTTATGACAAACACCTTCTGAACCCCACTTTATTAATCCACCCTGCTCTTACACCCCCATGCCATTTTTATATATATTGCCTTTGATTCCTGTACATCTAATCATTTTCCTCTGATGATGACATCTGGTAGGCTGTCAAAAGCTTAGGAATAACAAACTATTTTAAGTTACGTGACTCATTTTCTCCCTTTCTGGATTTCTAGTTACTAATATGCAAGCCTTATCACAGACCTTTGCTTTCATATGTATGTTGTGAAGTTTCTGAACTCTTTTGAACCTTAGCCCACCCCCCCAAACCCCCATCCCCAACGGGATGACACGGCAAAGCTCGATTACTGCATCTGTGGCAACCGCAGCTTCGCAGCACAGCAGTATTGCGGCACGGAAACAACTACAAGACGATCACAGTCATGCTATAAGCGCCTGTCGTTAATGGATGATGCAAGGAACATTACAAATGCAGGGAACATAATAACTTGGCCACTGACCTGCTCCCAACCCTGCTTGTTTGCTGTGTCTATGTATAGGAGAGTGGTAGATCCCGCTACAATAAATAACTGTGCTATTCCTGTTTCAAGTAGAATAAAGCTGATTTTGCTGAAGTACCGAGACTCGGCCTCATGTTTTGGGGTGCAAGACAGTGACTCACACGTCACATGGAACCAGAGAGTTTCCTATTTTGCTTCGAGCGCACAGCAACATTGATGCACTGGGACAGTGCAGCCTGGGCAGCTATTATGGCCCAGTTTTTAACTGGTGAGGTCCTACAGGTTATGCGAAACCTCCCTCCGGAAAGACGCAATGATTTTAACTTCCTAAAGAAACAGATCCTCCTCCATACGGCGGTGAGCCATGTGGTCAAGGAGTGCCAGCTTCGTCTGTGGCATATTGATCTGTACTGCCCTATATGACAACAGACCCAAGTACTCTTGATTTACAGCTGGTTCAGCGGAGACACTTTCGAGCTCATTGTGGAGAAGCTCGCTATTGATATAGTCCTGTCGGGGATAGACAAGAGCCTCCACTCCACTCCACATTCACTCATTGTTAGATCTGACCCGCAGACTAGAGGGCACACAAGCCACCTGGAAACAACAGGGCTACCCAGGCTTGACCCCGACTTCAATCCTGCCAGCACAGACTGCTAGGGTTGCCGGTGCCAAGGGTGGAAGACGCCATAATGGGTACACCATAGTGCACCATAGTGCAGACTGAATGCAGCCGCTTTCACTGTGATCAGCAGGGACATCTGGCTCGGGAATGCCATCTCCCATCTGTGCAAACCACGACCATCGGTCTGGCCCAGGTATGTGGGTCGCAAGTGTCCCCCAAGATGTTAAAGGAGGACAATTTTACTGACTCTATTCCGCTGGCCGGCTGGAAAATCTCTGCACTGTTGGACTCTGGCAGTGACCTCCTAATAGTCCGCTGTGACTCACTCCGGCAGACCACTTATAAGCAACTGCACATCCGCTGCGTCCATGGGGACATTAACACATACAAGACAATATTATTCCCTCTGAAATTTAAAGTGAAGAACTTTAAGGTTTGGGTTGCTTTATCAAGACACCTCACCCTGGCCAGTCTTAATAGATAAGAGGAATGCTCTCTTCCCACGGGTCTTGGCTACCTGCAGGGTGCATCCCCCTGCAGTGGATAGAGTGGATAGAGAGAGACTTGCTATGGACAATGTCAGTCAAGGAACCAGGTTTGAAATTGAACTGGAGCTGGCCAGCGAGATGGGGAACGAATCCTCAAGTGAAGACCTGGATCAGCTGGAAGACTTTTCCATGCTGTCACTCAAACCAACAGCCTCTGCAGACTGAACACCCAGTTCGGACACAGACGAAAATGAAATGCCAGTGGGAGGGGAGTGCAGTGCTGCATCAGACAGTGGGGAAGTAGCGGCTGCCATTCAGATGGAGTTTGCTCACCTGTAACGAGTGATAGCACCATATTTTTCACATTCAAACAAGCACATTTCCTAAATGATTCTTACTATCTGACAAGAAAGGACCCAAACTTTAAAACACCACATTTCTTAATTTTTAATTACCCTGGTGAATGACCATGCCCCACTACAATGGCTGTACAAACAGAAGGATATGAACACTGGGGTCACTCGGTGGTCTATTAATTTACAGATGTTTGATGTTCGCCATCATCCTGGGGCTGCACACAGCAATGCGGACGTTCTCTCCCTCCTGGCTGAGCTGGCTTGGATGGTCGCTTTGCTTACATCAGTGTGGACAAAGCTGAGGGAAGAGATCTTTTGGGGCTCCCCCAAAATGGGCGACACATTGAAGAGCATCCCAAAGTGCAATCGCTGTGTCTATGGAAGACAGCCTATTGGTTTCTGGGGAAACCACGGCCTCCCAGTGCTGGAGCAGCTTGCTGTGAAAACAAATCTGAAAAGATCGCGGTCACTCTATGAGCACCTGCAAGCGATGGGTGATGCAAGGAACATTGTAAATGCAGGGAACATTATCACTTGG
>JANRMT010062806.1:15909186-15919909 GCA_026402145.1 Polypterus bichir lapradei | reverse complement strand
AGCACGCGGGCTCGATGTAGTGTGTGTCAACTCAATCTGAATTGCGCAAACATATTTCGAAAAAATATATCTTTTCAAGTTCTATTTAGTCGACACAAATCATTCTTCGCTGTGGTGTGTTCATTCCTTTCCTTTCTTCGCCAAGGAAGCAGCCTTTTTAATAGGTTCTCCACTGTTTTAGCATATTCATAAGTGCGGCTGCTGTGGAAATCAGCACGCCTCCCACGTAATTGACTGCCTGCCCATATAAGGCAATTCTTCCCTGCGGTGCCTTAATTCGTTTCCTTGCTTCGCCAAGGAAGCAGCTTTCTCACAGCTTCTGCACTGTTTTATAAACGAACGACATATAAGAAAGTCCTTTTTCCTTGCTTCGCCAACGAAGCAGCCTTTTTATTTAATCCACAGGTTCTCTGCTGTTTCATTGTTCATTTATTATGATTGTTATAGTTATTGTGTGGGTTTTATTTAATCCACGGGTTCTCTTCTGTGTTCACTGTGGTGTCTTCATTTGTTTCCTTGCTTCGCCGAGGAAGCAGCTTTCCGAAATCTACACCAAAATTACATCTCATCGTTAAGAGAGAGAGCTATCCTGACACTAAAAAATCACATGACTACGACTATAAACCACATTTTACTTCAAGAACTACCTTCACAAACAAAAACATATCAATCTGTTGATTCAGTTGTAGAAGTAGAAGACGCGGTTCATTATCCAGTAGAGTTTCTGAACACTCTAAATCCTCCTGGCACTCCTGAGCATAATCTCATCTTGAAGGTTGGGGCACCAATAATGTTACTCAGAAACTTACAGCCACCGAAACTTTGTAACGGCACGAGACTTCAGGTCACATCTCTACAAAACAACCTAATTGAAGTAACTATTTTTACTGGCAGTGCCTCAGGTGACACAGTTTTTATTCCTCGCATCCCCGTTATACCATCTAATCTCCCATTTCAATTCAAACGCGTTCAATTTCCAGTAAGGCTCTGCTTCGCAATGACAATTAATAAGTCTCAGGGACAAACACTACAAAAGGTTGGCATTGATTTGAGGCAGGATTGCTTTTCACATGGCCAACTGTATGTTGCATGCTCAAGAGTGAGCTCAGCACACAGCTTAGTCATATTACAACCAGAGGGCTGAACTGACAACGTGGTATACAGAGAGATCCTTAACAATTAATTTTTTACATATTTTCCCTCAGTCTAAAAATGTTTATTTTTTTCTAAAAAATATTCAGGCAGTATTTCACCGCTGCGAAGCGCGTGTATTTTGCTAGTCTGTAAATATGTGTTCTCTTTTATTGAATTGAACTGAATTCCTCTTTTGTTTTTGTTTGGCACAATTAGATTCAATACGCAAATCCTCCATAAACTTATGTTCTTATAAAATGGTAAAATTACAACAAAAGCAACTAATAATGTCAGTCAGTCATTTTCCAACCCGCTATATCCTAACACAGGGTCACGGGGTCTGCTAGAGCCAATCCCAACCAGCACAGGGCGCAAGGCAGGAACAAACCCTGGACAGGGCACACCTACACACACTAGGGACAATTTAGGATTGCCAATGCACCTAACCTACATGTCTTTGGACTGTGGGAGGAAACTGGAGCACCCAGAGGAAACCCAAGCAGACATGGGGAGAACATGCAAACTCCACGCATGGAGGACCTGGGAAGCGAACCCAGGTCTTCTTACTGCAAGGCAGCAGTGCTACCACTGCACCACCCTAACTAATAATGATAATAATAATAATACAATAAAAACAATGAAAAATATACAATATGAAAGCAAAAGATTCTCAGGTTGTGCACTATTACAAATGTAATGCAAGTGTACAGTGAGGTGTTGAAGATGGCTGCCTCAGACGACCTTGAATGTTTCCTATTTTGCTTTGAACGCATGGCAAAATCGATGCGCTCAGACAGTAGAGCCTGGGCAGCTATTTTGGCCCCATTTTTAACCGGAGAAGCCCTCCAGAAAGGCATGATGATTATGACTGCCTGAAGCAACAGATCCTCCTCTTCATAGCTGTGAGCCCAGTGGTCAAGGGGCACCAGTTTCCTTTGTGGCATATTGATCCAGATCGCCCTTTACGATGACAGATCCAGGGCTTAGTGGGCCTGATTCAAAGCTGGATCTGCGGAGAACCTTTCGAGCGCATTGTGGAGAAGCTTGCTATTGATGCAGTCCTGTCAGGGATAGACGAGAGCCTTTCTGATCAAATGCTACAGAATAAAGTCCACTCGCTGCTGGATCTGACCCACAGACTAGACGGTGCACAAGCCACCTGGAAACAATTGGGCTACCCAGGCTTGACCCCAATTTTGATCCAGCCAACATAGACCTTCAGGGTTGCCAGTGCCATGGGTAGAAGATGCCATAGTGTGAACACCATACTGCGGACTGAACACAGCTGCTTTCACTGTGATCAACTGGGAAATCAGGCTCAGGAGTGCCACATCCCACCTGCGCAAACAATAGCTATCGGTCTCACCCAGGTATGCAATTTACTAGTTTCTGCCAGAATGTTAAAGGAGGACAATTGTAAGTTCTCTATTATGTTGGCTGGATGTGAATTCTCAGCTCTGTTGCACTCTGGTAGCGACCTCTGCATACTCCGCCTTGACTTGCGCCGGTAGACCCCTTATAAGACCACAGACAAAGTGAACATCCATTGCATCCACAGGGACATCAAAACATATAAGACCGGTTTGGCACAGAGCCTACAGAGTGTCACCTCTGAAAAGAGGAATAATCAAGGAGTGGATTGACCAGATGTTGGCGGATGGGGTCATCGAGCCTTCCACCTCGCCATAGGCTAACCCTGCGGTGCTCGTTCAAAAGGCCGATGGGACCTACCGATTCTGTGTGAACTATTGGGAGCTGAACGAGATGACCTTGGATGATGCTTACCTCATGCCCCTCATTCATGACATCTTGGAGTCTTTGCATGGGGCAGTGGTGTTCAGCTCCCTAGATCTGAAGTCCGGGTATTGGCAGGTGAGGATGGGGAAGAGTAGCATGGAGAAGACCGCCATCATCACCTCGGAGGGGTTGTTTCAGTTTCGGGTGATGCCCTTTGGACTTAAAAACGCTGGGGCATCATTCCAACGGCTAATGGAGCAAGTCCTCCGGGGACTCATTGGGAAGGCCTGTTTTGTTTATATAGATGACATCATCGTATTCGCCCTATATGTACCACAACATCTAAAGGACCTAGACCACATCTTCCAGCGACTGCAGAAGGCTCATCTGACCCTCAACACCAAGAAGTGTAGATTTCTACAAGACCATCTGAACTTCCTCGGCCATGTGGTGTCGGCAGACAGGGTCCAGGTGGACCCAAAGAAAATTAAGTCCATCTTGGACTACCCAGCGTCCCAGGAGGTAAAAAGTCTCCAGCGCTTCCTGGGGATGGCTTTGTGGTTCCACAAATTTGTGCATGGGTTTGCCGACATCGCTGCCCCTTTGTTCCAGTTGCTGAGGAAGGGATCCCCCTGGGAGTGGTCACCAACGTGCCAGGACTCCTTTGAAAGACTCAAACAGGCACTGATATCACCTCCAGTCATGGCACAGCCTGATCCTTCATTAACCTTTCAGGTCCACACTGACACAAGTGACCTCGGGCTCAGCTCTGTTCTCTCTCAAACAAGTCAAGGAGAGGAGAGGGTGGGCCTATGCCTCACGGTCACTAAAGGGAGCCTAGTATAATTATTCCACCACCAAGAAGGAATGCCTCGCTGTCGTGTGGGCTGTGGAGAAGTGGCATCACTTCCTGGTGGGAACTTCATTTGAAGTCTACACGGACCATAGGGCTCTGACCTGGGCATTAATTGCCCGAAGACCACGTCTAGGCTAACCAGGTGGGTATTGCACCTCCAGCAGTTCACGTTCAAGGTGTGTTATTGGAAGGGCTGTGCTAATGTTGTGCCCAATGCATTATCATGGGTTCACGAGCCTGCACCGGTGGTATGTGTTTTATCAGTCTCTAACCCTTGGCCTGATCTTCCCCTGAACATGCAGGAGATTGTTCAGTCTCAAGCAGCCAGTCCTGTATGTCAGGGGTTGAGAGAGGGCCCGGGGGGAGGCCTGACCGCATACATTATAGGGAACTTCAAGAGGCACTCTATCGCTGTTCCAACAAAAGATCGGGGTTACCATTATCAGTTGGTAGTGCCCGAGACATATGTGCCCAAGTTCCTACAGTATTACCATGAAAGTCCAAACGGTGTCACCTTGGACGTACAAAGACACTGTTTAAAATGAAAGACGATGCGCAAAGACGTCTGGTCCCATGTCCAGACTTGTACAACCTGTCAGCGATACAAAACCCCACCTGGTCTCCCCTCGGGACAGCTTCAGCCAGTAACCATCACTACCCCAGGGGAGAGCCTAGGCGTGGACCTAATGGCAGCAGTTCCTGCTAGTGAGGACCAGAAGACCTACCTGATGGTGGTTGTGGACTATTTTACCCGATGGGTGGAGCTATTCCCTATGGCTAATGCCACAGCCAAGAAGATATGTTCCACCCTGAAGGATGAGATCTTTACCCGATGGGGGGTGCCGAAGAAAATCATCACAAACCAGGGCCCGCAGTTTACTGGCTCAGAGGCCGAAGAATTTTGGAAGCAATGGGGGTTGGTTCACCTGAAGACAACAGTGTACCATCCCCAATCTAATCGAACTGAGCAGGGGAACCGGACCCTGAAGACAATGATAGCATCCTTTGTCGGAGACCACCATCAGGAATGGACAAAGTGACTGCCTGAGCTGCGGTTCGCATTGAACACGGCGGTGCACGAGGTTACGGGTGAAACCCCTGCATTGTTAGCTTTAGGCAGACGGCTAAATGGTCCACTAGAAAGGATAATTGATCATAACCCACCCAAACCAGACACCTCAATACATGATCACTTACAGACTTTACAATTAAATTACACAACGCTAAGGGTGAAGGAGAGCATGGTTAGGTCCCAAGTCCAGACAGTCTCAATCGTAAAACCAGAGACATAAGGTTGTACAATTCTTGGTTGGGGAGAAAGTCTGGATCAGGACTCATCCACTCTCCAAAGCCTCCAATAAATTCATGGCTAAACTGGCTCCGAAGTGGTTCGGCCCGATGACTGTTGTCCAAAAGAAGGGACCAGTGACCCATGCAGTGGTTTGCCGGGGACTAAGAAAGTAGACACTGTGAACATCGCAAACCTCAAGCCTTGGTTTGGCCGTACACCATGGCCTGGGGGTGGGGATTGTAGCAATGCTACTAGTAGTTAGAACTGCATCTCCCATCAGTCCCTCCATGGGTTTTTGGGATCAAAGGTGACCAGAGGGGTTTAAAAGGAGGGCAGGTGTCAGAAAAGGAAAACAGTTCTTTTTGTTGTTGTACGTTGTGTGTTGCGTTTATCTGTTGCATTTATCTGTCGGACTGCCTGCTGTTAAGTCTGCCATAATTCATTATTGTGCCCTGGATTGTATTTGCATTTGTTGGGGTCTGGATCGTCTGTCTACCTGTATACTGAGGACTGTGTTTGGATTCATTGGCTTTCCCGTAAGAAAAGGAGCGCTCCTGAACCATCCATCTTCATCATTACAGCAACTACTGGTAGGACTGTGTTTTCCCTTCCCTTTCAACATACAGATCTCTGGACTTAATCTCGTCACTTCCCATTTCATCAGGTTTGGTTTTTACATGGACTTTACTGTGTGCTGTCTGTGTTTATATGTATAATGTAATATCGCCAAAGGGGTCAGGGGTGGTATTATTGTTTGCATTTAGTTAATTTAATTTCATTATATTCTTTATTGTTTAATGTTCTCAGTGTGTTTTATTTGGTCTCTGTAGTGTGTGTGTGTGTGTGTCGTTCCAAGGCTGAGGTTGTCCCTGGTATATCCTCCACTAAAATAAATAAATCACCATCACATTGATGATGTGAATCTTAGCAGCACATGACCGCTATAGTGCTTACGCACAGAAAAATCCAGATGCAGGAATCTGTGCGTATGCAAACTTCGACGTTCTTCTGCTACATAAATCCCGATCAGCGTGAAAAGTAACGCACGTGCACACGCCTGCTCTCCCGTCCCAACTCCTTCCAGAATTACGCCTCTTTGAATATGTAAATCAATATAAATAGCCATTAAGCTCAGCGTTCTGTGAAAAGACAATGGCAAAACCACAAGGAAAAATAGAACAATTTCAGTGAATACCAAGTGGAGGCAAGGAAAAATGTAAAATTTGTTGGTTTAAACAGTGGTATAAACAAGAAAAGGTAGCTGATCGAGTGACATAGCGTGTCGGAGAAACTCAAAAGCTCAAGTTCACAAAGTCGCACAGTGCCCAAAATAAAAAAGAAGTCACATATCAATGTCGCCATGAAAAGGCGAGTTGTAGCCCACCATCTGAGTGTCATATAAAAGCTTATTAGGGTACAGAGAAAAAAATAGGCACACAGTGGGGAAAAAGCACAAAATGTCAACTTTAATCTCGAAATTTCCACTTTAATCACATAGTTTATTTTGTCAATAAAGTAGAACATCATAAACTTAATCTTAAAATCATTTAATTTACTAGTTTCTCAAATCCCATCGTAACTAAAGTAGCATGTTAAATGCTTTGTTTTGTATTTGATCTTCTATGTGCTCCATGTGTGTGAATCACTATGTGCTTCTTAAACTGGCTTTCTCTTCCTCTAACAGGACACAGATTCCATTACATTTGTGATATTACCTCTCTGAATAACTAAAATACTGAGATGTATACTTGATATCATTTTCATGATGATAGGAGTTAAAGCATGTTATTAAACATGGAAACAGATGCATTAAACTAATAAACAATATGCAGTTAATTTCAGTGTATTTATAAAGCCACGTCAGGGATGTGGATCTGAAAAAGAAAGATAAACCACACAGGAACAGTAGCATTGCTTTGACGCTGAGTGCCGCCAGTCTGTAAAACCAAGTGGAGAACTTACGAACGACAGGGTATGAGCTACTGTGGTAATGTGCGTGGCTTTAAGCCAAGTTTAGGTTTTATACATCGCGATTTGAATGTGGAAACGTTCGTATGCATCATTTCTGTGCATACGCACCGTTTATATATGAGGCCCCAGGTCTTCACATCAGGACATGAATTCTGCCACTGAGTTTTCTCTATTCATATCCATACAGAAGACCTGCCAAGAGGGAGCCACACCACTGTAATAAAATAAAAAGTCAGAATGCTGGTGCTCAAAGAAATTATAAAGTTTCATGTGTTTGTTTTCCAGGTACACCCTGGTGGTCAAAGTAAGTGTTTATGTTTGACAACAGTTTTAGGTTTTTATGCATTATCACAAATGAAATGCTTTTTGAGGTAGATATTAAGTTAACTGTCTGTTAACATATCTTATCTACTACTAATCTATACTAATAAAAGGCAAAGCCCTCACTGACTTACTCACTCACTCACTCACTCACTCACTCACTCACTCACTCACTCACTCACTCACTCACTCACTGACTGACTCATCACTAATTCTCCAACTTCCCGTGTAGGTAGAAGGCTGACATTTGGCAGGCTCATTCCTTACAGCTTACTTACAAAAGTTAAGCAGGTTTCATTTCGAAATTCTACACGTAATGGTCATAACGGTCGATAATGGTCGACAACGTCCGCCATGTTGAACTTTCTTATTTATGGCCCCATCTTCACGAAATTTGGTAGGCGGCTTCCCTGTGCTAACCGAAACCAATGTACTTACTTATTTCGATGGTATGACGCCACTGTCGGCCGCCATATTGAACTTTCCAACGTCACCAATTTTCCAACTTCCCGTGTAGGTAGAAGGCTGAAATTTGGTACTTATTTCGGTGGTATGATGCGATGCCACTGTCGGCCGCCATATTAAACTTTTAACAGAAACCGATGTACGTACTTATTTCGTTGGTATGACACCACTGTTGGCCGCCATATTGAACTTTCCAACGTCACTAATTCTCAAACTTCCCGTGCAGGAGGAAGGCTGAAATTTGGCAGGCTCATTCCTTACAGCTTACTTACAAAAGTTTAGCAGGTTTCATTTAGAAATTCTACACGTAACGGTCATAACGGTCAACAACGTCCGCCATGTTGAACTTTCTTATTTACGGCCCCATCTTCACGAAATTTGGTAGGTGGCTTCCCTGAGCTAACCGAAACCAATGTACGCACTTATTTCGGTGGTATGACGCCACTATCAGCCGCCATATTGAACTTTCCAATGTCACTAATTCTCCAACTTCCCGTGTAGGTAGAAGGCTGAAATTTGGCAGGCTCATTCCTTACAGCTTACTTACAAAAGTTAAGCAGGTTTCATTTCGAAATTCTACGCGTAATGGTCATAATGGTCAACAACGTCCGCCATGTTGAACTTTCTTATTTATGGCCCCATCTTCTCGAAATTTTATAGGCGGCTTCCCTGCACTAACCGAAACCAATGTACATACTTATTTCGGTGGTATGATGCCACTGTCGGCCACCATATTGAACTTTTCAACAGTCTTTGTTACTTATGGGCCCATCTTCAAGAAATTTGGTACATGAGTTCCCAACGCTAACTGAATCCTACTTACGTACATATATACGTCCATAGCCTGCAGCTCAGTCACTGTGTGAGGTGGCGTTGGGTCCCCCATCCCAACGCCTCCCACGTTGTTGGCTGCCTGCCTATATAAGACCGTCCGTCGCTCCGGTCTCTACATTCCCTTCCTTGCTTCGCCACGGGATTCACGTCTCCCTACTGATAACTACAGCCTTTTTGTTTAATCCACGGCTTCTCCGCTGTTTTATTGTTTGTTTATTACAATTATAGTTATTGTATAGGTATTTTAGACTTACTTTATATTGCTCAGGTACCCATTTCCTTTATCATTCCAACCCCCATTACCATGTCTATCGAGGTGATCACTATCGATCAAAGAACTGTCACTTACTGAGTGGTTTCCATGCCCGGAGATGGCACCTACCTTTTCCATTCTCTTTGTTACATATTGCATGGCCATATCAGGCTCACTCTTGATATCCGGAGGAACATTGTGTCTTATGTATTGAATGACTGGGACAGGTTCAAGGTGTGGACTGATGACGGTACAGGAGATAATTATACTACACAGGAGCACTAGAAGAGTGAAATGCTTAAGCCCTTCACCTATGGTTCTGCATGTGAGTTGATGGCTGCCGCTGAATTGTTCGGTTGTCGCTTTCAAGTGTAACGAAATGGCCAAATATTTTACACCTTTCGACAACCGCCAATGCCTCTTAAACATCTTAGATTCACAGGTGACGATTTCAGTAGTGGACACTTTGATGTTTATGAGTGTTTAAACTCTCAAAAGCTGGATGTGATTTTATCGATGAAACCGGTTGTGTGCTTACAATGCTTGACAGATGCCGAATGTCACTTCAACACAACAAATCCTGTAAATACTATCATAATTGAAACAAACCATGAAACTCAAACCGATTATGACAGCAGCAATCCAAGCTGTGAGATTTGAGACAAGATTACTGTTCACATGGCCAACTGTAAGTTACATGCTCAAGAGTAAGCTCAGCGCACAGCTTGGTCATGTTACAACCGGAGGGCCGAACTGACAACATGGTATACAAAGAGATCCTTAACAAATAATTATTGGCATATTTTCCCTCAGTTTAAAAAGGTTAAATTTTCTTCTTAATAAAAATTTTAAGGCAGTACTTCGCCGCTGCGAAGCGCGGGTATTTTGCTAGTGAATAATAATTGTCTCAACTGACATTTTCAGTTTGCCAGTAACATCCACTGTATTCTTCACTCAGTTTGCTTACACTGGTTATGATTGTTCAGTAAGCATGACAGTTAAGCATAATAGATGACCTTTTTAAAAATCCAATTATTCTTTTTCATCCAGCTTAAGCTTTTCTTATCAGAACTGTGGCCTTGATTTTTAATTATAGCGGCATCTGCCGTGTTTGATTTGAAAAGCTGTGATCTTTCCGATATCCTGCTGTTATCTTTTACTATGGCCACCTAATCAGCTATAAGCATGTCTGTAAATCATTTTAAGGGTAAGCTTTAAAAGACCTCAATTTCACACCTTGTATTGTTGGCTGTGGAATTAACGTACTGAGTGTTTAGTTCAGAATCACATTGTTTACAGCTAAGTTTACAGTTTCTATAAAAAGTATACACCTCTTGGATGTTTAAGCATTTTATTGTGTCATATTTTAACTTTTTTATTAATACCCAAGTGAGTTACATTCTACAGATCACTTTATATCACTTAAAAAATATATATTTTTGATATTTGTCATTGGATACTCTGTCATGACAATTTGATACAAATTGGGCTACCGTAGTTGTGGTGTTTTTATTTATTTTCATATCTGTTCACTCATTTCTAGTCAGTGTATTCTTATACTGTGTCCTTCTCAAAGTATTGCATAAATACACAATTATAATACAGTAACATATAACATATAATGACTATCCATTGTAACCACAGACACAGCAAAATACCACACGTTTGTAGTAAAAAATAAATGATTTTTATTCCTCTAATCAGCACCTTTCCAAATCTCCTCTTTGACCAGTGGCTCAAACACAATGAAAATATACAATAAAGCACACAATTCTTCTTCCTTCTCCTCCTACTTTGAGTTTTGCCCGCTGCCACATACAGTGGTGTGAAAAACTATTTGCCCCCTTCCTGATTTCTTATT
>JANRMT010062806.1:15826209-15889186 GCA_026402145.1 Polypterus bichir lapradei | reverse complement strand
TATATATATATATATATATATATATATATATATATGTGACAGCAACACTCATCACTCACAACAGTGACAAAACAATTACATTGACAATCATGTTACGTTATTTTCAAAATGTTTCATTTACTTTTTCATTACTTCTTTAACACACTACTTCTCCGCTGCGAAGTGCGGGTATTTTGCTAGTTTTTAATATTTTTATAAAGGTCAATAATGAAATTGATGGGTGAGTTGGATCATCAATGATCTTTGCAGCTCTATTCCTTACTCTGGGAAGAATTTAAAGGTGTGGTAAGTTATTGCTTGTGATCCTTTCACAGGATCTGATGATGTGCTACAGATTGGCCTTAGCCTGAACAGAGGCAGCACCAAACCAGACAGTTATAGATGAGATCAGAATGGACTCGATGATGGCTGTGTAGAATTGGACCAATATGGCTTGAGGAAGATCAAATTTCCTCAGAGATAAAAAACATTCTCTGATGGGCTTTCTTAATATTGCATTTAAGGTTTTGAGAAAGCACATTGCCCAGAAACCTAAATGATTCTGTCATCCCAAAAAGCTGAGCCATTACAGCAAGATTATCTCCTGAGTTTTTTGAATGTTAAGGTCCAAAATATTATGGCTGCACCACAAAGTCAGATTTTCTACCTCTTGTTTATATATGGACTCATCATTGTTTGAAATGAAGCCTATTAGTGTTATGTCATCAGCAAATTTTAGCTTGACAAATTGCCAGAGGTGCATTCATTTTTACTGTATAAATTGAGAAGAATACCGTGGAAAAGACAAATCCTTGCAGTGCACAAGTACTAAGAGTTAATGGATCAGACATATGTGTGCCCAACTGCGCATATTGTTTTCAATCTGTAAGAAAGTCTGTGATCCAATGGCAGATTGAACTAGGCAGGTTGAACTGGGTGAGCTTCTTATCTGGGAGCTATGGGATGATTGTATTGAAGACAGAGCTAAATTCCACAAACAAGATCCTCATGTGTGCTCCTGGTTTATCAAGGTTTTGGTAAATAAAGCTCAGACCTAAATTTACTGTATCATCCACAGACTGAGTGGCTCTGTATGCAAACTGAAACGGGTTCAGGACGTCTTTTGTAGCATTCTTGATGTAATTTAAAATAAGGCCTGTGACCTTTGATTTTTTGCTACTGGAATGATGGTATTGGTCTTGAAGCAGGCAGGAACATAGATCCAGAGATTGATTGAAAATACCTGCAAATACTGTAAACAACTGGAGCCTCATGTATAAACTGTGTGTACCCACAAAAATGTTACGTAAGCCTGTTTCCATGCTCACATTGCGATGTATAAAACCTAAACTTGGCGTAAAGCCACGCACATTTTCATCAAAGGTCGGGCACTGTGCAGAAAGCATCTTGCGTGAGGCAGTCTCTAGACAGGGCACCAGCTCGTCACTATCACTGCGCCACCGTCTTCCCATGTTTAATAACATGCTTTAACTCCTATCATCATGAAAATGATATCAAATATACATCTCAGTATTTTAATTATTCAGAGAACTGTAATATCACGAATATAATGGATTCTGTGTCCAGTTGGAGAAAGAGAAAGCCCGTTTAAGAAGCACGTAGTGATTCACACACATAGACCAAATAGAAGAACAAATACAAAAAAAAACATTTAATGTGCTACTATAGTTACGATGGTATTTGAGAAACTAGAAAATTAAACGATTTAAAGATGAAGTTTATGATGTTCTACTTTAATGACAAAATATACTACGTGATTAACTCTTTTAGGGCTAATTTTTTTTTTGTTTCTTATCTCCCAGGGCTGAATATTTTTCCAAAAACTAACATTTTTTAAAAAAGAACACAAAGCAATTGTTTAACATATCAAATCAACAAAAAATATTTACTTTTGACAAATGTTACTGTCTTGCATGTTGTATGAGCCTGCATACTCTGATTTCACATACATATCACATACATTTTACACAGCAAAGTCCTGCAAAGTCTGATCTCACTCAAAGCAGCCAATTTCAGTCATTGCCACATTGCACTGCTTACAATACGTGTTGCTTTGGTGCCTACTTTTCAATTGTCTGTTGCTGCACTTTCTCACATATATTGTTAGTGTGTACTGTAGAGAGACAAGTCACCCTTTTGCCATTGTGCCATTCCACTGCCACCAAGTTTTCTGCCCGCATGAAAGCTGTATTGTCACCTCTTTTCATCTTCTGAAACTTTATGAACTTTATGCATGGCATTATAGCCTGGCTCACCCCATGGGATTTGCTTCTGTTTATTACAGAAGTGAATAAAACTTTGCAGCAGCACGTACCTATCACCATGCTGCATAACCTGTCCAAAGCCACCAGGGGACAAAGCACGTTTGGACCAATGCTCAGTGAAGTTATATCACCAGTTCTGTCCCATCTCTATTTGTAATACCACAGCACGCTTCATCTCGTCTTTTGTTGTGGGTTTACACTTTGAAAAACGAGAATGCGATGCAAACGCAGCCCGCGATTCAAAAAATTTCTCTGCCTACCTGTTTATCTCGTCTGACGGTAGCTGAAAAGCAGCATCAGGAGAGAGCAGCCTGGAGTACAGCAGCTGGTGATCTGTCGTGTCCAACAGCAAGCCATGCCGTCTTGTGAAGTCCAGCAGCCAGATCGGCTCTCAACGGATCAATGTCTGTGTATTTATCCCACGCGAACCTTGTCGTAGATGCATCGGCTGCGCGAAGCGCTCAACTGGCAGCAGAGCTGCTGGCGCGGCATCGGCTGGTGTTTGATCAGCTGATGCCTGCTTCTCATTCTCTTGCTCGATCTCCTGATCACTGTCAATAAAATCCGATTCTGAAAAATCAGACTCCGACTCCGCGATAATGCGCAAAACATTGTCTGCGGAGTGTTTTCTTTTCTGCACTCACTTCGCTCCCTCGTCACATGTGGATGCCATCTTGCCATTGTTTACATTTCGCAACTCACGCACACGCAAGGATTAGTTGCCGAGTCAACGAGTCTAGCATTCCTCCAAGCACAGAGGGAATGCCTGTGATGTGACAGTGAGATTTGTCGCCATTAACAGCTGATTATCGCCCTCTATCCCTGGATGTCGACTTTAGTCGACATTCGCCCTCAACCCCTCCTGTCGACAAAAGTCGACATCCGCCCTAAAAGAGTTAAAGAGGTTTAATTCTGGTAGGAGTTTGGGTGGGGTAGCAGGCGCGTGCATGTGTGTTACTTTTCATGCTGACTGGGATTTATGGAGCGGAAGAGCATGGAAGTTGGCATACGCACAGATTTATTCATCTGGATTTTTTTGTGCGTACGCACATTTCCGCTTTTGTCCTTATGCCATGTTTTAGTGTGAATTCAATGCATGGCGTTATGCATGAGGCCCCTGCTCTACACAGTACCTAAATTTGTGTGGAAGGAGAAATAAGGTCCTGGCCTGCTGCTTTTTTAATATTGTGCTTTTTGGACAAGCTAAAGACAAAATTTACAGTGATGACAGGAGGGAAAATAATAACAGTGAGACAATCAGGTAGATTTTTGTCCCATTGTCTTTCAAAGTGACCGTAAAAGTGATTTATGTGATTACCCAGACTGGGATCAGCAGAATGGTTTAATGTTTGTTTCTTGTAGTTAGTGACCTGTTTAAGGCCTGGAGATGCTCTTTCATTTGCAGACAATTATTCCTGCTGCTTATCTAAGTATTTTCTTTTGGCACCTTTAATCTCTTTCTTTGAGATATACTTGGCTTACCGGTATTCCTCACAAGTGCCAGATGTGAAAGCAAACTCTTTACCCTGGCACAGGCATCTGAGTTCTGGGGTGACCCAAGGCTTATCATTGCTAAACCTCACAATTGTTTTTGATTGAATGCAAACATCTTCACATAAACTAACAGCTGAAGTTACAGCATCAATATATGTAGGAGTTGGCAGCATCACCCAAAATAATTATTTGTGAGTCTGAATTGTCTTTTTCAATCTCATTGATCAAATCAGCGATTCGCCCCTGCACTTCGTAAACATTAGTGCGAGGGCAAATGTAAACACAGGCTAAAATCACTGAGGAATACTCACGTGATAAATAAAATGGCTTACAGTTTATAATATGCAATTCGAGGTCTGAAGAGCATGAGTTCAAAAGAACTGTCACATGTTACACCAACCTTGATCAATGTAGAAACACACTCCTCCACTGTTTGTTATGTTGCAAAGTGCAGTAACGGGTCCACTTGGTACAACATGAAGAAGACTTAAATTAAAGAAGAAGACTGAGATTTAAATTCTTTTTGACAAAAACAGCAACCCCACCTCCTTTTCTGTTCTACCTAGCCTTCCTAATGAAATAGTTGCTGATTAAGTCTATAAATTCATCATCTTGTGCTCTGCTGTTTGTAAACCTAGTCCAAGAAATATTTAGGTAGTTAAAGTCCACATTACTATAATAACCTCCTCAAAATTTGTTGATATCTATGTTTGCTAGTAATGTAATATGGAGTCCAACTTCCATGTACTCAGTGAACTAATAAAACTTGCTGGTAGAAGTCCAGAATAAGTTGTATGTGGTCAGAAAAAACACCATACTATATAATATAATATTGATCTAAAATCTGCTGAATCAAATTTGAGGTTGCAAGAAACTGAGTCTCAGAAACATTAGGTACAAGGCAGGAAAAATCTATAGACAGAGTGCCAGTATATTGCAGGGCCCACACATGTATAGACACAGGGACTAATTTTGAGTTGCCAATTAATCTAACTTGATATGGAAGAAGATGATTCGCTGTGGCAACCCCTAATGGGAGCAGCTGAAAGAAGAAGAAGAATTAATCTAACTTGCACAGTTTGGTGATATGGAAGAAAAACCAGAGTACCCAGATGAAGGTTCTTAAAGACAGGGGGATAATATGCAAATTCTACAAGGACTTTAACCGAGCATGGCATTTGAAATTTTGTCCACTGCGCTACCTTACTGCAATAGCAATGACATCCTATTTGCCTATACACCAGCATAGTCACATGTTAGTTATATCAAAGTCACAAAGATTATGATTACAGGTGTTTTGCTTCATTATTGTGTTTTCTTCCATACAACTATAACCATCACTAAAAAAAGGATTACAGTAATCCTTCCTCGATCGTGAGGGTTGTGTTCCAGAACCCCCCGTGATAGATGAAAATCCGCGAAGTAGAAACCATATGTTTGTATGGTTATTTTTATATATTTTAAGCCCTTATAAACTCTCCCACACTGTTAACATTATTAGAGCCCTCTAGACATGAAATAACACCCTTTAGTAAAAAGTTTAAACTGTGCTCCATGACAAGACAGAGATGACAGTTCTTCCTCACAATTAAAAGAATGCAAATACAGTATATCTTCTCTTTAAAGGAGTGCGGCCGTCAGGAGCAGAGAATTTCAGAGAGAGAGAGAGAGCGCTCGCTAAAAAAAGCAAACAATCAAAAAATCAATACGTGCTTTTGTGCTTTTAAGTATGCCGAAGCACCGTGATAAAGCGGCATTTTTTAGAGGAGCGTCCGTATCCTCTAGGCAAACAGCCCCTCTGCTCACACCCCCTCCGTCAGGCAGAGAGTGTGAGAGAGACATAGAAAAGCAAACAATCAAGCACCGCGCGGGAAGCATATCGTATATCATTGAGGAGTTTTAGTTAATACGTAATACATGCTCTGATATGGTAGCTTCTAAGCCATCCGTCAATAGCGTCCCTTGTATGAAATCAACTGGGCAAACAAACTGAGGAAGCATGTACCATAAATTAAAAGACCCATTGTCCGCAGAAATCCGCGAACCAGCGAAAAATCCATGATATATATTTAGATATGCTTACATTTAAAATCCACGATGGAGTGAAGCCGCGAAAGTCGAAGCGCGATATAGAGAGGGATCACTGTAATGCATTGCTAAGAAATGTTATTGTCATGTTCTCAGTGAGGTTTCCTCCATAGGTTTAAGTTTGTTTGGTTTAGTTAGCTTGTTTCCTTGTTTGTAACTTTTCTTAATAAAGTTCCTTGTGCTGTTTTTTCTTAGAATTAAACTAGTCAAGCTACCAGCACATGCAAAGTGTGCTGATTCTAGAGTCATATATTGCAGAGATTTCAGGTAATTCCAAAGGGCAGAGTAGTGGAGATGTCATTCTGAAAAAAGTATTGCTAGTTTCAGAATTTATTGTTGTGGTGTGATGACTACTAACTAGTAGAGCTGCACTCATTTCCAGGCGGCAGCCAAGCTGATTTAATGCAAATGATTTTTTCCGCACTGACATTTACTTAATTGCAGTATCGCGGATAATGCATTTGCTTGTACAGAATTCACTCTACATGAATACATATATTGAGGCTTGATGCAAGATGCAGTGTGAAAAATGTTTACGCGAGGCAGTAGTAAGCTAGCATGGATAACGTATGTTTTGATTGATACAGAGATACTGGACATGAATACTTATTGACCCAATAAATAAAATAATACATTTCTTCTTTTTACTTATTTTTGCCTCACAGGCAACATTTGAGTAGCTCAAGGAGGTGCTGGACATACTTACCTACCCACTAAAACTGTTGCATAAAGCAATAGATTATTTTTCATTAATTCATTTTCTTTTGTTAATTGCTTATCAGTTATCTAGATTTTGTTTCTTAATTGTTCTATTTTATTCCTCCTGTTGCTTTCTTCTATTTTGTTCAGCCCAAGGGGACAGGGCTGCCTATTATGGCAGGTGGGCAGCTAACAAAACTACAACACCTAATGTTCTGTTTGAGGCTTAACTATGCTCCTGTCTAATCAATGGAATACTGGGTTCTGTCCAGTTTGTATTTAAAATGCGTATGTATAGTTGTTAATTGTATATTTTATTTTTGAGAATTTCTTCTTGTTTAGGGTTATTGGTATAAGCTTTTGTTTTGTGGGACTTCCTTTGTAGAGTGGCTACAAAGGATGTTGGAATTAATTATAGTTAAATGTTGATGCTTGGGTTTATTACACTTTTTGTGTGAATATTCAGTAACCGTAAGCAAGTCCTAAGGATTCATTCTATTTAAGCTGTTACAGTTTTTCTTTCATTTTATTTTAAATCGTTTAATTCATTAAAGCCTTTTTGTTTTGGTGTTTATTTTTTCAAGCTGTTTTTGTTTAACTATTTGGGGCTCACAATTGATTACTTTTCACCTTACAGCACATTATAAACTGAGTTGAATTTGTTGAGTTTATATATGGTTTCTACCTGCTGTATATACTTGTGTTTAAGTTCTCCCATTGATAAGTCTGGGCTTGATTTTACAGTATAATTTCCGGTATTTTATAATGTTCGGTCGTATAAGTCAAATGCGGAAAACTCACACTATTGATCCAAGTGATTATGATATGCTAACGCCCACCTGAGAGAGTAATCACAGAGAACAGCTGCCTTTTTTTTTTTAATACAGTATGTATTGTGCCTACATCACCAGACGGTAATACCCGAACTATTCCGAACCGACGTTTGCACTGTTTTTTTTTGTTTTTTGTATCTCACACCCTCATACACCTTTATTGTAAGAGCATCCCTTATCTATGATGGAGCGTTCAATGAGAAGAAAATATGAAACTGGTTTTAAATTAAAAGTCGTTGAAGTGGCGAAAGAAATTGGTAACTGCGCTGCTGCAACAAAATTCGAGGTGTCAGAGAAACTGGCGTGAGATTGGAGGAAGCAAGAAGATTTATAAAAAAAAAAACAAAAAAACGAAGTGTCATATTTTTGAACAGGCGTATAAGTCGGGGTCTAATTTTATGATCGATTTTTCGGGTTTCAAGACCTGACTTATACGCGAGTATATACAGTACTTGAAATCATGAACCTGGGGTGTTGGGGAAGAGGGCATTTTGCCTGTTTTTTTAATAAACATTTGCTCTGTATTTAAAATCTTCCAGGTTAGGTGCAAAGGCATTAGGCAGACTTTATCTATTATCCTTAATATATCCATTACTGTACAAGTAACCTTCTGGTTCCTAGTTCACCTCTGAGTTGGCAAAAATGATTGCTTTAAGGATCAGATTGCTACTTACTTTAGTTTTATTACCCTGCTTGGAGTTAAAACTCTGTCCAAACCTCCCTTCCTTCCTTTCTCCACAACAGATTTATCTTTAATGTTTTAGTGTGTCTCCTGTATGAGGGCAGTATCTAATTTCACAGAGCTGAGATGCGTTAAAACAAAGGTGTGAAATATGGGACAACCACAAGGTTCTTGGACCTCATTATTATCCCTCTGAGCTGCAGGAAAGCCTGAAAAATCAAATTGTTGGGGGTGTCCCTGAGTATAATATATTAAAAACATGTTCCTGGTAATGTATTAGGTTTGAGAGAAAATGTATCTTTAAATATATTTTAAGGTATTTATGAGGATTTCCTTTTATTTTAACCTGCTATACCCTCAAAATGGTGTGTTTCTATTTGCCAAGCTCTTAATTAACTAGACTTAATTAACTAACATTGGTTTTTTGAGTAACATTGTAGTAAATTGGTTGATGGTATGAAACAGCATGGTGATATAGCCATTTTAGCTAGATATTTTGCTTAACCTACCTCTCTGAAATGAAGGAAAGAAAATAAAGTTCTCTGCTCATAAATTTTGGTGGTGGTTGAGCTTTTGTCTGAACACTATAAGTAGTTATATGCATGGGGTTTATGTCAAAATGATTTATGACCCTTAAGCACCGCCCCCTATGACGTCATACCGGAAGCCCCGCCTTATTATTTATGACCCTTAAGCCCCGCCCCATGACACAATACCGGAAGTCCCGCCCTGCTGATGCAACACCGGAAGTCCTGCCCCTGCTGACGTCATGTCTCCCCCACGTGACCTAGCCCCCGCCCTCTGGCACCTGATTGGTTCAGGAAACTGTCAAGGGCCTTTTGATGGATGTCTGTCGCCTCGTTGAACCCGCCCTCTGGCACCTGATTGGCTCAGGAAACTGTCAAGGGCCTTTTGATGGATGTCTGTCCCCTCGTTGAACCCGCCCCCGGCACCTGATTGGCTCAGGAAAATGTCAAGGGCCTTTTGATGGATGTCTGTCCCCTCGTTGAACAAGTCCCGGCACCTGATTGGCTTAGGAAACTGTCAAGGGCAGTTTGATGGATGTCTGACCCCTGTTTGAACTCATCCCACAGCCACCTGCTTAATTAAACAAACTGTCAAGAGCAGCCCCCCTCCTTGAACGGGCATGCCCTGACAAATACAGGCCATTTACAGACCTGTTGGTGCCCCGCTTCTCTCGAAGACACACAAGCGTTTCAAGGGGCAGAGCTGCCTGCCTTTATGGTTTGGGTAAGAACTCCTGTATCTATCTATTATTTAATATAATCTATGACTTTAAAGATCTAAACCTTAGTTTAGCACTTGTAAACCATTTTTTATTTAATCTGAGTCAAGCCCCCAGACATTCTCTGCACTGACAAGCTGTCCCTTCACTCACTCTACACAGTTGATGAGTGAGAGCTGAGACAGCCTCTGCGTGTACCCCCGAGATGCCACTGGGTCGATGCTCCAAGCGCACATGCAGTCAAGGTCGAAAGACGAGTTGCCGGCTCTCTGTCTACACTTCCCAGTCCCCCACACGTCCCTGCCAGTTCTGAAAGGCTGGTATAAAAAGCGAAACATTTTGTTCTATCTACGATTTTAAGATGAACACGCAATTAAAACATCTCATCTTTGCTTCAAACTAAGTCAAGCTGCTTTTTTCCATCTCACAGACAGATTCTGCAGTAAAAAAACAGCCTTAGCGGTGATTCAAGCATCCCACCTCACAGAAATCAAGCAGCCCGGCTTTTAGCAGCCCCTGCTCTCTCTCAAAACTGACAGGCTCTGTGTAGACAAAGAGAGCCGGACAGCCCAATCCCCCGCACAGCCCTGCGAGGTGTATAGCTGCAAACTGTATGAGGCCGGAGCTCTGCTGACAGAAACACCCCCACCCCCTTGCTGTGTTCTGTGAGCGCATGCTTGTCAACCCCCCACTCTAACCCGGAACGGGAGCGCGCAGCTGCTCAGTCCGGGAGAACAAGTTACGTGTGTAACTTTTAAAGTTAAAGGATTTAAAAATCACCCGCACAGTTAAATAATAGGCAACAGGGACCTTTTAAAGAACGTTTGAGACGCTAGCCTCGGATGTATATTTTGTATATCTTTAAAAAAAGTCCTGTTCCATCCATTACCTGCCATTTTAAATAATCAGCTGCCCCTAAGGAAACAGATCGCGAAAGCACGGCGAATAGTTTTCTAAAAGTTAGAATTGTATTCAGATAATCCCAGAGTGAACGGATCACAAATATTCGTGACTGCAAAGCCCTGCAGAGAGTGGTGTGTTCTGCAGAGCTCATCTTATGGTCAGAACTGCCCTCTCTGAAGGATATCTACACCAAGCGCTGGAAGACGAGGGTGATTAAAATAATTATGGACTCTACCCACCCCAGCAACAGACTGTTCAGCCTGCTCAACTCAGGCAAGTGGCTGCGCAGCCCAATGGCAAAGACCAAGAGACTCAAGATGAGCTTTTACACTCAGGCCATTAGGATCCTGAACTCTGACATGCCAACAAACATTCAAACCTAAAACTCATTGTACATTTGTTTTAACTTACTGCATAGTTACTTTAAATTTTCTGCTGTTTCAGATTTCAGATTTTTAACATTAATCTAGTTTAACTTAATTTAATTTAATCTGACTTAATTTAGTTAATTTTATTTAATTTTTCTTAATTTTATTATTATTATATTGTGTGTTTGCTTTTATTTTGCACTTGGAGTAGGCCAGTTTTTCATTTCACTGCATGTTATACCTATATAACTGTGTGTATAACACGAATAAAACTCCTGAATCTTAAAACAGTCCAGGGAAGAGCGACTAGGTTGATTCACTAAGCTGATTCCAATAGCTGAAGGGTTTTATTCCAATAATTTTTACAATCAGTTAAATAACTTTATCTGTAATTGATATCATTGTTTGTTTTTTGTGTTTGTAACTTTGTATTCATAAAAATCATATTTTTGAGAGATTTAAATTTGTAGGAAATGTAGAAAAATGTATATTTTGCCATAGCATTAAATGCTTTATTTATTGGTTTTCCAATCATTTATACTGACAAATAAAACAGACACCATTGCAAATATCACTTAATGCTAATAGCCTACAGCTACTTCATTGTCACATCCCACAGCACAATCATTAGTAAATAACAGCTTAAATAACCAGAACACCTGGAAAAGCAGAATAAAAATAATGAAGACGAATATCCTAAAAATTAAGTTAAAAACACCTAATTATTTCCTTGTAAAATATAGAAAAGCTTTGTAAACCCAGTTTTGTTAATTTCTGTAATGACACTAAAATATGGAAAATAACAGCTTTCTTTTTTAAGATGAGAGTTGAATTAATAGCAGAAGTTTGTTAGAATGAAGACGTGTTGCCACTGGGTCCCTCAAGACTGAACCTGAGAATTACTGTTGTATATTACTAATCTGTACATTTGTTGTTTATGTGTTGATGATAAGACTTTCTCAAACTATGTAAAGCTAAGCTAACAATCAATGTACTCCATCTTAAGTCAACCAGCTTACTAGGTCTTCCGTAAAATAAATGATGACACATATTTTATGTCATTGGAAAGATTAGATGTAGAGTATTAAGGCTGTGGTAAAATCTTTAAAATCATACAGTGTGAATTATTATATAGTTGGAATTGAGTTACTCCTTAAGTGTTTGTCAGAAAATCAGTAGTACAGGACACTAATTAAATTCACTTTACTGTAATGTGGAAATGGTTTTTAAAAATTGTGTCTTTACCAGTCAAAGCAATCCAGAGAAATAAGGATTCTAACTAAGCATGACTTTTTTTAATTAGCTTAAGAATTTTAATATGAAAAAGAGCTGTTACACTAATATAATAATATAAGCTGTCTATAAAAACAATTTACTACAGATTCCTTCATTTGTTATATTTGTTGTGAAAATAAGTGCTGTGGTTTTTATGAAGACATACCGTTCATGTTACTAAAGTATGAGTATTGCTAAATCTTGCGCAGATCATATCCTGCCAACATTGTTCTTTCATGAATTGATCCATTCACTACTGTAAAATATTATGAAACAATTTATTGAAATGCTGACTCTGCTATATAATGAGAGGCAAATTAGAAACTTTTCAGCAATGAAACAAGAGTTCAGCCACTGAAAAAAGGTTTTTCTTTTGTTTGAAAAATACTGTAGGATTGTAACAGATTGTAACATAAGATTTAATATCTAGGTGTGACATGGTACTTTTTACTGTAGCTGATTTATTAACAAGAGGAATAGGCAGCAATAAAATTATATCATTGTGCAGATTGTCCTGACTGTATTTAATACCAGAGTTTTAACAGGATCCATGACAGCGGTTCTCACTTCAGCTTTTCTAAAATAACTTTCTTAGTAATGCAACCTGTATGGGGGCCAGCCCAGTTTAAGGCATAAAAGAGCTTTAAGTTTTAAAGGCTGCTCTGGTGGACAGATTCCTGTGGGCTTTCAGGAACAGTAGGTTTCACATGAGGGAGTTGTCAGCTGGTGTCTCTCACCAAGGGAACAACTTACCTTGTGATTTTCTGAGGGAACCAGTACTTACTAGCTGGGACTTCAAAAGGGCTCCTGGACAGCATATTGAACCTGAAGTTATGAGGAGAGTTGAACAAGTGTTAAACCAAACAGAACTGAAGAAACTTGTTACATTTTAGGGAGGTGTTGGAGGTAACAAAAAGGTAATGTGTTGAAATTGTGTTGAGGAGGGAAAGTGCAATATACTCCTCATCAGTTAGACATGGAGCTTAACCTGTTGTCAAATCCTGGCATGCTAGCAGACTTATTTTTTTGCCAGTTTATTTTAATACTTTGAAATCCCTCTTGTGTTAGTGCATCCCCTACTAGTTATAACTCCTATGAAGTGCAATTAATACCACCACCAGAAAAACAGAATGCAACATTTACATGCAGAACAATACATATAAATCATAAATAACTTATATGAAAACAGAAAAACATTAAAATTTATGTATATACCTGATGAACTGTTACACTGTCCCAAACATATTCAGTTCTGTTTATTCTAATAAAGCACCCTTCCACTGAAAATCCCATCACAATTTAGGCTAATAAATCTACAATATATTTGGAGAATAACACAAAATGAAATGGAACTGTAACAGAAAAACATAATTATATGCACTATATAGGAATGTTACATTATTTTGTACTCTTATTAGTGTTTTATATTTGTGAATCTGTTTATTACACAGAATTCCAGCATTTTGGTAAAACATGACCTCCACTTTATTAACCCACTGCAGTTTTTTTAAATTTCCTACTAATTCCAAATTTAGGTATGTACTTGTCCAGCATTATATGTAAAACCTTTTAAAACCTGCTCCTTGACTGTCTCCATATTTACAAAGCTTATCCCAGTCCATCCTCATTAAACTTGCCGCATCTGCACAAAATTTACCATACTTAACAGTTTTAGCCTTTGCATCCACACTCTTCCAAAACACTAAGAATTGTATTATATTATGATCACTTGACACTAATGGTTTAATCACCTCTACACCCTCAATTCTGCACTGGTTATTGCAAAATGCTAAACCTAGATAGGTCTCACCACATTGGTGCTTATTATTTCCTTTTTTAGTAAGAGAAGGAGGGTCAAGCACACTCTGCCTTCAGTTCTCATTGACAACATACATATACCGCGGGAGTGCATCTAAACAATAGGCATGGGTGGAGAACCAACAAAGAGGCTGTATACAAAAAGAGTCAGAGTTGCCTCTGTTTCCTAAGAAGGTTGACTTTGTTTGGTGTATACAGGTCACTCTTGTTTGTTTTCAATCACTCTGCAGTAGCCAGTGTATTTTTCTATGTAGTAGTGTGCTGGGAAAATGGCATTAGTGCAGGTGATGCCAACAGAATAAAGAAACTGATTGAAAAGGCTAGTTCAAACTTGGCAGCTGGTCTGGACTCACTGGATGAAGTGGTAGAACAAAGTCCACTACTACTATCTTGGAAAATGACTCTCAGCCAGTGTATGAGGTTTTGGCTAAGCAGACTGACACAACTGCGTTGCTCCCAGGAGCATTATGTAAGGTTATTCCCACCCTCAGCCATCAGGCTTATATAATTAGTATCCCCTCAGCCAAGGGGGTATTGTTTCCTGTTTGTTCAATGGTACTGAGCTGGTCTAGCAGACATCCTACCAGCCAATGATGCAATGTACAATCTACTGTGCCAATTCCTGACATTCTGTACTGTAAAACTGAAACTTATAATTGTGTCCAATTCTAATAATGTTACACTTAGTAAACACACTTTGTTAATTTGCTTATAGATAGTTACTGTTATATGTATATTTGTACTTTGTTAGCATACTTGGAAAAAAAAATCCTTCTCAGACTACTTGTCTTACTTTTCATTCAAGTCATCAATAACAATTGCTAGCTCATTTTCTGTAAATATGGAACCAAATATTTTAGTGTAAAACATACTTTAAAGTCAAGATGCTTTTCTATGCAGCTTTAGTGCACGATAGTTATATACTTTATAGGTGCCAGGAAAGAAAGACAAGTACCTGGGCAGGATAAAGGAAAGATTCATACCTGCTCAGGAGGCATAAATGGAAGGATTGGATGAATGGGCTCAACAGGAGCAGTTAATTCCCCCATATGACAGGTGGCAGTGTTCCTCAGAGCTAAACTCACAAGACTGGACACCCACAGGGTGGCATGGGAGTTGTAGTCCAGAAATGCAGCCTTTGGGAACCACCATGGGCGTTGCTGGGAAAGGATTGCCCTGGTTTACGCATGACCCGGAAATGCTCCAGACAACTTAGACTGTCTCACTTTAAGGAAATTGAGTCAGGAGGCAGTCAGTAACAATCTTTTCAAGGAGGAAGGAGGAATTATGAATGGTTGGTGTTGTTTGTAATTGTATGTGGAAGGTATTTTGTTTGAATAAAAAAACATTTTTGAATCTGGACTTCTGTTGGGTAGTTCTCTCTATGGTTTTTGGATCAGTGGCCCCTCTTGTGGTTACAACTTGTATTGTAACCTTCTTTATTTATACAGTAATCCCTCCTCCATCGCGGGGGTTGCGTTCCAGACCCCCCCACGATAGGTGAAAATCCGCGAAGTAGAAACCATATGTTTGTATGGTTATTTTTATATATTTTAAGCCCTTATAAACTCTCCCACACTGTTAACATTATTAGAGCCCTCTAGACATGAAATAACACCCTTTAGTCAAAAGTTTAAACTGTGCTCCATGACAAGACAGAGATGACAGTTCTTTCTCACAATTAAAAGAATGCAAATATATCTTTTCTTCAAATGAGTCTCTGCATCAGGAGCAGAGAATTTAAGAGAGAGAGCTCGCGCTCGCAAAGAAAAGCAAACAATCAAAAAATCAATACGTGTGCTTTTAAGTAAAGCGGCATTTTTCAGAGGAGCGTCAGTATCTTCTAAGCAAACAGCCTCTGTTGAAACAGCCCCTCTGCTCAAATCTCCTCCGTCAGGCGCAGAGAACGTCAGAGAGAGAGCGCGAGATTAAAGCAAACAATCAAAAAATCAATACGTGTGCTTTTGTGCTTTTAAATATGCCGAGCACCGCAATAAAGCGGCATTTTTTAGAGGAGCGTCAGTATCTTTTAAGCAAACAGCTTCTGTGCAAACAGCACCTCTGCTCACATTCCCTCCGTCAGGCGCAGAGAGGGTGAGATAGCGGCAGAGACAAGCAAACAAACACCGCGCGGGATGCATATCTTATAGCATTGAGGAGTTTTAGTTAATATGTAATACATGCTCTGATTGGGTAGCTTCTAAGCCATCTGCCAAAAGCGTCCCTTGTATGAAATCAACTGGGCAAACAAACTGAGGAAGCATGTACCATAAATTAAAACACCCATTGTCCGCAGAAATCCGCGAACCAGCGAAAAATCCATGATATCTATTTAGATATGCTTACATTTAAAATCCGCGATAGAGTGAAGCCGCGAAAGTCGAAGCGCTATATAGCGAGGGATTACTGTACAGCATTTAACAACTCAGCTATACTTATAATATGAATGCATCCTTTGATCAAGAATGTCTGAAATATTGAATTCCGACAACACTGTTTTATTTTATACATTCCACTTAGTTTCAATTAATATCTACAAGTAAATTTTATTTTAGCTGGAAATTAGGAGAATATTGGTAATATTTTCATTTTAGATAAGGGATTGAATTCAGTTATACCTAACATATATTCCTTGGCAACTTGTGAAAACTGTATTGTAATTCATCTTAAATTGTATATCACAAATATTTTTCAAGATGAAAATTATCCAAAATATTTTCATGCAGTGGCCTTGAAAGTACTGTTTTAATTAGTATACTATTTTCAAATGACTGTCTTGTGCTTTGTTATAATGTCTTCAGTTTTTTCAAAACAAAAAAATTTAATATAGTCAAAGTAATTCAAGAGATTAGACCCCAACTATGAATTATATCATCAAGTATGCTAGATCACATATTTTGGAATTGTCCTAACATAAGAGCAATTGCTGTTTTGTTAAACATTATTGTATTACAATTATGCCAGATCTTTTAACTGTGTTACTTGGAGTAACACTACAGTAGATAGGGTATGTAATGATAAGTTAATGTTGATTTCTTACACTTTAATTGCTTGTGCAAAATCTCATCTTGCTCAGTTGGAAAAATCAACTCACTCTAAAATTAAGTTAATAAAAAAGATGCACTATGTTTCTAAAACAAGTCTGAAATAAAGGGTATTCTTCCTCATTTTTTAAAACCACAGTTAAATTAAATATGTTAATAATCAATGACTTAAGCATACAGGGATGCAGTGGCAGTACTCCCTGCATGGAGTTTACACGTTGGTCTACATGGGTTTGCTCCATCTTCCTCCCACAGTCCAAGGACATGCAGGTTAGATGAACTGATTATACTAAACTGGTCTAGTGTGTGTGGGTGTGTGTGCACACCCTGTCCAAGGTTGTTTTAGTCTGTGCCAAATGTGTGCTAGGATAAGGTAACAAATAAGCAGGTTTAGAGAATGGATGGATCAATAAATACTATAATCCATTCTGCCGAAAGCAACTCTCTCTCTTTTACACGTTGCCTATCTTTAAAACAGATACATTTTCTGTACAGTTTCAATTACAGATTAGTTTACTGTTTCAGATTTAGCTTGAGAGTGAATATTTCAACTTGCAAGATAGCCACTCCTGTTTACCAACAGATCCACAACAGTCAGCACAAACAATTAAAATGGCAGTTGGCATGTATGCCTAGTGCTTATACCTGGCTGTACAAAGAGTGGTGTGAAAGCTTGAGCAAATCTTCATCACACATTACACATACCACTGTTACAAAATATTTAGATAACCAAAATGTGATATGTCGCTTTGATATAGCAAATAAATAAACTGAAAACTTTACAATATTTAAATCATTTAACTAACCCAAATGTTATCACTGCTAAAATACATTGTCACACACGTGCGCATGGGAGGCAGCTAAAGGGCTTGAGTAATAGCAGTTCCGAAGCATGCCGGGATGTGGCAGAGTGCACTGATTCTTTTTCTCCCTTTCCTGTAGACCATTCACGGGAGATCCCACCTGGCTCTCTTGACGTCACTTCCGGGACTGAGCCTATGGAAGAAGACCTTGCTGGCTCCGGCCCCTGTGATGTCACATCCGGACTCGAACCAGTGGCTGAAGACCATGAGCCCGATCCCTATGATCTCACTTCCTGTCTTCCCCTTTAAAAACCTACACCTTTTCCCTAGTCCCTCAGTTCTGTTTTGGACTTGGTTTTGTGCACAGCAGTGCTATATTCATTTGATGGACTTTACAGCCAGGAACTCAATTATACGGGTGGCTGCCCCAAACATTTTTCATGACTCATATGTTTCATCGTTATTGTGGCATTGGTGTAGTCAGCAGGATGGAGAAGTCCCAGAAGAGAAGGGGACAGGATCTGCAATACACCCAGGTGGGAGCGTACCGGGGCCGAGTTTTCAGGCGGGGAGGGTGTCCCGTGGTTCGGAGTGACCCGGCCCGTGCTCTACGCCCGGTTTGTTTTACTAGGCAGCCTAGGCAGGCCAGGGAGTGTGAGGGAGGGGCTCACAGACTTGGGCTGCTCTGGAAGGGGGAGGCAAAGGGGGCTTATTATGCTCTCTCGGAGGAGAGTGCCGCCTCCCTGTGAAGCCAGAGCCCCGATTTCCACCTAGGGGTGCCCCAGACTGGCAGGTGAATAGACTGAGAAACTGGAGGTCTGACCCAGGGCGGCCGACCCCTCAACAAGCCTGGTCCTTATGGGCAAGGGTAGGGCAGTGGCTACGGCCAAAGAAGAACAAGCCCTCCCATGTAATAGAACAGGTGACCTGCTACCTGCTCCTAAAAACACTACCCCGTGGCTTCACCCAGCCGGTCTGGGGTAAGCAATTTCAAAATATGGCAGAGCTCATAGATACACAAAGGACGGCCTCGTAATCTGGGGGAGCTGAACCGTCCCTTAGTCAAACTCGACCAGAGTATGTCCCAAAACCTAGCCCCCCCGTACAACCCAGAGCTTGTGCCGACGTCCCTGGAGTCGTGGGCACGCAAACTGCTTGGGAGCAAGGAGGAATGCAGGTGGAGGGGGAGGAGGGGTTGGTGTGCTCTGACTAACCCGTTGGTGCTCCCACACACAGGCATGGTGATCGTCAATGGGCACAAAACTACTGCTTTGTTCGATTCCAGCAGCAACATTTCCATTGTTGCCCGCCGATTTGTGCTACCGCGACAATGGTTATCATTTGAGACCAGTATAACCTGTGTCCACGGAGAAATCCGCTGGTACAGGTCCGCCTGTTGTGTCATCAGTCACGGAGGATCAGTTCAGAAATTAACTGCAGCGGTCCTCCCCGATCCTCTACACCTGGTGATACTAGACCCTCTCTCCCTTTTGCGGTTCCAATTTAGAGAGACACCAGCTTCTTTTAGAAGGGAGCAATAGAATGACGACTCCCTGAAGTTTGCTAAAAATGCAGTGGTCCTTGTCAATGGCCAGCGCACTAACCAGTCGATGCCCCAGGGTCCTCACTTCGTGTTAGACAATGACCTTCTTTATCGAGTAGCAATGCATGATGGGCAGGAGAGACGGCTATTGCTAATCCCGTGGACCTTCCAGCGGCAGGTCTGCGAGTTAGCACATGCCCACCTCCTAGGTGGCCACTTGGGCACTGAGAAAACCCTGGAGCGAATCAAGCTCCATTTCTACTGGCCGGGGATCAATGAGGAGGTTCGTCGCTTTTGCACTTCCTGTCCGGAGTGTCAATTGTGACAGATTCCTAGAAGGGACCGTGCTCCTCTCGTTCCTATACCCCTAATTGATATTCCCTTCCACAGAATTGGGGTCGATTTAGTCAGACCTCTAGAGCCCTCAGCTCGAGGACACAAGTACATTTTAGTCCTATTATGCTACCAAATACCCCAAAGCTGTTCCGTTGCGCTCAGCCTATTCTAAAGCCATTGCACAGGAATTACTAGGGGTCTTTGTGAGCGTTGGTATCCCCAAGGAAGTCTTGATGGACCAGGGGACACCTTTCACCTCGGAGACATTCAAGAAGACTGCCAAGTTACTGAAAATAAAGCATTTAAAAACTGCGGTGTATCATCCTCAAACCGACAGTTTAGTAGAGAGGTTTAATCAAACTATCAAACAAATGCCGTGTAAGGTGGTCAGCGAGGATGGTAAGAACTGGGATCAGCTCCTCCCCCTAGTCCTTTTTGCCTATCGGGAAGTCCCACAAGCCTCCACGGGGTTCTCCCCTTTTGAATTATTGTATGGGCGACAGCCCCGGGGCATATTAGATATCCTAAAACGAGGATGGGAAGAAGAGGCTCTTCCCTCTACGAACATACTGGAGTATATCGCGCAATTACGCGATAGATTTGGAAAAATTCAGCCCCTCCTTAAAAGTCACATAGAAGAGGCCCAAGCACCACAGGCCCGATATTACGACTGCGGCACGTCTCTCTGGGAGTTCCACCCGGGAGATCATGTCATGGTCCCAGTGCCTATCTCCCACTCAAAGTTGCTTGCCCATTGGCAAGGCCCTACAAAGTTAAGGAGAGGAAAAGACTCGTTGATTATTTGGTGAGTCAACCCAATCGTCGGCCGAGGGAGCGGGTTTATCATGTGAACCTGCTGAAACCGTGGAAGGACAGGGATTCCAATCCCTCCTCCGGCCAGTCCCGCTCGCTCTTTGCTCACACAGCTAGCCTTAACTTCGGTGCGGATTTAAGTCCCAGACAACGGTGGGAGCTGGAAACAGTTATCCAGTCTGTCTGGGAGGTAGTAAGTGAAAGCCCTAGAAGGACCTTTCTGGTTCAGCACAACATTGTGACAGAGCCCGGGGTTATTGTCCGAGAATGCCCGTATCATCTTCCCAAGGCAAAAAGGGCTGAAGTGGAGCTTGAGATCAAGCACATGCTGGAACTAGGTGTAATCGAGGAAAGTCATAGTCCCTGGTCCAGCCCCATTGTGTTGGTCGCTAAGCCTGATGGGAGTTGGAGGTTTTGCAATGACTTCTGTCGGCTTAATCAAGACTCCCAATTCGATGCCTACCCAATGCCACGAGTGGACGACCTCCTCGAGAGGCTTGGGCAGGCTCAATACCTGACCACTTTGGACATGACAAATGGGTACTGGCAGGTTCCTCCGCGAAGGCTAAAACCACGTTTAGCACCCCTAGCGGACACTGGCAGTATTGTGTCCTTCCATTTGGGTTACACGGGGCTCCAGCAACCTTCCATAACTCATACGGTGCTGCCTACCTGGATGACGTTGTCATCTATTCCAGCACATGGAGGGAACACCTACAGCAGGTCCAAGTGGTAGTGCGGATGCTTGGGGAGGCCGGACTCTGGATTAATCCCAAGAAATGCTTCCTTGGATTGAGCGAAGCCAGATATTTAGGCTACCCGGTGGGTCGGGGTACCATGAGACCACAGTGCTCCAAAGTAGATGCCATTTTGAAATGGCCCTGTCCGCGAACCACCCGGCAGGTCCAAGCCTTTCTTGGGTTAGCGGGGGTACTACCGCCGGTTTGGGAACATTGTGGTATGGACTGAGAAGACAGGCGCTGCATTTAGTGACTTGAAGCAGGCCCTTACATCCGCACCTATTTTGATGGCACCTAACTTTTCTTTGCCTTTCATCCTCCAGACGGACGCTTCGGACACAGGCCTGGGGGCCATGCTGAGCCAAAGCATCGATGGTGTGGAACACCCGATCATGTTCCTGAGCTGGAAACTGTTAGACCGGAAGACCAGGTATGCAGCGGTGGAACGGGAGGCCTTGCCGATTAAATGGGTAGTTACCCAGCTGAAGTACTACCTGCTGGGCCGGGAATTCACCCTTGTCACGGACCATGCACCTTTACAGTGGATGGCCCTACACAAGGAGTCGATTCTGCGGGTCACCAGGTGGTTTCTTGACCTATAGCCGTACAAGTTTTCGCTTGTTCATCACTGGGGCACTCTCCATGCCAACGCTGATGCTCTTTCTCGGGTTCACAGCCTCTCGGTTAGGGTCGCCCAACCCGACAGGTCTGGGCTGAGGGGGGGGGCCTTGTCACACACGTGCACATGGGAGGCAGCTAAAGGGCTAGAGTAAGGGCAGTTCCGAAGCATGCCGGGATGTGGCAGAGTGCACTGACTCTTTTTCTTCCTTTCCTGTAGACCATTCACAGGAGATCCCACCTGGCTCTCTTGACGTCACTTCTGGGACCGAGCCTATGGAAGAAGACCTTGTCGGCCCCTGCCCCTGTGATGTCACGTCCAGACTCGAACCAATGGCTAAGGACCATGAGCCCGATCCCTATGATCTCACTTCCTGTCTTCCCCTTTAAAAACCTACACCTTTTCCCTAGTCCCTCAGTTCTGTTTTGGACTTGGTTTTGTGCACAGCAGTGCTATATTCATTTGATCAACTTTGCAGCCAAGAACTCAATTATACGGATGGCTGCCCCAAACCTTTTTCATGACTTATATGTCTCGTTAATGTGACAACATATACAAACAAACTTATTTTTGATTTGCATATTGAAATCTGGTCTTTTAAGTTTAGTTAAACTTTTTAGTACTAGGGTGTTGGATCATGTTAGCCATTATGGATGTAATGAGAAGTCAAATAAAATTACACCTTTTATTACCTAAATAAACAAATTACAATATGCAAGCTTTCAAGGCAACTCAGACCCCTTCTTCAGGCAAGATTGTTTGCATATTGTAATCTTTTTAGTTAGCCAATAAAATGGGTCATTTTGCTTGACTTTTCATTAAACTTTTTAAATATACATACTGCAGCACATGGTTAGTATGAATTGACAAATGTTTTAGTATGAATTGACAAATGTTTTAGTATGAATTGACAAATGTTTTAGTATTTTAATGAACTGTGTCTCTGATATTTGGTGTTGAATGTCAGAAATGTTTTTAAAACTTAATGATAATACATATGAGATACTCTTTATTAGCTCTAAATGACCCAGTGATCAGATTACAGTTAGTTCCATAAATATTTGGACAGAGACAACGTTTTTCTAATTTTGGTTCTGTACATTACCACAATGAATTTTAAATGAAACAACTCAGATGCAGTTGAAGTGCAGACTTTCAGCTTTAACTCAGTGGGTTGAACAAAAAGATTGCATAAAAATGTGAGGCAACTAAAGCATTTTTTAACACCATCCCTTTATTTCAGGGGCTCAAAAGTAATTGGACAATTGATTCAAAGGCTATTTCATGGGCAGGTGTGGGCAAGTCCGTCGTTATGTCATTATCAATTCAGCAGATAAAAGGCCTGCAGTTGATTTGAGGTGTGGTGCTTGCATGTGGAAGATTTTGCTGTGAACAGACAACATGCAGTCAAAGGAGCTCTCCATGCAGGTGAACAAAGCCATCCTTAAGCTGTGAAAACAGAAAAAACCCATCTGAGAAATTGCTACGATATTACGAGTGGCAAAATCTACAGTTCGGTACATCCTGAGAAAGAAAGCAAGCACTGGTGAACTCAGCAGCGCAAAAAGATCTGGACGTCCACAGAAGACAACAGTGGTGGATAATCGCAGAATCATTTCCATGGTGAAGAGAAACCCCTTCACAACAGCCAACCAAGTGAACAACACTCTCCAGGGGGTAGGCGTATCGATATCCAAGTCTACCATAAAGAGAAGACTGTATGAAAGTAAATACAGAGGGTGAACTGCAAGGTGTAAGCCACTCATAAGCCTCAAGAACAGGAAGGCTAGATTGGACTTTGCTAAAGAACATCTAAAAATACAAGCACAGTTCTGGAAAAACATTCTTTGGACAGATGAAACCAAGATCAACCTCTACCAGAATGATGGCAAGAAAAAAGTATGTAGAAGGTGTGGAACAGCTCATTATCCAAAGCATACCAAATCATCTGTAAAACACGGTGGAGGCAGTGTGATGGCTTGGGAATGCATGGCTGCCAGTGGCACTGGGACACTAGTGTTTATTGATGATGTGATGCGGGACAGAAGCAGCCGAATGAATTCTGAGGTGTTCAGAGACATACTGTTTGCTCAAATTCAGCTAAATGCAGTCAAATTGATTGGGCGGCGTTTCATGATACAGATGGACAATGACCCAAAACATACATCCAAAGCAAACTAAGAGTTTATTAAAGCAAAGAAGTGGAACATTCTTGAATGGCCAAGTCAGTCACCTGATCTTAACCCAATTGAGCATGCATTTCACTTGTTGAAGACTAAACTTTGGACAGAAAGGCCCACAAACAAACAGCAACTGAAAATAAACTGCAGTAAAGACGTGGCAGAGCACTAAAAAGGAGGAAACCCAGCATCTGGTGATGTCCATGAGTTCAAGACTTCAGGCTGTCATTGCCAGCAAAGGGTTTTCAACCAAGTATTAGAAATTAACATTTTATTTCCAGTTATTTAATTTGTCCAATTACTTTTGAGCCCCTGAAATAAAGGGATTGTGTTAAAAAATGCTTTAGTTGCCTCACATTTTTATGCAATCGTTTTGTTCCCCTTACTGAATTAAAACTGAAAGTCTGCACTTCAACTGCATCTAATTTGTTTAATTTAAAATTCATTGTGGTAATGTACTGAACAAAAATTAGAAAAAGTTGTCTCTGTCCAAATATTTATGGACCTAACTGTATGTAAAAATGCATTTCTTTGACTCTAGCCTGAATTTTAAAGAACATTTGATCAATTATTAAAACTGTATTTTAAAAGTCACATAATATAGATAAAGTGAAATCTTCCCTATTAATGAGTTTGGGTTCCTGCTTTTTTTACAAGCAGAACTGATTATTGTGGGGCTCTTAATAATTCATTCTTTCATTCATTTTTTAACCCTTTTAGTCCTGAATGGGATTGCAGGAGGTTCTGGGGCCTATCTCAGCTACCATAAGGTGCAAGGCTGGAACACTACCAGTCACAGAGTGAACACACAAACAAACACACACAAACACCTGAACCACACACTAGGTCCAGTTTAGTATTTCCAATCCACCTAACACACATCTTTGGACTTTGGGAGGAAACTGAAGCACCCAAAGGAAACCTACTCAGACACAGGGACAACATGCATATTCCACACAGGGAAGAACCATGTCACAAACCCAGATCTCCCAGATTACTGAGAATCTGTGCCACCCTTCCACCCTGCTCTTAATAGTTACCCAAAGAATTCAGAAAAGTTTGCAGCATGATCGTTGAGAAGGTGAAATAAAAGAGTGCACATCCCTTCTGTTCTTGAGGAGTTGCATTTTGTCCCTGTGATTTTTTTTTATAATTAATTTTAAGGTTGTTTTACTTGTTGGTAAGACCCCAATATCAGCCAAAAACGGATCTTTCTTCTAGTTGTGCTTCTTTTCATTTAAAACATGGGAGAAACAGCTTTTGCCAATTATGTGCACAAATTATTGAGTGCATTGCCATAGCACCTGAGACATTCCTACCCTTAACAATGTTAAGTCTAAATATAGTACTTATTTTTATCATCTTGATTCTAACTTATGTTTGCTTCTATACCTATTAAAAACTATATTTTTGTTATTTTAATTCATTGCTTTTTTAATTTACACTGCTTATATTATCCATCCATCCATCCATACAACCTGCTATATCCTAAATACAGGGTCACGGGGGTCTGCTGGAGCCAATCCCAGCCAACACAGGGTGCAAGGCAGGAAACAAACCCCAGGCAGGGTGCTATCCCACCGCAGGGTGCGCACACACACACACACACACACACACACCAAGCACACACTAGGGACAATTTAGAATCACCAGTGCACCTAACCTGCATGTCTTTGGACTGTGGGAGGAAACCAGAGTACCCGGAGGAAACCCACGCAGACACGGGGAGAACATGCTTATATTATTATTAGCTTTATTTTTTGAAACATCCTCACATTCAGTTATACACAATAGATGCTATATAATAAAGTTGTTATTAGCAGCAGCAAAGAGCTCTCATCAACATGTTGTTGGGGACTGCCACAGTAGCAATGTTTGGACCTACAGTTGTTCATTAATTGCAAGGGAAGGTGTCAAGTTTAGGCAAGAGGTCTGTACTTGCAATGCTAGCAACAAGGTCTGAGAGTTACATGGCAAAAAGGCAACAATTACAGTAACAGCCAAAGAGAAAGGCTGTCTGTGGATGAAGTTTAGTTAGAACATGAAGAATTACTTTTGGGTGCACTTAACGAGGTTCTGAAAAACCATAGGTCAGACATCGCCCAGGATGTTTTTAGGAACAGTGATAGGGACCTGGTCAACCCAACTCAGTGTGTTTCCACCATGACCCTCATCAGGATAAGAGAATGAAAGTATTGATAATTGAAGTTAATTTTTTTGGCCAGTTTTAAAAATATACAACTCAGCATCACCTTTGTGATGAATCCCTAAATTAAGAAGTGTTTTACATGGAGCATTCTTGTAGGCAAAGTTCCTTTCTTAACACTGTCTACAGCAAAGCTACCTGTATTCAGGTTTAATTGGGTTTTAACCCTCCTGGGAGTATCATGTGACTTCCTGAAACATGTTGTCTTCCAGGCATATCTAGTTTTCCTCCTCGGTGTGTCTTGTCTGGTGCACTTCCAGTCCCCAATAGATTCAGACAAATGAATTTTAGGTCCCCTTCCCAGTAGTTCTGATCTTTATGAACATGCAGTCTTTAATGAAAAAAAATAAAATTTGAAATTACTATGAATAGTAATAACTACTTCAACTGTTAACTTACTAGGAGGTTAATCTTATTGATATATGTTTCTCTCTATTTATGAAGTCGATGGGGGTCTCTTTTCATTCTAACACTTTTTTCTTTTAATACCATTTTTCTATTTACAAACCCATTTCCTCACTATGATTGTAAACAAATGAACAAGCAGTGTAGTGTGAGTGTAGTGTGTATAGTGAACTTATGACCCACACAGTGCCTTATAGCAATTTAGTATTGTGTGCTTGTGCTTTGTTTTATGTTACCATATCCAAAGGTTTTAAGTGTAGTTTGAGCTTAAGTAAAAACATGACACTGAAGTAAGTTGGAAAGCCAGTGAAAAGAAACTACTGAAAGAGAGGGAAAAAGGGTAGGAAAAGCTCTCACAATCAAGTTGGAAAATAATGTAAGGAGTATCGTGAGGGGGACATAAATCTACTTTGTGCATTATTTTTTGTTGGCTGTGAAAAAATAGGAATAAGCTATGAGTCAAATGTAAGAGGGCTCAAACGGGTGGAAGAATATATTGTGTCACAAAAAGTCATGATGTGTTTGAAAAATTTGAAAATGTTTAGTTCTGTAGATGGAAAATCATCTTGATTTCTCTATAGTGCTAATCCAGCAGAAGGCTGTCTGTATATCTGAGAACCTGAAGAAAAAGACAGTGAAAGACAAAGACAGCCAGTCAAAGGATTTGTCTTTCAAAGCAAGCCATGGGTGGCTGTAGAGGTTCAAGTCCTCTCCAATCCCACATAATCTAACAATCACAACAGAAGCAGATTCTACTGACAGTGAGGCTACCACAGTTTTCCATGCTAACCTGCAGAAAAAAAAACATATGAAGGAGGCTACATTGCAAAACAGATTTCCAGTTTTGATGAAACTTCATTAGCAGTGGTATGCAGGTCAAACTGTAAGGCCTTAGTCACATGAGAAGTGTTTATTACAAAAAATATATGACTGAAAATAATATGTCAGTTGAGGCTTTATTAATAATTAACAAAGCACCTGGTCAGTTATAGAAATAACATTAAAATATTTTTTCTACCCCAGAACACAATGTCTCTGTTGCAGCCCACGGACAGTTGCTGATACAATACTTGGTCAATGATGCTGATACTAATAAACAAGCTTTCACTAAAACAGATTTGAAAAAAGTTTGCATTTAATAAGACTTTGGAATTTATTAACTGATCTTGGCAAAACTTGTCTCCACACACAATGAATTCCATTTGTATAAAACTTTGACACAAAGGATGAGGTCGTTGAAGAGAATGTAAATGATTTGTTGAAATCAAATAATGAAGGCCTCACAACAGAAGAACTTATACAACTTCACAAACTTCACCTTTCTGAAGAGAAAAAGAAGAAGAAGAAAATACAGGACAACTATATGGTGAAATAAATGATGGACCTTTCGGACAAACTGAGAAACGTTGCTAGTGAATATGACAAGGACAGGATGAAAAGCTTTAAAATTTAAAAATGCAATCACCTATGCTTTGGCACCCTACAAAGAGATGTACAGTATGAATGCCAACAAATAGAGTGCAAGTATAGTTCCATCTTGAGCTTTTTCTAGTTTAAAAAGGAATCCACTTCTTCAAAGGAGTTGTCACAACCTTTACTATCAGAAGACACAAATTTTAGGAAAATAAAATTATCTTCCAACTTTGATATCAAATGCCTGCCTCAAAACCCCTCAATACCTGACTCTCATCCTGCCGCCCAAAAATAATTCCCTTGATTCGCTCCTCTGCCATCCATATTCCGCAATCAAGTCCTCTCTTTCTCATTTCACAAGAACAAAACTTCATTTGTTTAATTTTATTGACTTTATTTTTCTTGTATACATTTTATATTGTTTTAGTGATGTGTAGAAAGAATGTTTGGGTTTTTGGGTTGTACTGGGGCACATTGGAATTTCTGTCATTTAAAATAAAGTAAATAGGTTTTTCTGTTGATATTTTTGTCAATTTAAGAAGCATTTTCTAAAACAAATAAAATGTAAATACAGACAAACCTGTAATTAAATATGTCAGACTAAGAAATTTTTGAATATTCAAATTGAAAATACCCTAATTTATAACCTCAGACATATCTTTAATCTTTGCTTTGATATGATGTGAAATAAAGTTGTGCCTTAGATTACTATTGATTATTGAAGATATTTCAAAGTTATATTTAGTAGGTGAGGTTAAATGCACAAAATGAAAACAGGATGAAACAGCCATATGCCCTGCTGGTGCAGACTTTGACCCTTTATTTACTTAGTAGTTTTAGCCTTGTGTTCTCAGTTGCTCTTGTTATACTGAAGCAAAAGTAAATAGAAGCAAGTACTCAGTGACCTCATCCAACAACTGAAAGTCGGCATAGCTATGCAATTTACTTTTTAATAAAAAATAGTATTTTGCTTTGCACTATATAAAAAGCAAAAATGATAAAATAAGAGCTGAATAGATTAGACTATGCAAATCATGAAACTGCACATTTCACAATACTTGTATTAGGTGAACAAAAAATGTAAGAATAAGATAGTGAATTATAAATACTAGCAGTTATCTAGGGCATACAAAACAGAACATGATGCAACCAACATTTGGAGAGAATCATTTATATAACTTGCTGGATAAACTTGTTGAACTTGGCAGAGTACAGAGGACTGTACAAATAGTAAAGTATATACAGGGCTTGCTTATTTTTCTGTCATTCCTAATGACTGCATTTTGAAATAACTGAATCTATAACAGTGATTTTTACTTTTCTTTCTTTCTTTCTTTCTTTCTTTCTTTCTTTCTTTCTTTCTTTCTTTCTTTGTCATTTTAGTCTTCATGTTTTAGTTAGTTAAAAAGCTTTTTTAAAGAATAATAATAATACATTTTGTTTGTATTGCACTTTATATTTTAGCAATCTCAAAGTGCTACAGAGTAAAAACAAAGTACTGTAATTGTTGACTATACATTGCTAAAACAAAATTATTTAGATTTCTCACCTTATTGTCACAGCATTAATATAGCGGTTTTTCTGACAATCATCTAATAATGGCAAAAGGTTTTACATGTTGAATTAAATCCAATGATTATGCATTAACACAATATACCTAATAGACAGTACTGTATGGATGTTTGTTGTCTTTACTATTAATATTAGAAAATGAAAAAATATTTCTAAAAAATGAATCCTGGAAATATGTTTGCTTGTCCCCTCCTTGAACCGTCACCTTATCGTGGTGGAGGGGTTTGCGTGTCCCAATGATCCTAGGAGCTATGTTGTCCGGGGCTTTATGCCCCTGGTAGGGCCACCCAAGGCAAACTGGTCCTAGGTGAGGGATAAGACAAAGAGCGGTTTAACAAACCTCCAATAACGAAAGAAAACTTTGGACGTTTTCCCTTGCCCGGACGCGGGTCACCGGGGCCCCCATCTGGAGCTAGGCCTGGAGGTGGGGCTCGATGGCGAGCGCCTGGTGGCCGGGCCTGCACGCATGGGGCTCGGCCGGGCACAGCCCGAAGAAGTAACGTGGGTCCTCCTCCCCACGGGCTCACCACCTATGGGAGGGGCCAAGAAGGTTGGGTGCAGTGTGAGTTGGGTGCTGGCCGAAGGCGGGGACCTTGGCAGTCTGATCCTCGGCTACAGAAACTGGCTCTTGGGACGTGGAATGTCACCCCTCTGAAGGGGAAGGAGCCTGAGCTAGTGCGCGAGGTTGAGAGGTTCCGGCTAGACATAGTCGGACTCACCTCGACGCACAGCTTGGACTCTGGAACCAATCTCCTTGAGAGGGGCTGGACTCTCTACCACTCTGGAGTTGCCCCCGATGAGAGGCGCCGAGCAGGTGTGGGCATACTTATTGCCCCCTGACTTGGAGCCTGTGGTTTACCCCGGTGGACGAGAGGGCGGCCCCCCTCTGCCTTCGGGTGGGGGGAAGGGTCCTGACTGTTGTTTGTGCATATGCGCTGAACAGCAGTTTGGAGTATCCACTCTTTTTGGAGTCCCTGGAGGGGGTGCTAGAGGGCGTACCGTCTGGGGACTCCCTCGTTCTGCTGGGAGACTTCAATGCTCACGTGGGCAATGACAGTGAGACCTGGAAGGGCGTGATTGGGAGGAATGGCCCCCCCCGATCTGAACCCGAGTGGTGTTTTGTTATTGGACTTCTGTGCTCGTCACAGATTGTCCATAACGAACACCATGTTCAAGCATAGGGGTGTTCATATGTGCACTTGGCACCAGGACACCCTAGGCCTCAGTTCGATGATCGATTTTGTGGTTGTGTCATCGGACTTGCGGCCACATGTCTTGGACACTTGGGTGAAGAGAGGGGCGGAGCTGTCAACTGATCACCACCTGGTGGTGAGTTGGCTTCGATGATGGGGGAAGATGCCGGTCAGGCCTGGTAGGCCCAAATGTGTTGTGAGGGTCTGCTGGGAACGGCTGGCAGAGTCCCCTGTCAGAAGTAGCTTCAACTCCCACCTTTGGCAGAACTTTGACCACGTCCCGAGGGAGGTGGGGGACATTGAGTCCGAATGGGCCATGTTCCCTTGCCTCTATTGTTGAGGCGGCTGACCGGAGCTGTGGCTGCAAGGTGGTCGGTGCCTGTCGTGGCGGCAGTCCCCGAACCTGTTGGTGGACACCGGCGGTGAGGGATGCCGTCAAGCTGAAGAAGGAGTCCTATAGGACCTTTTTGTCCTGTAGGTCTCTGGAGGCAGCTGATAGGTACCGGCAGGCCAAGCGGAATGCGGCTTCAGTGGTTGCTGAGGCAAAAACTTGGGCATGGGAGGAGTTTGGGGAGGCCATGGGGAACGACTTTCGGACGGCTTCGAGGAGATTCTGGTCCACCATCCAGCGTCTCAGGAGGGGGAAGCAGTGCAGCGTCAACACCGTATATGGTGGCGATGGTGCGCTGCTGACCTCGACTCGGGACATTGTGGGTCGGTGGGGGGAGTACTTCGAAGACCTCCTCAATCCCACTAACATGCCTTCCAATGAGGAAGCAGAGCCTGGGGACTCTGAGGTGGGCTCTCCCATCTCTGGGACTGAGGTCGCCGAGGTGGTCAAAAAACTCCTTGGTGGCAGGGCCCCGGGGGTGGATGAGATATGCCCGGAGTTCCTCAAGGCTTTGGATGTTGTAGGACTGTCTTGGTTGACACGTCTCTGCAACATCGCATGAACATCAGGGACAGTGCCTCTGGATTGGCAGACCGGGGTTGTGGTCCAACTACAGAGGGATCACACTCCTCAGCCTCCCTGGAAAAGTCTATTCGAGGGTTCTGGAGAGGAGGGTCCGTCGGATAGTCGAACCTTGGATTCAGGAGGAACAGTGTGGTTTTCGTCCTGGTCGCGGAACAGTGGACCAGCTCTACACCCTTAGCAGAATCCTAGAGGGTGCATGGGAGTTTGCCCAACCAGTCTACATGTGTTTTGTGGACTTGGAAAAGGCATTCGACCGTGTCCCTCGGGGAACCCTGTGGGGGGTGCTCTGGGAGTATGGGGTACCGGACCCCCTGATAAGAGCTGTTCGGTCCCTGTACAACCGGTGTCAGAGCTTGGTCCACATTGCCGGCAGTAAGTCGAGCCTGTTTCCAGTGAGAGTTGGACTCCGCCAGGGCTGCCCTTTGTCACCGATTCTGTTCATAACTTTTATGGACAGAATTTCTAGACGCAGCCAGGGTGTTGAAGAGGTCCGGTTTGGTGGACTCAGGATTGGGTCACTGCTTTTTGCAGATGATGTTGTCCTGTTTGCTTCATCAGGCCGTGATCTTCAGCTCTCTCTGGATCGGTTCGCAGCTGAGTGTGAAGCGGCTGGGATGAGAATCAGCACCTCCAAATTCGAAACCAAAGTCCTCAGCCGGAAAAGGGTGGAGTGCCCTTTCAGGGTTGGGGGAGAGATCCTGCCCCAAGTGGAGGAGTTCAAGTATCTCGAGGTCTTGTTCACGAGTGAGGGAAGAATGGAGCGTGAGGTCAACAGGTGGATCGGTGCGGCGTCTGCAGTGATGTGGACTCTGCATCGGTCTGTCATGGTGAAAAGACAGTCGATCTACGTTCCTACCCTCACCTATGGTCATGAGCTATGGGTAGTGACCGAAAGAACGAGATTGTGAATACAAGCGGCTGAAATGAGTTTCCTCCGCAGGGTGTCTGGGCTTTCCCTTAAAGATAGGGTGAGAAGCTCAGTCATCCGGGAGGGGCTCAGAGTAGAACCGCTACTCCTCCGCATTGAGAGGAGCCAGATGAGGTGGCTCGGGCATCTGATCAGGATGCCTCCTGGACGCCTCCCTGGTGAGGTTTTCCGGGCATATCCAACCGGGAGGAGGCCCCGGGGAAGACCCAGGACACGCTGGAGTGACTATGTCTCCCGGCTAACCTGGGAACGCCTTGGGATTCTCCCGGAAGAGCTGAAAGAAGTGGCCGGGGAGAGGGAAGTCTGGGCCTCTCTGCTTAAGGGGCTGCCCCCGCGACCCGACCCCGGATAAGCGGAAGAGGATGGATGGATGTTTGCTTGTAACAATTTTTGTATGACTCTGAAAGAAAGATTTTATTACAACTCCTGGTTTATGTTACAGACTTGTGCCAAATAAGAACTATAGTCCTTAAGGGAAGAAATTTAGGAGCATGTCATTATACATTGAATTACTAACAAAATTATTCAAAGTGCTTTGAGACTATATGTCCTATAGGCTGCTTTGTTAACGCCTTTCTGAACATATGTCTTGTTTTCTTTCAGCTATCTTCATTTTGGTTCTGTTCCTATTTGACTTAATCAACAGTGTGGAATAGTTTTCTTTTGTAGGTTGAAGCTCAAAATTGTTGGCAAGAAAAAAGTTTCATTATTTCAATTCAGCAGCTAAGAAAAGACATACTACAGCCTTGGGGCTGTTTCCTCTTACCAACAATTAAAGTCTAATGAAGGCCTGAATGGGTGGCGCAGTGGTAGCGCTGCTGCCTCGCAGTGAGGAAACCTGGGCTCACTTACCGGGTCCTCCCTGCGTGGAGTTTGCATGTTCTCCCCATGCCTGTGTGGGTTTTCTCCAGGTGCTCCGGTTTCCTCCCACAGTCCAAAGACATGCAGGTTAGGTGCATTGGAGATTCGAAATAGTCCCTAGTGTGGTGTGTACTGACACTCTGCCTTGCGCCCTGGGATTGGCTCAAGCAGACCCTTGTGACGCTGTAGTTAGGATATAGCGGTTTGGATAATGACTGACTGACTGAAGGCCTAAACTTTTTTTCTAACACTTTCAAAAGCAAACTGTTACTTATTTCTGTTTGATATTTAATATTTGTTCTAGAACTATAACTTAAACTATTGTAATTGGGAGATACTGTGGTATTCATAGGCCATTCTTTCTGCAAATTCTAGCTAAATTAATGTTAAGAAATTTGTTATGTATTGTACTATATGACATAGATGAATGTTCTTTCATATTACATCTAATATGATGTATTTTTCATACTTAGTTTCTGTCATAAATTAATCTTTTCTACACTTGTGGGTGTGAAAAAGAGCAAAACAATATATAAATGTATCATACACATGAGTAGTTATGATAGAACATAGGGACTTAAAGACATTTAGTTAAGATTCATAGCTTGGGGGCATAGTAGTTAGTGGTGCTGCCTCACAACCATGGACCACTGACCCGGGTGGGGGTTAGGGCTACTTTTACCTTAATATTTTTACTTATTATTTGGCTGACATATTTATCTTACAACATCTTTTGAGAGTTCAGTTGTTTTCATTACTTTTACTTTTCTAAATGGAGCACAGGCAGGTAAAGTGACCTGCTCCTGGTGACATCCACAACCTCAGGGTATAAATGTTAAAGCCTTAACCACTATGTCAAACTGCTGAAGAGTTAGCAATTCAAGCTGAATTTGTTTCTCTTTGCAACAAGAATCGTGAAACTATGCCATTAAATGACCTGTTAAATCAGCACAATTGAACTAAGAAAGATAGGTGTTTAATATTTATGAGAACTTTTTTACAAAGAGGGAACTACACTTTCCTTTAGGAAGTGTTGTAATAAACATTATTTATTTTTCTTGAGCTTAAAAAACATCTTTACATCTATCCTGGGTTTTTCTTACCCTGATATTCAGTTCTGTTTGTTTATTTATTTTTGGGGATTTTATTTTATAGTTGTTGCTATGCCATTTTATTTTGGAAACTGGTGACACCATTTTCAGAGCCTTGTGTCACCTGTTGCCTTGGTAATGCTCCCATCATGTCCTAGGAATATGAGCTATTGACATCATCAAGAGCCATAGTATAATATACTGTTCCTAGTAAGTACAGAAACTATTCAAGATTGGATAATCTTACTAGTTATTATGTCTTATTCTTATTATGTGATTCCTGCTTGAAATAAAACTTATACAATTTAAATAAAACATAATGAGTTTTGACAATCAATGTTTGACTTCTGGGTTTGTCCTCAGCTTTATTTTTATTTATTTATTTTTTGACCTTGTTATTCTCCCAGTTCTTCCACTCAAATCTCTTAACTCTCTCCTTTGAGACAGAACAGAATTTTAGACCCTGAGTTTGATCATTTGCGTGACATACTAAAATCCTTGGTGTCAAAACAACACTACAACACAACACAACTTACTTGTCTGAACTTATCATGACTTACAAACCAGAGCACACATTAAGATCTCAAGATGTCAGTCTGCTTATGATTCCAAGGATTAATAAAATAACAGTGGGAGGTCGAGCTTTTAGTTACAGGGCCCCTGAACTGTAGAATGGTCTGTCTGCCAACATACGAGATGCCCCTTTGGCCTCAGCTTTTAAATCCCAGCTGAAGATTCACTACTTCAGTTTAGCATATCCTGACTAGAGCTGCTGATTAACTATACAGACTGCATCTCTGTTGTTAATTATTAGCACTAAAACATAAGTAACATGATAGTTATAATTTGTTACTAACCCTCACCTATTCTGTTTCTCTTCTCGGTACTCAAATGTGGCACTCGATGCCACACCCCACCTGCCAAGTTGTTTTGCCTGCCTAAGGTAAAGTCATCCCTGATGGAGGATCGCAGGAATCCTGGGGTAGAGGGGTCCATTCATTGGATTGGCGGGCCCAGTGCTGTTTCAGCTGTGGAATGGTCAAATGGGGGAGGCAGCTTGATGGCTGAGCTTTCCAGGACTCTAAAACAAATCCAAATCATATTATATGATATCATCTACTGTTAAATTCTGCTCTGTACTTCTAAAATTTTCGTTCTTATACTGTACTGAAGATTTGTTCTGATCTGTGTATTGTATTGTATTGACCCCCTTCTTTTTGACACCCACTGCACGCCAAACCTACCTGGAAAGGGGTCTCTTTTTGAACTGCCTTTCCCAAGGTTTCTTCCATTTTTTTCTCTGCAGGGTTTTTTTTGGGGAGTTTTTCCTTGTCTTCTTAGAGAGTCAAGGCTGGGGGGCTGTCAAGAGGCAGGGCTTGTTAAAGCCCATTGCGGCACTTCTTGTGTGATTTTGGGTTATACAAAAATAAATTGTATTGTATTGTAACAAACGCAACACAAAAATTTTAAGAACAAATTAACTATGCATGATGAAATAGTACAGTTGGTGACTGAAATAGAGAAACTTTATCTACTGGAAAAGGCAACATCATCAACAATTCTGAGCAAGTTTAGATGCACTTTGCCTTTTATTTCCATTAATAACTCAATGCTACTTTATCACAGAAATTAGATAAAACCATAATCCGAAAGCTTTAAAAGTGCTAAAATTTTTAAAATTAGAATTACAGAAATATTGCAGTTTTTCCCTTTCCTCAGAAACAGGAGAGATTGAGCTGGGCCACTCCCACTCATGCAGAAGAAACTGTATTCACATGCTTATAACATGTCATTTGACCTCAGCCTCCAAGGAGCAGAACGGCTATTGCCCAAAACTGGCATGTATTGCATAGGGAAAGCGTCAACCTCAGCTGGTTGCACAAATTGGAATAGCATTCAACAAATTCACATAGCATATCAGACTTTGGTTCAGGCGATAATGGCTTGAGGAGGCACCCCATTGCCTTTTGAAATAAAGAAAAATATGTAAAAGTATGTGTGTGATGTGTACTGTATTTTTGAAAAAAAAAATCATTAATTCCTCTGTATGAGGTGGTCATTTCCAACCAGGGCAAAGTAATAAGACTTCACACACATGTCCATCTCATTTCAGGAAAAACATAAGTCAATCCCAATACAAAAAATGTTCATGCTTACATTATATGATGTAATCGACAACAATAACAACCATTTATTTCTTGTACAGCTGAAAACCACACATGAAGTGCCACAATGGGTTTTTAACAGGCCCTGCTTTTTGACAGAAAGACAAGAAAAAAACTACCCAAAAAAAAAAAAAACCCTTGTAGGGAAAAAATGGAAGAAATCTTGGGAAAGGCAGTTCAAAGAGAGACCCCTCTCCAGGTAGGTTGGGCATGCAATGGGTGTCAAAAAATACAAAACACAAAACAGAACACAAGTAATCCTTTTCACAGAGCTAGAGATCTTAATGTGTGCTCAGGTTTTTATGTAATGATAAGTTCAGATAACTAAGTAGAACCTAGGCCATTTAAGACTTTATATATTAAAAGGAAGATTTTGAAATCTGCCCTAAACTTATCCAATGTAAGGATTTGAGAACTGGGGTTATGTGTTCATATTTTCTTGTTCTTGTAATAATTCTTGAAGCAGCATTTTCAATTAACTGAAAGCTGTATAAAGAACAATTTGAACAGCCAGTGAACATTGCATTGCACTAGTCAGTCTGACTAAACAAAAATAAATGAATTAATTTCTCAATACCCTGCATATTTAGAAAAAGTCTTAATTTACCAACATTTTTAAGATGGGAAAAACATATTTTGGGCAGTTTTTTAATGTGTGCTTTAAATGCCATGCTAATGTCAAAGATAACACCCAGATTGTTGCATACACCATCATTCCCTCCAATAATTAACATTTCTGTTTTGTCTGTGTTCAAAGACAACTACTTGTCATTCATCTACTCATCAACTCACTGACACATCTAATTAAGGACAACATCAAAGAAATGTCATTTTCTGTAAAAGAAAGGTATAACTGGGTATCATCTGCATACGAGTAAAAATTAATGTTATGTTTTCTAATGACAGATCCCAGTGGAAGCATGCAAAGTGAAAACAGTAAAGGTTCCAGTACTGAGTCTTGTGGGACACCATATATCACTTCTGTGTATAATTATGGAGTACTGTCAGCACATTAATGTACATACTGGAATCAATTTGATAAATAAGAACAAAACCAGGCAAGGACATTGCCTGTAAGCCCAATGTCAGCATCCAGCCTGTGTAGTAAAATAGAATGGTCATGCTGTGCTTAAATCTAACAATATAATTACAGTGGAATTTCCTTCATCAAAGGATATCAGAATGTCATTCAAAACATGTGTTAGTGCTGTTTCTGTACTATGATCAGTGCAGAAGCCAGGCTGGAATTTCTGAAATAAACTGTGATGTGGAAGCTGATTGGTGACTACTTTTCAAAGTATTTTAGAGAGAAAGGGTCTATAATTATTAAGTGTATATCTGACTTTGTAAGTAATGGTTTGATAACTGACACTTTTAGTGCATCAGGTACTGCATCATGCAATAATGAGCTATTGATAATGCTAAGAATACATGCTGCAAGAACATCTATTGCACTATTTTCAGTTTGGTTGGTATTGGATCTAGGGAACAAGTAGTTGGTTTTGTTTAAGATGTTAAAGCTAAGACTTCCTAATCTGTTACAGGAATAAAATTTGTAGAGTTTTGAATGCAAGGCGAGACAGTATTTGCCAAGCTAGTATTAGGTTTGCACTTTGATGCTTAAACTTGGGGTTTTATATTTTTGATTTTTTCATTAAAGAAGTTTATAAAGTCCGTACTGCTAATGTCTATTGGTATTTGGCACTGTGGTGCTGAATTTCCATTTGTTAACTTAGACACAGTTTCAAATAGTACACAAAGAGTATTATTATTGTTATCCATTATTTTAGAATGGTAGTCTGAGAGGGCTTTGCAGAGAGATTTGTTTTATAATTTTTAACAGTCTCTGTCCATTCTATTCAAAATACCTGCAGCTTTGTTGTTCTTCATCTATACTCCAGTTTTCAGCATTCTACTTTATCAACTTCAATATGCTCATTAAACCAGGATGAGTTTCTATGTGCTTTGATCTCTTTTATTTTAAGGGGAGCCACTGCATCCAAACCCTCTTTTAAGGTCTTATTATCATTTGATATTAACTGATCTAAATTGTTTTCCATGATTACACTTGACTCAAAATAATATATTTTAAAGCAGATCCTGAGAACAAAGATGCAGTGAGCCACTAATGGGTTGGGTTGAGAAAAAGGAAGTTCCACAACAACATAATTTGTAATTTACAGAATCTTTTCTATATTGTCCAGTCCCTTTATGAATTACATTTACTTATTTGGCTAACACCTTTATACAAGGCAACTTACAACATTTATGATACAATTGGGTACATTTTTTTCAGGTTTTCCAATTGGAGCACAGGCAGGTCAAGTGACTTGCTCATGGTCCCACAGTGTCAGTACTGATACTTGAACCCACAACCTAAGGGTTTGAAGTCCAAAGCGTTAACCACTACACCATACTACCCACCTATTAGAATGCTGACTGGTAAGCTCCTCCTGCATCTTCCTCATCACTGTCATGGGTGTTCTGAAGTAATCTGTAATGTAAAAATTGATACTCTATATACTATGTGTTATGTGCACACAATACTCACTGTCAAATGCATTCTGATTAGGCAGGTTCTGCTGGGATTCACCATGGTCCACACCTACTGCAACCTGTTAAAGCCACAATACATAACTTAGCAATTAATATGACAAACTTCGATTGACAATTACAGTAAGGTGAAAGAAATTATACCAAATGCAAACATCAGTGTATTTACATAGTGATAACATCATTATTTTATCTTTGTCTTCAGAATGGCTACATCAGTCAAAAGCTACTTACTTGGTGCTCATTGTAGCACTAGTGATTCTGGCGCTGAATGAGAAATTATCAAAATGTCAAGTTAGCAGTGGTTTTAATTATCCATTTATATAAATAAAATTTTACAAAAGTATTTGGTCACAGCACATTAAAGTGTGATAATTTACATGAGAGCTTTCATACGTCACTGTAGAATTACCTTCCAGGTGAACTGTTCTTGGTGATGGGGTCCATAAAGCACGACTTAAACCTGAAAAACAAAATGCAATACTGTGAGGGCAAATGTTTACTTCACTATATTATTAGTCTATTAATTAAATACTGATATGTAATTTATTGAAAATAAGACAGAATTGAGCAGTAGGCCGCACAGAACTGACTGATTTCCAAATCATGAATACGGACCTTGAAAATAGGTACTGCACATATCTGCATATTGTAAAGAGGCTGTCCTGTTAGTGAGACTCTACATTTGTTTGGGTATTGTAAAAAAGAGTAATTTAAATATCTTGATCTACTATCAGCATGCATATATACCTTTTCTTTTGAACGGATGAACAGAATATTTACAGAGCACATGGAGTATACTGAGCAAAGACAAAATACCTTTAATATGAGGAGTGCCATGTCTATGACCCAACAGGTCGGAAACTGCTGAAAGCAAGGTTACCAATTTACCATTTAGTATTTTTTTAACTACCATTTAGTAGTTAAAACTGATAAGACATCTTACTTTTCTTAAATCTTGGTGGTTGTGGGGTTGGTAGAGGGTATCATCATCTTCATCACTTGATGCAAGTCCAGTATTGTACTTATTTTTTGGTCTAAAATAGGATTTTCTGGTTAGCACAAAACAATATATCACAAATGACCAATTGATGTAAGCTTTTGAAAATGTTTAAAAGTCACTCTTCCTTGTGCTTTCTGGATCTGTTTCCAATGTGGATCCATTTTCTGATTGAAGCAAGTAGTTGTTGTCTTGCACCCCAAAAAGTAGGCTGAGTCCCAGTACTTTAGCAAAACCAGCTTTATTCAATTTGAAACAGGAACAGCACAGTTATTTATACCACTCTGCTATACACAGACAGAGCAAACGGGCAGGGTCGGGGCCAAGTCAGTGGCTAAGTTATACTGTTCCCTACACTTATAATGTTCTTTGCATCACCCATCAGCGACAGGCGCTTATAGCATGATCTCAGTCACAAACTTGATCGGCTCATACTGTAGTTATTTCCGTGGCGCTGCAAACCTGTGGTGGCCTTGAAAAATGGACAAGCAGCCCTCCACAGACGCGGCAATTGTGCTTCAGGTTGTTGTCCAGTTGTGGGGGGTGGTACCAAAAGAGTTTAGAAACCTCACAATACACTTAAGGTCGCTTAAAAAATGGAAGAAACCTTGGGAAAGGTGCAGTGGGTGTCAAAAAGAAGGGGGCCAATACAATACAGTACAACACAAAGAACAGAACAAATCCTCAATACAGCATAAAAATAAACGGAGTACAATTTAACAGTAGATGATATCACATAATATGATTTGGATTTGTTTAGAGTCCTGGAGACCTGATTCATCAAGCTGCCTCCCTCATTTGGCCATTCCACAGCTGAAATAGAGCTAATCCAATGAAAGGACCCCTGTTTCCCACGATTCCAGCGATCCTCCATCAGGGATGATTTTACCTTAGGCAGGCAATACAACCTGGCAGGTGGGCTGTGGCACAAAGTGTCACATTTGAGAACCGAGAAGAGAATAGGTGAAGGTTAGTATCAAATTATAACTACAGTGAAACCTCGAGTCACGACCGTAATTTGTTCCAAAACTCTGGTCGTAACCCAATTTGGTCATGACCCGAAGTAATTTCCCCCATAGGATTCTACGTAAATACAATTTATCCGTTCCAGACCGTACGAACTGTATGTAAATATATTTTTGTAAAGATTTTTAAGCACAAAAATAGTTAATTATACCATAGAATGCACAGCGTAATATTGAGCTAAATGTAAAAACATTGAACAACACTGAGAAAACCTTGAACAGAGAAAAGTAACATTTCAAGAATTCACGCTATAGCCTTACGAACTGCTTGCTGTAAACAATTTTTTTAATGAGTTTTAAGCACAGGGAAAACATTAACATTTGAAAAATCTGTAATGTAATAAACAACCAAGGAAAGTAACATTGCAACAATGCACACTACAAACCAATTGTTGTAAACAGAAGTGAAGTGGAGGTTAAAATCCAATAGAAAAAAGTCTTCATTAAATACAAGGTTAAAACAATGCTCGAAAGAATCTCTTTAAAAACAAGCCAGTGCATTCTTTGGCTGTCTTCTCGGCATTACGCAGCCAGCCCTCTCTCTCTCTCGCTCGCTCGCTCATTCTCTCTCTCTCTCGCTCGCTCGCTCATTCTCTCTCTCTCTCTCTCTCTCGCACTCTCTCTCTCTCTTACTCGATGCTCAGGGAATTCATAGGGAGAGACTGAACACGTGCAGAAATCATCGGCGCGTACAAACCGGAAGGGAAACTGGCTTGTTCGTCACCCAAGTGTGTGGTCGTGAACAGATGCAAAAGTTTGGCGAACTTTTTGGTCGTAACGCAATGTGTACGTGGTCCAAGACGTTCGGGACCCGAGGTTCCACTGTATCATGTTACTTATGTTTTAGTGCTAATGACTAACAACAGAGATGCAGTCTGTACAGTTAATCAGCAGCTCTAGTCAGGATATGCTAAACTGAAGTAGTGAGTCTTCAGCCGGGATTTAAAAGCTGAGACCGAAGGGGCATCTCTTATAGTAGCAGGCAGACCATTCCACAGTTTAGGAGCCCTGTAACTAAAAGCTTGACCTCCCACAGTTATTTTATTAATTCTTGGAATCATAAGCAGACCGGCATCTTACATTCTGGTTTGTAAGTCATGATAAGTTCAGACAAGTAAGCCAGGCCTTGGCCATTCAATGCTTTATATGTTAAAAGGAGGATTTTGAAATCTGCTCTAAACTTAACCGGGAGCCAGTGTAAGGATTTAAGAACTGGAGTTATGTGTTCGTATTTTCTTGTTCTTGTAATAATTCTTGCAACAGCATTTTGGATTAACTAGAGGCTGTATAAAGAACAGTTTGAACATCCAGTGAACACTGCATTGCAGTAGTCAATCCTACTAGAAATAAATGCATGAATTAATTTCTCAGAATCCTGTTTATTTAGAAAGCGCCTTAATTTCTTTACATTTTTAAGATGGAAGAAACATGATTTGGACAACTTTGTAATATGCGCTTTAAATAACATGCTAGAGTCAAAGATAACTCCTAGATTGCCGGCTGATTCAGTAAAATTAATGGCGATTCCAACTCAGTTAAATGATGACAGAATATTGTTGTGATCAGCATCATTCCCTCCAACAATTAACATCTCTGCTTTATCTGTGTTTAAAGACAAGTAGTTCTCATCCATCCAGTCCTTTAATTCACTAACACAACTAATTAAAGACAACATCGGAGAAACTTCGTTTGATCTAAATGAAAGGTATAACTGGGTGTCATCTGCATACGAGTGAAAATTAACATTATGCTTCCTAATGATAGATCCCAGTGGAAGAATGTAAAGTGAGAACAGTAAAGTTCCCAGTACTGAGCCCTGCGAGACACCATATCTCACTTCTGTGTATAATGATGGAGTACTGTCAGCACATTTCTGTACATATTGGAATCGATTTGATAAATAAGAACTAAACCATGCGAGCACAGTGGCTGTAAGCCCAACATCATTTTCTAGCCTGTGCAGTAAAATAGAATGGTCAATGGTGTGAAATGCTGCACTTATGTCTAACAACATAATTACAGTGGAGTTTCCTTCATCAGAGGATATCAGAATGTCGTTTACAACCCGCGTTAGTGCCGTTTCTGTACTATGACCAGTGCGGAAACCAGACTGGAATTTCTCAAATAAATTGTAATGCGTAAAGTGTGACTGAAGCTGATTGGCAACTACTTTTTCTAGTATTTTAGAGAGAAAGGGTAAATTTGAAATAGGCCTATAATTATTTAGTATGTGTGGGTCTAGGTCTGACTTTTTAAGTAATGGTTTAATGACTGACACTTTTAGTGCATCAGGTACTGTGCCATGCAATAGTGAACTACTGATAATGTTTAGAATAGGCGCTGCAAGAACATCCATTGAACTTTTTTCTATTTTTTTGGCACTGGATCTAGGGAACAAGTAGTGGGCTTCATTTTAGAAATTAAAGTTAAGACTTCCTGCTCAGTTACAGAATTAAAATTACCAAAGTGCTAAATGCAATGTGAGGCAGGGTCTGCCAAGCTAGGATGCAGTTTGTACTGTGATGCTAAAATCTGGGATCCTATTTTTTTAATTTTCTCATTATAGAAGTTCATAAAGTCTGTACTGCTAATATCTGTTTGTATTTTGCACTGTAGATCTGAATTTCCATTTGTTAATTTAGCCATTGTTCTAAACAGTACCCATGCCAGTGGTTTTGAAAGTTCTCCCATTGTATTTATAGATTGATTGTTATTTCCATCCATCCATCCATTCTCTTCCGCTTATCCGAGGTCGGGTCGCGGGGGTAGCAGCTTAAGGAGAGAAGCCCAGACTTCCCTCTCCCCGGCCACTTCTTCCAGCTCTTCCGGTAGAATCCCAAGGCGTTCCCAGGCCAGCCGGGAGACATAGTCCCTCCAGCGTGTCCTGGGTCTTCCCCGGGGCCTCCTACCGGTTGGACGTGCCCGGAACACCTCACCAGGGAGGCGTCCAGGAGGCATCCTGATCAGATGCCCAAGCCACCTCATCTGACTCCTTTCGATGCGGAGGAGCAGCGGCTCTACTCTGAGCCCCTCCCGGATGACTGAGCTCCTCACCCTATCTTTAAGGGAAAGCCCAGACACCCTGCGGAGGAAACTCATTTCAGCCGCTTGTATTCGCGATCTCGTTCTTTCGGTCACTACCCATAGCTCATGACCATAGGTGAGGGTAGGAACGTAGATCGACTGGTAAATTGAGAGCCTTGCCTTACGGCTCAGCTCTTTTTTCACCACGACAGACCGATGCAGAGCCCGCATCACTGCGGATGCCGCACCGATCCGCCTGTCGATCTCACGATCCATTCTTCCCTCACTCGTGAACAAGACCCCGAGATACTTAAACTCCTCCACTTGGGGCAGGATCTCGCCCCCAACCCTGAGAGGGCACTCCACCCTTTTCCAGCTGAGGACCATGGTCTCGGATTTGGAGGTGCTGATTCTCATCCCAGCCGCTTCACACTCAGCTGCGAACCGCTCCAGAGAGAGCTGAAGATCACGGCCTGATGAAGCAAACAGGACAACATCATCTGCAAAAAGCAGTGACCCAATCCTGAGTCCACCAAACCGGACCCCTTCAACACCCTGGCTGCGCCTAGAAATTCTGTCCATAAAAGTTATGAACAGAATCGGTGACAAAGGGCAGCCCTGGCGGAGTCCAACTCTCACTGGAAACGGGCTCGACTTACTGCCGGCAATGCGGACCAAGCTCTGACACCGGTTGTACAGGGACTGAACAGCTCTTATCAGGGGGTCCAGTACCCCATACTCCCGGAGCACCCCCCACAGGACTCCCCGAGGGACACGGTCGAACGCCTTTTCCAAGTCCACAAAGCACATGTAGACTGGTTGGGCAAACTCCCATGCACCCTCCAGGACTCTGCTAAGGGTGTAGAGCTGGTCCACTGTTCCGCGACCAGGACGAAAACCACACTGTTCCTCCTGAATCCGAGGTTCGACTATCCGACGGACCCTCCTCTCCAGAACCCCCGAATAGACTTTTCCAGGGAGGCTGAGGAGTGTGATCCCTCTATAGTTGGAACACACCCTCCGGTCCCCCTTTTTAAAGAGGGGGACCACCACCCCAGTCTGCCAATCCAGAGGCACTGTCCCCGATGTCCATGCGATGTTGCAGAGACGTGTCAACCAAGACAGTCCTACAACATCCAGAGCCTTAAGGAACTCCGGGCGTATCTCATCCACCCCCGGGGCCCTGCCACCAAGGAGTTTTTTGACCACCTCGGTGACTTCAGTCCCAGAGATGGGAGAGCCCACCTCAGAGTCCCCAGGCTCTGCTTCCTCATTGGAAGGCATGTTAGTGGGATTGAGGAGGTCTTCGAAGTACTCCCCCCACCGACCCACAACGTCCCGAGTCGAGGTCAGCAGTGCACCATCCCCACCATATACGGTGTTGACACTGTACTGCTTCCCCTTCCTGAGACGCCGGACGGTGGACCAGAATCTCCTCGAAGCCGTCCGAAAGTCGTTCTCCATGGCCTCTCCAAACTCCTCCCATGCCCGAGTTTTTGCCTCAGCAACAACCGAAGCCGCTTTCCGCTTGGCCTGCCGGTACCTATCAGCTGCCTCCAGAGACCCACAGGACAAAAAGGTCCTATAGGACTCCTTCTTCAGCTTGACGGCATCCCTCACCGCCGGTGTCCACCAACGGGTTTGGGGATTGCCGCCGCGACAGGCACCGACCACCTTACGGCCACAGCTCCGGTCAGCCGCCTCAACAATAGAGGCACGGAACATGGCCCATTCGGACTCAATGTCCCCCACCTCCCTCGGGACGTGGTCGAAGTTCTGCCGAAGGTGGGAGTTGAAGCTACTTCTGACAGGGGACTCTGCCAGCCGTTCCCAGCAGACCCTCACAACACGTTTGGGCCTACCAGGTCTGACCGGCATCTTCCCCCACCATCGAAGCCAACTCACCACCAGGTGGTGATCAGTTGACAGCTCCGCCCCTCTCTTCACCCGAGTGTCCAAGACATATGGCCGCAAGTCCGATGACACAACCACAAAGTCGATCATCGAACTGAGGCCTAGGGTGTCCTGGTGCCAAGTGCACATATGAACACCCTTATGCTTGAACATGGTGTTCGTTATGGACAATCCGTGGCGAGCACAGAAGTCCAATAACAAAACACCACTCGGGTTCAGATCGGGGGGACCATTCCTCCCAATCACGCCCTTCCAGGTCTCACTGTCATTGCCCACGTGGGCATTGAAGTCTCCCAGCAAAACGAGGGAATCCCCAGAAGGTATGCCCTCTAGCACCACCTCCAGAGACTCCAAAAAGGGTGGATACTCCAAACTGCTGTTCGGCGCATACGCACAAACAACAGTCAGGACCCTTCCCCCCACCCGAAGGCGGAGGGAGGCCACCCTCTCGTCCACCGGGGTAAACCCCAACGCACAGGCTCCAAGTCGGGGGGCAGTAAGTATGCCCACACCTGCTCGGCGCCTCTCACCGGGGGCAACTCCAGAGTGGTAGAGAGTCCAGCCCCTCTCAAGGAGATTGGTTCCAGAGTCCAAGCTGTGCGTCGAGGTGAGTCCGACTATATCTAGCCGGAACCTCTCAACCTCACGCACTAGCTCAGGCTCCTTCCCCTTCAGAGAGGTGACATTCCACGTCCCAAGAGCCAGTTTCTGTAGCCGAGGATCAGAACGCCAAGGTCCCCGCCGCCGGCCACTACCCAACTCACATTGCACCCGACCTCCTTGGCCCCTCCCATAGGTGGTGAGCCCATGGGAAGGAGGACCCACGTTACCTCTTCGGGCTGTGCCCGGCCGAGCCCCATGGGTGTAGGCCCGGCCACCAGGCGCTCGCCATCGAGCCCCACCCCCAGGCCTGGCTCCAGAGGGAGGCCCCGGTGACCCGCGTCCGGGCAAGGGAAAACGTCGTCCACAGTTTTTACTCTTCATTGGAGGTTTGTTGAACCGTTCTTTGTCTCATCCCTCACCTAGGACCAGTTTGCCTTGGGTGGCCCTACCAGGGGCATAAAGCCCCGGACAACATAGCTCCTAGGATCATTGAGACACGCAAACCCCTCCACCACAATAAGGTGACGGTTCAAGGAGGGGATGATTGTTTGTTTGTTTGATTGTTATTTATACAAAGTAAATTAATCTCTTGCTTGCTCCATTGATTAATCTTCTCTTAATCTTTGTTCTTTTAAAAAAGTGCTACTGACTTTTTGTGAACTAGCCTCCTTGATATAAATTGCAAACAATAACGGTGCTCTCATCTGCAATTGCTTATTTGAAGTTTCGAACTTTGGTGCCAGCAAATGGAATAGCCTATTGATGAATAAGACCTTTTATGGTGTAAGCTTCTGAAATATTTGGTTGGCTGTGAGCATAAGGCATTTCTAAGCGCTGAAAACATCCGGACACATCCCAGGATATGATTCTGTGGCTTCTCTGAGATTTTTGTTGTGGGATCCATTGAGGGTTGTAAAGTGTCTGTTAAAATGTCTGAATTTCCATTAAAAATCGGAACCTCCTACTTACTCATCCAATACTCGTCATCAATATGAAAACTCTATGGAGAAAATATAGCCCCTTTCCCGACAGTGTGAAAACTCTGCGGGGGTTCCACTAAGTAAAACGAGTGTAAAACTGATCCTTTCAGAGAGTCAGTAAAACATTTTGCTTCTCAGTAAAAATTCTAGGGTTCTAGAAATGTTGTTCTCACAGACCTAATAAATGCACCAGTAACATCAAGGAAACTGAATGGTTTAATATTTACAGTATATATATTAAAATACATTATTTTTAAATTTTAGTTAATGTTTGGGTTATAAGAAATTGTTGTTTCACTTAACATTTTCAGTGACCCATTTTCTTCTGATAAGTTGGTCCAATGTAGACCCCTTACCTGCTGTCTACTTCTATCTTGGCAAACCCTGTTCCATCTTGCATACACCACTTTAGAAATTCTAATCTTGTAACAAAACAGGAAGTCTTAACTTTAATTTCTTAAACAAAACCTGCTATTTGTTCCTTAGATCCAGTGCCAATAAAACTAGTAAACAGCATAATAGATGTTCTTTCAGCACCTTTTCTTAGCGTTATCAATAGCTCATTATTGAATGATGCAGTTCCTGATGCATTAAAAGTGTCAGTTATCAAACCATTACTTAAAAAGTCAGACCTAGACCAATATGCACTTAATAATCAGAGACTCATTTCAAATGTACCCTTTCTTTCTAAAATACTTGAAAAAGTAGTTTCAAATGAGCTTCAGTCTCACTTTAAAATCACATTTTAATAGAGATATTCCAGTCTGGCTTCCACACCAGTCATAGTACAGAAATGTCACTAATATGTGTTGTAAACAACATCCTGATATCCTTTGATTAAGTATATTCCACTATAATTATGATGTTAGATTTAAGTGCAATATTTGATGCCATTGACCATTCTGTTTTACTGAACAGGCAGTAAACTGACATTGGGCTTACAGGCAATATCCTTGCCTGGTTTAGTTCTTGTTTTTCAAATCAGTTCTAGTACATACAGAAATGTGTTGAGAGTACTCCATCATTATATTGGAACCTTTACTGTTTTCACTTTACATGCTTCCACAAGGACTACCATTAGAAAACATTAAGTTAACTTTAATTAATTTGCAGGTTACACCCAGTTATACCTTTCTGTTAGACCAAATGACATTTCTCAACATTGATGTTGCCCGTAATTACATGAGAACTTCTTGTCTTTGCACACAAATAAAAGAGAAATGTTAATTATTGGAGGGAATGTTGCTGATTCCAACAATGTATTTACATTATTCAATTCAGTTAGAATCACCATTAGAACATTTTTTTTCCATTTTAGAAATATTGGCAAATAAGAATGTTGTATAAATATGCAGGATACTGAGAAATTAATTCATGCATGTATTTCTACTGGGATTGACTACTGCAATGCCGTGTTCACTGGCTACTCAAATAGTTCTTTACACATCTTTCAGTTAATTCAAATTGCTGATGCAGGAATTATTACAAGAACAAGAAATTACAAACACATAACTCCAGCCCTTAAGTCCTTACACTAGCTTCTGGTTAGGCTTAGGGCAGATTTCAAAATCCTCTTTTTGCCTGGTGCCTTCACCCACCACAACCTATCGTCCATGGGGGAGAAGCAAAAGCTTTAAATTCATCAAAAATTTCAATCTCCGGTTTTCAACAGATCTCAATGTTTTAGAGTCTTCTGATACCGAAAACATCAATATCTCAATGATGGTTAAGTGTCTGTGTCTGTGTGTCACAGTTTCTTGAGGATGGTCAAAACAACTGGACAGAAAAATACCAAACTTGAAACTTAAGCGTATTATTTTTTGGGCCAAATCGTACAAGAGAGAGAGACACTCTAGAGGAACCCTCAAACACCATAATTTTGCAATTAATTATGAATTCTTCTTATCAGTTGCTATTGTAGTGACATATTTTATGATCAGAAAGATCAGCATCAGAGCGATAAATAATTACTGAAATGTTAAAGAATAGTTCGGGTTACTTGGTTCCTAGGGCGCAAAGCTGGCTGACGTTCACCCCAAATTTTTAATATATAGGTTCTTAAATAGCTACGGCCTGCTTACTTATTTGAATTTATCATTACTTGCAAATGATAGAGCACATTAAGATCTCAAGATGTCGGCCTGCTTGTGATTCAAGGGTTAATAAAATATCAATGGGAATTCGAGATTTTAGTTAGAGTCCCAGCAAAGCTGTGGAAATGTCTGTCTAGTATCAAAAGAAATGTCCCTTCAGTCTCAACTTTTAAATCCAAGCTGAAGACCTACTACTTCAGTTTAGCATACCCTGAGTACAACTGCTGATTAGTTGTGCATACTGCATCTATTCATTAGTATTAAAATGTAAGTAATATTTACAAACTCTTAATAACCCTCCCCTATTCTGTCTCTCTTGTTGGGACCCTCATGTGGCACTTGGTGCCACTGCTCTACTGCCAAGTTATTTGTTTGCCTATGGAAATGTCATCTCAGATAAAGATGAATGCGAATCATGGGGCACTTTCATTAGTTTGTTCAGCCCAGCACTGACTAAGCTGTAGAATGACCAGCAAGGGGAGGTGGCTAGTTGGCAAGGTCTCCAGGACTCTGATTGTGTCTGGTTTGTTCTTTTACAATCTGGCCATGGCTCTGAAATTAACTGAAGGATGGATGTTGAGTAGTTTCTACTTTGTTTTTAATGTATTTGAACAAATCTGCATCCTTATATGTGATAGTTTTGTATTTAGTGAGTGTTATAATCTGTTCTTGCATTTTGCCTTGATAGTTGCAGTTGTTGAGGAGTGCTGTGCAAGAACAAGTTAGTTTGTACTATTGTATTATATTTCTGAAGTGGCCATGACAGATACGTAATCTAGATCTGTGAAGAAGAATACTTGTGTTCTGTTTTGTGTATTGTATTTACCTCATTTTTGAGACCCATTGCACATTCACCTATCTAGAAGTCTAGAAAGGGGTTCCTGTCTGAATTGCATTTCCCAAGATTTCTTCCATTTTTTTCCTACAAAATTAGGGAGTCATTACTCTAGGGCTGTCAAAACACAGGGTCTGTTAAAGCTCATTGAGGCATTCCCTTTTTAATTTTGGGCTATCCAAGAAATAAATTGTTGTTGCTGTTGTTATTGGAGCAACACACCACCCCCACTGGTTACAATAGCTTCAGTTTATCCATATTTCCATTAATGTAGTGAAACCACTTTTTACAAATGTTAACAGGTGTGAAAAATGTTACCCAACTGGATGCAATAACAGTGGAATAGAAAACACTTAAATCCAAGCTACATATGGTACTAGATTTACAGTGTATAAAAATTCTGCTATGTAATTATAATGGATTATGAAACTACAGTTCAAAGCTCATTAGTATTCCATATAAATCTTGAATAGGAGACATTTTGTCTACAATGGAGTATATGAGAATCTCCAGTACATCTGTATTAAAGTGTGTTTAAAAAATAGAGAGGAAAATGGTCAAAATAAAATGGGAGCATATACTTCTTATGCTTTATAAATTTTATCGCACTTCACATTTAAAGATTTTAAAGTAATAATTTTAGTTCATTTATGTAGCTGACCGCAAAACTGTCTAAGTTAAGTGGTCAATAGTGTTTCTGTTTGTACTAATGTATGAACATACACTGCCTCTGAGCACTTAAACAATGCAAAATTGATACAGAGTTTCTGTGAATTCATAATGTTGTCATGGTAAGGAAGATAAACAGTAAATGAAAGACCACAGCAGTCTGAGTACATGCATCACTTCCTGTGCTCTGTATACAGAAATAACTATCAAAAAGGAACAGTGGAGGGCTTAGATTCAAAACAATTTTTACAAGACTAATATAAATCCTTTCAAAAACGTTTGACTCCTGTGGCGAGCGGCTGGGGGAGGTACCCAGCAGGGACACCCTGGAGGACCGGAAGAGGGATTACGCCTCCTCCAGACCACGAGAGGGCGACCGCCCTGGTGGCTATGGGGACCACGGGAAAGAAGCATGGAAGCTCAACCCTTTAGGGGCCCATTGCAGAAGTGCTGGGGGGACGAAGACCAGGGACACCCGGCAGAAGTTCATTGGGAGGCACCTGGAGCATGTCCGGGTGAAGATAAAAGGGGCCGCCTCCCTTCATTCAATGGCTGGAGTCGGGTGGAAGAATGACAGAGCTTGGAGGAGAGGAGTGGAGACGATCGGAAGGAAAGGCATTGTGAAGGGCCTGGAGTGTGGGTGATTAGTATGGGAGTACTGGGTTGTGTGTGTGCACTGTAAATAGAAATGTACAATAAACTTGTTTTTGGGTGCAAACCAGCAGTGTCTGCCTGTCTGTGTCCGGGCTGCTTGCCACACTCCATATTATTTTTTGTTTTTTACACTTCTCTGCAGGGTGGTCCAGATCTAATTATGCAGATCCAGATCATCTGGATGAATTTGATTTATGCGGGGACGATTCCAGTTTGGCGTGAAGACGATTCTTCATGTCATCAGTTCGCACACTTCTTAATGGTCCGGGATTTTTCAGGTGATTTTCTATGTAATAAACTTAATAAGTTATAGCATAATAAAAATTGTATAATTAGATCTGGACCACCCTATAAAAACATGAGATCTGTGTCACATATGAGTGAAAAATAAGAATTGACCTGTATTGTGAACACAGCTATTTCTGCATTTAAAAATCAAACATGATGATGTATGAAGCATGTTGTAATCAGGTGCTGGACTCTAATGGTTTGATTTCAACAAGATGGCAGCATTCATGAAAAGGAATTACAATCTGAAACAACAACACTGACAATAATAATTCAGCAAATTGAATAGACTAAAATAGGACACTTCAAAATGTATAATAACTAGTAATAATAAAAATAACTGCAGTGAAACAATAAAAACTCAGTGAACCCAGATCTGTACTAATGGAATAGGCTATATGCACACGGTAGTGCCGACCTACTTCTGATGAAATCTTAGCCAGCTCAATCATTTCTGCTGTTCATACTGCAGTTGTGATGTTTGTTTAGTGTCTAGAATGTCTAAGAAACAGAAGTTTAAGTTTCAGCATACAGATAGCTCTACAGCTGCACATTATTATGTCATTGTTGTGTTGTGTAATGTTGAGCTACCAGTAAGTACAACAAGGTACATATTTTTCATACATTTCCTTCCAGTGCTGAAAAATTAACTAAATGGATGGATGGATCTGAAGAGAGACCTTTATAATTAATCTCCATACCCGAGTGTGTAGCCGGCATTTTAAAAAAGAGGATTTTTGCGAGCCACGGTCTGAGACAGGGCAGTGACTGTCAAAGAAGGGAGCAGTCCCTGCGTTGTTTGAGTGGAACAATTTCTCTGTTCCACTTTCAAGACTGGGTGTTTAGCAGAGAAGAAAGTGACCAATGGAGGTTGCCACACCAGGTGAGGAAGAGGATGATAAAATCCTCGAGGACCACAACTACACATCGGCTCTGGATCCTGCAGTAGTGGACATGTCTGTCAGAGAGCATTAGTTAAGGAAAAAAAATGAAATCCTTACAATGAAGCAGTGGTTTGGCATTCACTATTTTGTTGGTTGCGGCAGAGACATTCGCTTTTTTAAAAGGTAATATGTCCTGCAGACTTATGTTTTATGTATTAAGCTTACATACGTATTCATCTGTCCCTGAATTAAATTTAATGACTAATTATTGAAATTCTGTTTTTTTAAAGAAGCCTAATGTGTAATCACATATTTGTCCCATTTAAGTTCATAATGGACAAAAGTTAAGTAATCGGGTGAAAAACACCATAGCTAGTCCATTTTGATATCAGCAACAGAAGTGAAGCAGCTGGCTGACACCAAATCAGGAAGATGTGTGCAAATAGCTAATTCTGAGACATCACGGACAACTTCCTGCATTTACACATTTTTTCCTGTCGGCCCCTAGAAATACGCTACACAGGTGTTCTACTCTATTTCAAACTCACTTACTGTATCACTCCACTGAAGTCAGCAACTATGAACAAACTTTTTTTTTTGAATACCAAATAAATATAAATATTTCAATAAAATGATATATTTGTATGGATATGTGTGATGATTACATCAAGGTTGCATTCTTAAAATGAACAGACTATGTATATATATTGTAGTACCCATACATACAAAGGGCTAAAGATTTAATAAAGATCTGATGAATTGTCTAGAAAATAATCTTTAATTACAAACTGAGTTAACCTGTGTAGATCCTCTTATGTACTTGAAGTACACCAATCCATTTATTTTGTCAAATTGCTTAGTCATTGTGAGTAGTCAGTGTTTACTTTGGAAGTATCAGGCACAAGGCAGGGATTTACTATGAATGTAACATTATTCCATTGCAGGGCATACTCATGTGCACACCCAGACATTTCAAATTAGAGATGCTAATTAGCCAAATCTGTTATGGAAGAAGATGATCCACTGTGGCAACCGAAAGAAGAAGAAGAAGAATTAGCCAAATCTGTACATTTTTGGAATATGGCAGGGAATCAGAGTACCAGGAGAAAATTGACATTCTGACTCAGAAAACCTGAAAATATCAGAAAAACAGTGGCCAGACCTGGGATTAAGGCTTGTGGTACCTTCCTCAGATGGGAGGCCAGAATAATGAAAGGACAGCGGGAGACTGCCTCCCATGGCAATATGAGACACCAGTATGCAGGGTGGCATGGGACTTTTACCCTGAAAATACTTCTCTTTTGAAGACACTGGAGTGAGCTACTAGGAGGCAGCTTCACTGATTTCTGAGAACTGAATTTGACCCAGAAATGGTTCTGTGGTAATCCTCTGATGTACTCTTCCCCAACCTTCATCTAGAATAGAGGAAAATAAAGAAGAATTAATTATGTAGTTTGAAGCTATTACGTGAGAAATTAATTTGAAGGAATAATCTTGATTTATTTTAACCGGATTTCACACTATTCCTACTTTCTGAAAGATACCTTTGGACTTCTAGACTATTACCCCTTTATTGTGTAGAAGAAGAAGAACACAGTTTTACATTTATATATCACTTCTCTCACTACTCAAAGTGCTTAACATAGAGATTGGATAGCCACTTCAACCACCACCAATGTGCAGCATCCACCTAGATGATATGCCAGCAGCCATTATTGCACTAGTACTCACTACACTTTAGCTATTAGGTGGTGAAGTGATGAGAGACACAGTGAGCCAATTAGGGACAGGAGATAAGTAGAAGTCACAGTGACCAGGCCGTGGTGGGCAATTTAGCCAGGACATCAGGAAATATGTAACTCTTTTTAAAAGATGTCCAGTGATCTTTTATGACCACAAACAGTCAGAAACTTAGTTTTATATCTCATCTGAAAGGACAGTGCCAGTTTTACAGCACAGTATCCCTGTCACTGAACTGGAGCATTGGGATCCACACACAGACCACACAGTTGGTCTCACATACACCTCTTCCAGGAGAAACCCAAGCTCTGGTACCAAAACATCCTTCGAAAAGCAACTTCTCCCAACCATCCAAGAACAGTTTGGTGACAAACAATACTTTTTCCAGCACGATCGAGCACCGTGCCATAAAGCAAAAGTAATACCTAAGTGGATCAGGGAACAAACACATCAAAATTTTAGATCCATGGCCAGTAAACTCCCCAGAACATAATCCCCTTTAGAACTTCTGGTCAATCTGAAAGAGGCAGATGGACAAACAAAAAGCCACAAATTCTAACAAACTCCAAGCATTGATTATGCAAGTAGGGACTACCATCAGTCAGGATTTGGCTCAGAAATTGATCGACAGCATGTCAGGGCGAATTGCAGAGGTCTTGAAAAAGAAGGGCCAACACTGCAAATATTGACTCTTTGCATACACTTAATATAATTGTCAATAAAAGCCTTTGAGACTTATGAAATGCTTGTAATTATACTTCAGTATACCATAGAAACATCTGAAAATAGCTAAAAACACTGAAGTAGCAAAAGTTTGTGAAAAGCAATATTTGTGTCATTCTCAAAACTTTTGGCCATGACTGTACAGTACAAAAATAATTGTATACTTCCAGAAATTGTGGTTTCACAATGTTATTCAAGATACAATTCAAGAAAGAGTCCATGTGCAACAAATTAAGGCACTGTTTCATTTATATGAACAATAGAAATAATTGTACAGTTCTGGTGGACCCAATCACTACATCAAATACTGAGGTTATAAATACTAAATATTATCTGGTAAACAAAGTAATTTAAAATGAACTAATAAGACTTTTTTATTAATTCTCACTATAATCTAAATATTCATGTTCTTCCCATTTGCACTAAATTCTTTATAGCAACAGGTAATGTTGCCTGCAGGGTATGTTTGTGTATTTCAGAACTCTTAGTCAAAAAATATTAAAAGGAAATTGCAAAATTCTATAAAATCTAGTATTCACTATTTTTAAATTTTCTTCCAATGAATAAATTCAAATGATGAGAAACTGTTGGTTTTAAACAAGTGCAACAAAATCACTTTCTTTAAGAGGATTGCTGAGGTAATTTCTCCACTAAGATTACATTTTGATTAAATTTGATTTATAAATTTAGTGTATGGTAGTGTTCAGAGAGCCTGAACAGTTTTACATCATGAAGTACCTTTCTTCAACCTTTTTCATTTAACAGTCTAAACCCGTGAATCCAGCTGAAAAGCCACTCCATGCAATTGAAACAGCAAGTGGTAAATGTTCTGTTAACTCTTTTTAAATATTACCATTTAACTGACCATGTTGAGGTATGGACAGAAGTAAAGCATGAAACAAGCAATTTTTTTTTTCTCTCATATTAGTACTGACTGTAAATAAACACATGATAAAACAGAACACACTTTTGAAGATATGCCACTGTCACTGTTAAGGCAAAAGTAAATAAAGAAACAGAGTTAATGTGCTGTAATGCTGTAGCTCTAAAAACCTTGGTAAGTATGAGTAACACTGTTTTTAATGTAGAATAATTTATTTCTTTAAGTGTTTATTAATTTTTTTCAAGGGGGTACTGATCACAGAAGGAGTGTTGTATTTTTTATAGAATGGCTTTATTTGTCAAAATAGCAAGACATTTATCCTATTAAAGATCACTGTACATAATCAGAAACAGAAGAGAAACTACATAATTCTCCCCAAGGTTCAAAACTGCAAAATGCATTATACAAAAATATGTCCCCCTTTACATCCTTCTTTGTTTTGTCTTAGCTTTCTCTCTCTGGTCACTCTTATATTTTATTCTAGAATTTGTTGACAGCTATTTGTAAATAATAGGTGTTAAACCACTTGAAACTCTACATTACAATAATGGAGATAGATCTTTACTAGTTTTTATGCTCATCAATCATCCTCATTCTGGAGAATAATGCTTATATAATAATTTATTTTAACAAGGTTAAAGGTTACAGTTTATTTGAGTTTTAAAATGAAATTCAAATTGCACTATAATAAAAGAACCACTTAAGCAGAATATTTAAATTAACAGAATTAACTGTTATTGAAACCCCCTCTATTCTTTTTCACTCGTTGTTATCATGCTGTGGTAATTAGTGCCTCTACTACAACTCCTCCTCATAAAATGGGGCACCAGAGATATAGGAAAGGTTGGTATTCAAATTGGATTCAGTTTCTTTCTCATTATACTTTAGTTTATACAGTTATAGATTTCAACATATATTTACAGCATTGTGGAATGCCTAGAAAGGAGAAGGTGACAAGCTGGCCTTGGTAATCAGAACTGCAAGTATGTCATTTTCTATGAGAAATGAAGTTTTTGCTTTCCCCTCCTCTACTGTCAACTGGATGTGTTTCAATTATAATGAATGAATGTGTTAAGGTTAAGTAATTTACTGCAAAAATGTGTGAATACTCTAAGCCTGGGTTGGCACAGCGGCACAGTGGTTCACGTCCTGCATGGTGTGTGTATGTTCACCCCATGTCTGTGTGGGTTTCCTTCAGGGTCTCCAGTTTCCTCCCACAGTCCAAAGATATGCAGCCTTGGCGCTTTGGCAATGGTAAATTGGCTTTAGTGTGTGTGTGTTCACCTCACAATGGACTGGCACTCTGTCTAGGGTTTGTTCCTGCATTGCAACTTATGCAAGCTGGGATAGGCTCCAAGTGACCCTGGTCTGGAATAAGTAAGTTAGAAAATTACATGACAAGAGTCTCAGCTTGTATTCACGAAAGAGAGTCATTCACATTTATATTAAACTAGCGAAACACCTGTTTACTAAAACAGGCTTAATGGCACAATTGTAAGTTTAGATCGTGTCATGCATTTACAAACCTCTTTTCACCAGATATGCATAACACCCCTTTTGCTTTGTGCATCTTGTTGCTTTTTTCATTAATTATTCATCATCAGACATTCTAGCTCTTACATTAGATCACTGTTGTGGACTCCAGACGACATTATGCCTGGGCACAGATGCTGGACATTTTATCATTTTATACAAATATAAATTATATCTATATAAAAAGATTAACTGTCAAATGAGGTATCTTAATATCAACATTTTTATTTCATTGTTAAAGTTTTATATTTATGTTATATCTGATAATTAGTTTGAGAATATTGTCTGAAGAGAGCACCTAAAATTGAATCTTAGTGGCAATAGCTTCTAGTATCACAATCACATTTAGAGGCAATTGAAGGAGTCATCTTTGCTAACCAATTGCAAATTGGCATAATTAACACTGCTTCCTCACAATTTGTTGCAAGGGACCAGGGGGTAAATGCCAGCATGGTTGCGGTCAGTGTAAGGACTGTGTGCATTTTGCCAGTTTTCTCCAATTAGTCTGATTTCTTGAAGATATTTAGGTTAGGTTATTTGATCTCTAGATTAGCTTACTGTGGATATGTGAGTGAATATATCCGTGATGAACCTGTGTTCCAACCATAGTTGTTTCTTTGCATTGCAACTTTCTGATGTTGCTGAGAAAGCCATCATCTCCTTGCCACTCTAACAGATTAAATAAGTTGAGAAAATGGATGGACAAATGAATGCTTTGAAAAACATAGTGCTTTTAAATAAATGTAAAATGACTTTTTTCCAATTAAAAATTGGTGTGGGTTAACTACATAAGTCACATGTTATTTCCTTTACATACAGTTTATTAACTGATAGGGAAAGAATGGCCTGGAAATGTAAAATACAAGTTATTTAAGTTAATTTTTTTACTTTTCACCTTATTATCCTGGCCAAACAAGTCAGACAAGCCAAATGTAAGATATCAGAAGTGATCATGCTTAAACACAGAGACATACAGTAAAATATGCTGGTAGCAAACATCTGTCAACATGGGCAGCATTCACCTTAGATCCCCTGGGACTGTCTGATTCTAATGCCAATCAGCATCATTCGCAGTCAGTCAGTCAGACATTAAAACATTAAGAATGAGTACAAATGTCTGCTCGTCTGGCCAATTGAGGCCAAACCCTCAGCTTTCTGTTATAAACTGGTGAAGAGTTCACTCATTAGAAAGCATTTGTTTGGATGTGCACACTGCTTAACAAATCAGAGAATCTAAAATAATGAATTGCTTAATCCTCCTTTTTTCCGTCAGTTATTTTTGGTAGTAATTAAAATTATTATGTTTCTTTTAAAATGGATTAGACAGTATTAGACAATCCAAAGAAACATAATTTACAATGTGATAGTTTGTAATAATATAAGTAAACTTGCATTACAGTATATTTTTGAAAGGAACACTTTGAAAACACATCATATCTCAAAAGGAAAAAGATTATTTTGTCAGGAGCTACATGCTCCTGGTAGGGCTTCCCAAGGCAAACAGGTCTGAGGTGAAGATCCAGATGAACTTGATCCTAACACCCCAAATGGATTTAAATCAAGGATCAGCATTTCCCTTGCCCGGGAAAGGGTACCCGGGGCTCCACCCTGGAGCCAGGTCTGGGGGAGGGACTCGCTGGCGAGCGCCTGGTGGCTGGACCTTAGACCACGGGGCCCAGCCGGGCTCAGCCCGAAGGAGGAATGCTGCCCCGCTCTCTTGTGGGGGACGGGTGCAATGTGATATGGGTGGTGGCCAAAGGCTACTGAAACTGGCTCTTGGGACATGGAATGTTACCTCTCTGGCAGGGAAGGAGCCTGAACTGGTGCGAGAGGTTGAGAGGTACTGGCTAGATATAGTCGGGCTCACCTCTACGCACGATCTGGGCTCTGGAACCATTCCTCTTGAGAGAGGCTGGACTTTGTTCCACTCTGGAGTTTCTGTGGGCGAAAGTCGTCGAGCGGGGTGGGCTTGCTTATGGCCCCCCCGGCTCGAGGCCTGCATGTTGGGGTTCTCCCCGTTGGGCGAGAAGGTTGCTTCCCTGCACCTTCGAGTTGAGGGAAGGACTCTGACTGTTGTTTGCGTTTTTGCGCTGAACGGTAGTTCATAGTACCTAGCCTTCTTGGAGTCCCTGGAAGAAGCACTGTGAGGCGCAGCTCCTGGGGACTCTATCATCCTGCAGGGAGACTTAAACGCTCCCGTCGGCAACAACAGTGAAACCTGGAGAGGTGTGATTGGGAGGATCTCAGCCTCAGTTGTTGGACTTCTGTGCTGGCCATGGATTGTTCATAACGAACACCATGTTTGAGCATAAGGGTGTCCATAAGTGCACTTGGCACCAGGATGCCCGAATTCGCAGCTCAATGATCGACTTTGTAATCATGTCGTTGGATCTGCGACCTTATGTCTTGGACACTCGGGTGAGGAGAGGGGCTGAGCTGTCAACTGATCACCACCTGGCTGTAAGTTGGATCAGATGGCGGGAGAGGCTGCTGGACAGACCAGGCAGACCCAAACATATAATGAGGGTCTGCTGGAAACGTCTGGCAAAGGAACCAGTGAGAAAGATCTTTAACTGCCACCTCCGGCGGAAATTCAACCTTTGAGTCTGAATGAGCCATGTTCCATGCCTCCATTGTCGAAGCAGCAGAACAAAGCTATGGCCGCCTCTCATGGTGGCAATCCACGAACCTGGTGGTGGGCATCTAAGGTTCGAGAGGCCATCAAGTTGAAGAAAGAGTCCTATCTGGTTGACCAGTGGGACTCCAGAGGCAGCTGAGGGGTACTGGTGGGCCAAGCATGTGGCGGCATCGGCTGTTGCAGAGGCAAAAACTCAGGCATGGGAGGAGTTTGGAGAAGCCATGGAAAACGACTTTCGGTCGGCACCGAGAAGGTTCTGGCAAACTGTCAAGTGCCTCAGGAGGGGAAAGCGGTGCTCCACCAACACTGTGTATAGTGGAGATGGGGCCCTGCTGACTTCAACTACAGACGTTATTGACCGGTGGAAGGAATACTTCGAGGATCTTCTCAATCCCACCATCATGTGGAGGAAGCAGAGCTAGAGAACCCCAGGGTGGCCCGTCCATATCAGGGGCGGAGGTCACCGAGGTAGTTAAAAAGCTCCAAGGTGGCGGGGCCCCTGGGGTGGACGAGGCTCACCCTGGGTTCCTCAAGGCTCTGGATGTTGTGGGGCTGTCCTGGTTGACACATCTCTGCAACATCGCATGGACATCAGGGGCAGTGCCTCTGGATTGCCAAACCAGGGTGGTGGTCCCCCTTTTTAAGGAGGGTGATCGGAGGATGTACTCCGACTATAGGGTAAGATCTATTCAGGGGTGCTGGAGAAGAGAGTTTGGACGATGGTCGAATCTTGGATTCAAGAGGAACATTTCGGATTCTGTCCAGGCCGTGGAACACTGGACCAGCTCTACACCCTGGCCAGGATCCTGAAGGGGGCATGGAAGTTTGTCCAACCAGTCCACATGTGTTTTGTGGATTTGGAGAAGGCAATCGACCGTGTACCTCAAAGCATCTTTTAGGGTGTTCTCCAAGAGTACGGGGTACAAGGCTCGTTGTTACGAGCCATTCAGCCCCTGTACAGGAGGAGCAGGAACTTAGTCTGCATTGCCATTAATAAGTCAAACTTGTTTCCTGTTGAGGTTGGACTCTGTCAGGGCTGCCCTTTGTCACAGATTCTGTTCATTAGTTTCATGGACAGAATTTCTAGGCACAGCCAAGGAGTGGAGGAGGTCTGGTTCGGTGACCTCAGAATCTTGTCTCTGCTATTTGCGGATGACGTGGTTCGGTTGGCTTCATCGGACAGTGACCTCCAGCTCTCACTGTAGCAGTTCACAGCTGAGTGTGAAGCAGAGGGGATGAGAGTCAACCACTTTATATCCTCTAGGCCATGGTTCTCTGCCGGAAAAGGGTGGAATGCTCTCTCTGGGTTGGGAACACATTACTGCCTCAAATGGAGGAGTATCTTGGGGTCTTGTTCACAAGTGAGGGAAGAATGGAGTGGGAGGTTGATCAGTGCAGCATCCGCAGTAATGCGGGCTCTGCAACAGTCTGTCGTGGTGAAGAGAGAGCTGAAACAAAAGGCGAGGCTGTCGATTTACCAGTCGATCTATGTTTCTACCCTCACCTATGGCCACGAGTTTTGGGCAGTGACCGAAAGAGCAAGATTGCGGATACAAGCGGCCAAAATGAGTTTTGTCTGCAGGGTGGCTGGAATTTCCCTTAGAGATAGGGTGAGGAGTTCAGTTATCTGGGAGAGACTCGGAGTAGAGTCTTCTCTACTCAATGCTTCTTCGCATTGAGAGGAATCAGTTGAGGTGGTTCAGGCATCTGGTCAGGATGCCCCCTGGACACCTCCCTGGGGGGGGTGTTCCAGGCATGTCCCACTGGGAAAAGGCCACGGGGCAGACCCAGGACACGCTGGAGGGATTATATCTCCCGGCTGGCCTGGGAACGCCTCATGGTCCCCCCAGATGAGCCGGAGGAGGTGGCCGGGGAGAGGGAGGTCTGGGCTTCCTGAATTCAAAGACACCCCAAAAATCAAATTGAAAAAATAATATGGCAGGCTAGTCCATTCTGCCAAAATTTCATTGCAGCAACTCAAAATTGTACTCAGTACTTTGTATGGCCCCCACGTACTTGTATGCATGCCTGCATGGCCATCGGACCTTACTCTTATTCTATGTTAATTAATGTTGACTTATTTTATTTTCTTACTGTGTCTTTTATTTTTCTGTTCTTCATTATGTAAAGCACTTTGAGCTACATTTTTTGTATGAAAATGTGCTATATAAATAAATGTTGTTGTTGTTTTGGGGGTTGTTTCATTGTTGTCCCTTTAGTGTACCTGCTGTTAATTTCATTAACACCAAAGCAGCTGAAACTGATTAACAACGCCCCTGCTACTTAACTGACCAAATCAATATATGGAAGAGAAGGTCTGTGATACGGTTTGCATATATATATATATATATATATATATATATATATATATATATATATA
>JANRMT010062806.1:15770333-15826199 GCA_026402145.1 Polypterus bichir lapradei | reverse complement strand
ATATATATATATATATATATATATATATATATATATATATATATATACTGTTTTTGACAATAACATTGAGGTGCTGTTTTAAATTGTGCATGCAATCTCAAGACTCAGATCAATTGTTGAGAATTGACATGTTCAATAAGTTTTAAGGATTTTTTTCATGCTAGCATCAATGCTCCATATACCCCATTCTTAGCTGTAATAGCAGGAATGTTTTTCAAATTTACAAAAAATGTTTCACTGTAGAACACAATTTCCCATGGTAAATGAATGTATACCATGATTGTGAACAAGTAGCTGACATGAAACACATCAAACATATCCTTAATGCATTGAGAAATTGGCTCCCTTTTTGAAGGTTTTGCTGTTTTAATTTAAAAAAAATGTGTTAAATTAAGTGCAGTCCTACCTCCTGTTAAATGTAACTTGTCCCGTTTGCTTTGATTAGGAATAATACTGTGTCTTTAAATAAGTTTCTTTTTTTGCTTTTACTTTAAATAATTAAGGTGATATTTAAATTAAGCTGATTCATGAAACTCCAGACTTTGGTTTGAACAACCATCAAGACCATTCATTTAGGTTGTGCTGCTGACCTCACAGCTAAACTTGTTTCTGTTTCTCTGTTTCATCACCACCCCATCACACAACAAGTGACAAAAGCTTCTGTGCAGCCAGCTCTGATACTCGGTATACAAGCTAGAACCAGGAAGGTTAAACACTTTGCTAAAGTCTGTTGTTCAGCCTCTGAATCATCGGTACCAAGGGAACAGTCATTTTCTACTCAGATTTCATCAACAGCCATTCACTCAGTGAACTCCAAAGCCCCCACCTTCAAAAATTGTACTTTGGAGTTGAATGGTGTGTGTTTTTCTCTGCTATTGCATAATAGGGCAGAAGTGTCGCTGCTTAATTTTGCACTGTCTAACAATTTTTCTGTCACCTGACTGTCACTGCTCCCTCTGCTGTTCTATATGGTTATGGTAGAACTAAAATTGAAACAGTGGGCACACAATCCCTGCCTGTATGCTATGGTCAAAATACTTTCCTTACTTTACATTTCATGTCACCAGCAATGGTCCCAGCTTGTTAGGACTGGACTTATTTTACTTGACACTGATGGGTCAGCTGTCCTCACTGTCAGCTCACTACAACAACAGCCAACTCTTTTTACAGGTTTGGGCTGTCTCTTTTCACCATCAGCCTCTGCCTGACCCTTCCATACACCCTGTCATCTAATCTCTCCATTAAGTTGTTCTGGTTCTCCAGGATAGTGTAGCCACTGACCTACACACCCTGTTAGAGGTTGGCATCATTGAACAAGTTAATGTCTTGCTGTAAGTCTCAAACCTAGTGATATCCAAAAAAAGACAGGGTTTTGTGACTGTGCATTGACCTCAGGGCTGTAAACAGAGCAGTAATACGAAATAAATACCAAGTTTAAAAGCTGAGAAGCTCACCACCCACTTCCATAACTTTATAGTTTTTTCCAAATTGGACCTTCACTAGGGCTACCTGCAGATTCATCTCCAACGTAAAAGCAGAGATTTGACTGCCTTTGTCTACCACAAAGGGGTATTTCATTATACTAGGGAACAGTTTGGCATCAGTTCTACGCACAGCTGTTTACTGAAAGTGATGTCTACTATCTTTGCTGGAATTTCTGGGCTGGCCATCCATCTGGATGACATTGCTGTGCATGGCCCAACCCCAGCTGCCCATGATAAAAGCCGCCACAGTGTGTTCAAAGTATTAGCTACTCATCGCCTCACAATGAATGACAATAAATGTTTCTTCTCAGTGCTTTCCACTGAGATTTTGGGATTTTGTCAGACTGCTGATGGCCTCTCCACTCCAGTCTCATGTGGAAGCAATCCAGTGCACCACCAATCCCACAAATGAAACCCTGATGGCTTCACTTCTTGGAATGACTGCTTACTATCTTCAGCTCTGCCACCACAGCCCCACTATGTCACTTACTAAGGAAGGAAGTTCCTTAGTCCTGTACTCCCATCTGCTAAGAGACTGTCAATTTCTTGAAGGTACAGTCTACATCTCCACCTATCCTACATCATTTTGATGTCTCTTGCTCAACCTTTGTTACGTGTTATACTTCCAGTGTAGCACTAGGAACAGTGCTGTCTCTGCCACATAATGGTACTGAGAAACCTATTGCTTTGGCCTCCTGGACTCTAATTTCAGCTGAACAAAAGTAGTCTGTGGGTGAGTGTGAAGCTCTAGCTTGAGTCTGGTCTTGTGAATAGATGCACAAGTTTCTTTATGGGCAGGTTTCACATTACACACTGACTGTTTTGTACTCATAGCAGATGTCCTCTGCTTCCCCTACTCCAGCACAGATGCCGGCCATGACTATAGCAAACCAGGACTTGTTCTACTGCTCTACTCTCTGCTGTGAGCCATAGTATCCCTACAGGAGCTTCAATAGGCCCCTGAATATGACTCTGTCATCTTCATGTTCCAGCTGCAGGTTTTCATTCGTACAGGTTGGCCCTCAGAGATCTCGAAGGAGCTGTTTCCATACTACAGAATACATTTTTTGTAATTTTATTGGTATTATTTGAAAAAAAAACAATATTCCATACAATCATGTAAAGCTTGACAAACCATAATTCAACCCCTGCCCGAGAGAAAGAGAGGAGAGCCAACAACAAGAGCAAATCTATAAGAAAAAAAATAGAGAATGACTTTTTCCCAGATATAAATGCTTATTCTAAGATTTAAATAATTAGATCTTGCCATATTTTAAAAATGTATTCAACAGATCCTGTAGTAAAAATTTAATTTATTCCAATTTTAATTCGTATACGATATCAGTTACCCAGTGACTTATAACAGGTAGGCTAGAATTTCTTCCAGCTGAGCAAGATAACTCTATGTGCTAGTAGTGTGGCATTACAATCAATTTGTCCTTCTCCACTTTAAGCCCATCTGTTAGTACACCAAACACATCTGTTAATGGGTTAGGAGTAATTGTGACACAAAGGCTGTCTGATAGGCATTCAAACATTTTTGTCCAGAATAATATTAATTTGGTGCATACCCAAAACATGTGACCCAGTCTGGCTGGAGCTAAATTGCAATATTCATATGTTGAATCTTACCCTGGATACATTTTGGACAATTTTAATGAGATAAATGTGCTTGACAAAAGATTTTAAGTTGGACGATTGAATGTTTTGTACATATGGATCTGAAAATTATTCTATGCATGGCCTCCTTCCACTCCTTTTCAGAGATAAGTGAAAAAGCCTTTCCCCATCGTACCCTGGGATCTTTGAAAGGAAGAGACTTTAAGAAGTTTTTATATATTGTTGAGATGCTGTCTGAGTCTTTAAGACTGACCAATATTGCCTCTGGAATAGGAATGGTTGGGAGATGAGGAAAATCGGGCAGGTTCCTTTTAGTGAAGTTTCTGATTTGCAAGTAGTGGAAAAATTATGTTGGTGGGAAGTTAAATTTAAAGCACTTGATTGTGATCAATCTGTTACAATTTAATGATGCACGGAATGGCTTAACTATTCCAACTATCATGGCTGCCTTAACATTGTTATAAGACATCGCAAATGGAAGAATTACAAGAGACCTTGTATTTAGAGATCATACTGATTTCTTGATTTAGATTTTCAAGAGCTATCCTCTTGGATCTGTGTTTTGTTATAATACTAGGATGTATACTTGATATTATTTTTATTATGATATGCATTAAAGTATGTATAATACATTTTACAGTATAAATTGTTAACTGCATTTAAATAATTTATACTGTTAATAATAATACTGGGGGCACGGTGGCATGGCAGAAGCACTGCTGCCTTGCAGTAAGGGGGTCACACCCTGGGTGTTCCCTGCCTGGAGTTTGTATGTTTCCCTGGTGGGTTTCCTCCAAATGCTTTGGATTCCTTCCAAAGGCATGCAGGTTAGGGGATTTGATGATGCTAAATTGACGCTACTAGTGTATGTGTGTGCTTGTATTCACCCCACAATGAGCTGGCGCCCCATCCTGGGATTGTTCCTGCCTTGTGCTCGATGCTTGCTAGGACTGGCATGATCCTAGATGGATGGATGGGTGGAATAATTAAACATGTATAATGAAGATTTTTTAATGTTCCTTAAAACTTTTCAAGTATTGGCGATGTAAGCTTATACCTGGTTTCACATTTATTACAGATGCTTATTGTGTGGCAATTGGTTAAGTGGAGAAAGAAAACAGAAGGACAGGAATTGGGGGTTGGTACATTTGATAGAGACAATACTGCTGCAGTAAAGAAAATCCATCCAGAAGAACATCCATTAAATTCCCAAGACACCTTGCCACTCTAAAAAGTGATTGCAAAAACAGCTGTACCTTCAATGCAGAGAATATTTATGGCATTTGTGACAAACCTCCAGGAGGCTAGATGTATAAATGAGTATCCTACTGGTTTAATTAAAATAATGTGTAAATGTTGGGGTTGTGAGTTGGAGGTGAGGGACACTGGAACAAAAGTCAATGGATGTTCTTCTGAGTGGGGTTTCTTTATTGTAACTATGCTGTCTTTATCAAACGTACCAAATCCCAGTTCCTATCCTTCCGCTTTCTTTCTCAACATAACCAATTACCACATAATAAACATCTTTGTGATAGTAAAACTTGCTTTAAACTTAGAAGACTGAGTGTTCAGAAATTTTAAGGAACACTGAAAAATTTTTGAATACATGTTTAATTTTTCCATCCAGGGTCACACCCATCCCAGCAAGCATCATGCGCAAGTCATTAACAATCCATTGCAGAGCGCCAAAGCTTATCACAAAGTAAATATGAGCACACACATACACAAATAGTGTCAATTTAGCATCACCAAATCCCATAATTTGCATGCTTTTGGAAGAAAACTGAAGCACACTGAGGAAACCAACCAAGAAAACATAAACTTGAGGCAGGGAACACCCAGGACATTACCCATTTTCTACGAAGCAGCAGTACTACCGCTGCGCCCACAAGTTTAATACATGCTTTAATGCATTTCATCATGATAATGATATCAAGTATATATCTTAGTATTCAAAAACGTTCAGACAGTTGTAATATCATGAATGTAACATATTCTATGTGGCGATGACTGTCTGAATGCTCCTGTCAGCATAAAACAAAGTCCATATAAGAAGCACATAGCTATTAACGACTGGATTGGTGAACACATAGAATTAGAAGAATTTAACGGGCTACATTAGTCACGATGGGGTTTGAGAAACTCTAGTAAATTAAACATCAATTTTAAGAAGTATACGATATTCTACTTTAATGACAAAATAAACTACGAGATGAAAGTTGAAATTTCAAGATTAATGTTGACATTTCGAGATTAAAGTCAACATTTAACCTTTAATCTTGACATAGACCTTTTTTCCTTCATTGTGTCCCTATATATATATTTTTCTTCTCTGTGGCTCTAATATGCCTCCATATGTCACTCAGATGGTGAGCTGCGACTTGCCTTTTTATGTCAATTTTGATATCTGACCACCTTTTTATCTTTGGGCACTGTGCAACTTTCTGAACTTGAATTTTTCAATGAATCTGCCACACTTTGTCACTCCATCAGTTTCCTTTTGTTGTTTATACCACTGCTTAAGTTACCAAATAGTATGTTTTTCCTTGCCTTCATTTCACTAAGCAAGCCCTCTATTTCCCATTTGCTGAAATTCTTCTTTTTTCATATGCTTTAGCCATTGTCTTTTAACAAAACACTGGAAGGGATTAATTGTATTGATTTGCATATTCAAATAGGCAAAATTCTGGGGTCAGTCAGGGTGGGACTGTAGGTGTGTGAATATGTGTTTAAATTCATGTTGAATGGGATTTATAAAGAGAAAGTGCATAGAATTTTGCCTGCACACAGTTTTATGCATCTGCATTTTTTGTGCATATGCACATTTCTAGTTTTGTCCATACACCATGCTTTAATGTGAGTTCTATGCAAAGCGTTATATATGAGGCCTCTGGTGAGGTTGACATTCATAAAAAAAGGCAATTCATATTTTTAAGTTATCTCATGTTCTTCAATTGCTGCATAAAAGTAATCCTTTATCAATGCAATTATAGACTAGAGCAGCAGAACTCATTCTGGCCAATAAGTGAGCAGCAGTCATATGGTACACAAGAGGACAAAAAAAATGCAAGTAAAATTAGATCTTAAAAAGCCCATCGATACAACAGCTGAACTTCGGTCTCCATGCACAACTGCACTTCAGTTGTACTGCTCAGTCTCATGGTTCTGCTGATGTGAGACTCCAATCATCTTCTCTCCCACCATTTCTCTTATTCTCTTTTTTGTCCATTACCTGCACCAAATTGAAAACCTCACACTACTCACTTTGGGTTCACAAGGGATGTTTGCGAAATAGATCATCCCAGTTAACTGCTGCATTTCTTACCCCTTCCCCCTCCCTCCCAATCCTGCAGAAGCAGGCTGCACAATGTATCTCTCAATTTCTCACATCCAGCCCACCAGCATTACAAGATTTTTAGTTTTTGTAAACTTGTTTGGTGTATAATCATTTTTATAAGTTTTAGAAGTTGTAATACTAAGGCAGAAGAATATACTGTACAATAAAGAACAAATTATGAATAATAAAATACCTAACATTTCATTTTTGTTTTATTACTATTAATGAACAGCTGCAAACAAGCAATGCTCAGTAACCTTTGTCTTTTCTTAAAAAACAAATATAGGAAAATAATGAGGGTAGAAGCAGAATTGCACTAAAACCCGACTTTGACAATAATAACCATACAAAACATAAAGATACTGGTACCATGAAGTAGACTCAGCATTCATGGTATTTCTAATTTTTCAAAAAGTTAAACCCTGTCCTAGAATAGCACATCATTAACTACTTTAGTACATTTATGTTTAATAGAATGTCCAGTGGAAGCTGGGTGCTGTTTTGGCCTTGGAACTCCTGCAAGTTTATTTTATCCAGCATCTTGCCTAATGGAGTTTTTGTTCTCCTGTTGTCCCTGGCTTTCTCGCCATAGCATTGGACTTATTATGATCATCAGAGACTTAAACAATAAGTTTAACAGTTAATCAATATGGAAGAACTCTCCCATTTCTACGTATTACTTACTTGTTTATATGTTTTGTGTTAATTTGTATTTATTTATGTTATTTTATTTATCTTTTTTATTTCATTTTGTCTAATTATTTTATTATCTTTTGTAATTGCAATTTTTCTAACTTCTTGTGAAGCACTTTCAGTTACCTGATGTGCTATAAAAAATAACATTACTGTCGTTATTTATTGTACTGCTTTGGCTCTTCCTATTTCATTACCCTTACCTTCTGTTTAGTTACTTAATAAATGTATGTTTTTAAATATTTTGGCATCCTTGGGGTTTTACTGGCAAGGACAATAATAATAAAGAATATTTTCTCAGCAAGTGAATGAGTTATACTGTATAACATGCCCTGTCATAAAGACAGTGGGACATTTTAATAACCCATGTTTGTGACAAAGAATATTATATAATTTATTTGAATGGCAAGAAAATATTATGTATTCTTGAAAATGGGCAAATATTACATTCTCAATTAGGTAGACAAATGATAATTATTTCTTCTTTTTCAAGTTGAACCTCGCCAGATTTCATTGGTCACATTGACTTTAGGTCTTCCCCAGGCAAACAAAACTCCCACACCTGGCTCCAGGACAAAGCTCAGGTGTCCTTATTCTGGGCAAGATTTACTTAGATCTGTTTAGAACAATTAATTATAAGAATCATCCTTTTAATTTTTCTTTGGCTGACCATCCCTAACAATCAATCTGCCTATTAGGGGCACATACCATTACACAGTTTAACAATGATTTATCCCCACAAACCACCCTACAATTCCAAGATTACAATCCCAAGAGGGACTTAAGAATTCCAAAACATAGGCTGAACACTATTTAAAATTTTAAATTCTCTATTTGTAATTTCAAAACTATTACTAAACATCAAACTAAACAGCAATACTCAGTCTGAGTTTATTAAATTTATATAAGCCTTCATTATTTTAAGAAGTTGCTTAGGTAAAATCACAGGGAGCAAAGATTATGCACAAGTATCACAGCCTAACCACAGACATGACACCCAGCCTAGACAGCCCAGCTATGTCTGACTCTAACGCCAATTCAGCATCATTTGGAACAAGTCAGGGTCAAACTTTAAAACACATGGAGGGTAAGCACAAATGTCTGGCCAAATGAGGCCATACTCTCTGAGCTCTCCTTTAGACTGGTGGAGAGGTCACTCAGTTGATTAAAGCATGTGTCTGATGCTGTAACAAAGCAATGTCATTCTACTCATATGTGCAACACAAATTGCAAAACTTTATTCTTTAAGCTAAGTTCTACCAGTTTCTTTTAAACTATTTTCTTTTGCAGTGTCAGCAAAGGTATGGACTATTAGTATGTTTTGATATTCTAATGTACCTCCCTGGGATTACTACTGTGAGGTGCAAGAGGGAAAAAAATGCTTTACTACAGTGCACTTTATTAAACAAAAGTGTAGCATTTTTAAAGATGTAGGTTTAATGCACCTGAGCCAGATGAAAATTAAGGATGAAAATTAAGTTATGTTATCTACGTGTAAACTAGTAGCTGAGTTACTTGAAAATTTGAAAGCAACTTATACAGAAAGAGATAACTTCCATTAAAATAAGTGAATGTGAAATAGTGTATTTACTCAGAAACTAGCCACTGCAATGACCAGAACTAACCTGATATTGAAAATCACTAAACTTCTCCTAACTCTGAATCCAGGTACTCACAATAAGCTCATGATGCTTTGATATCTATTTTGAATATCAATCTACTGTATTCTCTATTACGGTTAAAAGGTCTTATTATAACGACGTGAACTTGGTGTTAAGATGCTTGATGTGCACATTTCACACTTGGCATAGGACAGTTCACCTAGCATGTCATTAATTAGCTCCAATGAGCAAGAGAAGCATACATGCACAAAGAAAGGCAAATCAATTTATTTATTTGGGTTGAATCAAAAAATGTAAGTGAACACTGACAGTCACCTCTTTGCTCTCCGATTTCATAAGCAATGAATGGATACAAGTTTAGTGCCTTTGCTTATTAAAATATGTAAAAAACATAACACCATGACCAGTACTGAGATAAGCTGTCCTCCCTGATGTTGACACTGTAGAACCTGTTAAATTAGGTATGTGCGGTAACTGCTTTTTATAAGTATCCAGTGACATTAATGTCTGGGGTGAAATTGCTGTTGATTCATTTGAGGTGATTTGGGCATTTAGTCAGATTTCAGCCTGTAGATAAGAGTGCATCTCTCACTTGATCTAAGGGCATAAAGAGTTGTGGAATGTTGTTAGGTTAAGGAGGTCTGGCTGACCAACTCAGTTTCTTGCCACTGTAACTCTCACCTTTTAAAAGCTCAGTGAAAATGACATAAAGTGATACATGAGATATTTTTGCTTAACAAGCAGTGAGTACTGTATTTGCAAAGCAAGGGTTTCAGAAATCCATCCATTCCATTACAAACATATAACCAATAACTATACATAGGAGGAAAATCTACTTAATTATGAAAATTCTCTTAACAAAAGTGTCATTTTATTTAGTTATTAACAATGTGAACAATCAGCCTGCCAGTTTAAATTCCAATGATCTTTAACACTAGATAACTGTATGCTGGCCCAAAAGTACAGTAATTAATCATAAGATTGTTTATACTGTTTTGTTTGTTTGAGTGACAAAATAGTGTTCGGATAGCATTTTTAAAATAGGTGTACCATAAATAGGGCTATGATGATATCCTGAGGTTAATAATTTTCAACATCATCATTGATAAATATTATATATTGGTGTGTTTTTATGTTGAGTTTAATATTGTTATTATTATTACTACCAAATTATTACTAGATTGTTATTATTATTACTATAAAATTGGCAGACACCTTACCTATAATGGCTATATAAAATACCTTAAAAGTTGTCATCTTCATAAAGATGTAAAGGCACATGTTTCTTGAGAAAAACTGACTTTTTACCTTTCTTACCTCTTTTGAAAATAATGTGGCTTTTTCCAAAAAACGCTTTAACCTCATGTTAATTCAAGATTTTTTTACAGCCTTTAACAACATCATTGTATTTATATTATTTCAACTGCAATCATGCTGAATAATATTCATCAATCTTAGTTAATCCTATTTAGGTTTATGAGATCCAGAGCTGATTCCAAGAGCATCAAGTGCAAGACAAGGTGTATTTTTTGCAGAAAAATATCAGAAAACTGACTGAAAGTAAATTTGGTGATCATAATCAGAGAAATTCTGTTTAAAATCTAACTATACTCTGTGGCAATGTAACTGTTGTTTATTGATAATATTATTTTATCTTAGTAAAATGTTCTGACATGTATTAGTCTCCACCAGATGAACATTGGGAGGGATCATAATTACGAACAAAATGGCACAACAACCCTCTGCAGTTTTTTTTAAACAAGTGGATGATAAATGGACAATGCAGTAACAGGTTTTGTTTGGTCAAGTGAATTTGTTTTCTGTGATACAAGCCATTTTGTTATAGCACCTGGTTTCTTTGTTATGGGATATTTAATTGCATTTTCACATTTATAATAAGAAATGATTGCCCATTGCACAAAGAAATAAGATACAACTGACTAAATGGCAAGGATCTTCTATTTTATTCCATGATTTCCAGATGTAAAATAGGTTCACTGCTAAACAGGACAAAATATTATAGGACGTAGAGGGCAGAACTACAATGGTTGTTCATAGCAGCTCATCTGTAGTTAAAAATATGTAAGTTTGAATTTTAGTGATGCAATACTCCATTCATATTCATTTCAGATGGCCTGCCTTATTGCAACCCTTATTCATATAACTTTTGTCTGATTGTGAAGTCTTGCCTAATAACCCACTGCCAAATCAATTCACTGATGAGGCTTAGAAACAAAGCCATTATTATGAAGTAGTATGTTGAAATGCAGAACTACTAGTGTTGCCCAAATATTATTTAGTCAAACAATAAACACCTCCTCCAATGTTTCCTCCTTCCAACAGCTAAACAGTTTCAAATTGAGAGCAGTTAAAGCCTCATTTATAATAATCCTGCTGGGATATGCTGCATTCATATATTGATGGAAAGCATTGTGCTTACTTAGTTTTTAAGGGGCACTTGCAACATACATTTTTAGATACCCTAGTGACTGTTGGTGCAAATTCCTGCTGATGAGTGCCACTTTTGCCAGCTTGCTTGATATGAAAACAAGATTTAAAGCATTTGGCAGGAGTATAAATCCACAGCTGCCTAATCTATTGCCAAAGCATTAGACAGGGTGAAGTCAGGACAGCCAAAGGGGGGAACAGCTGAACATGATAACATTATCAAAATCCTAAAAAGAACATTGTATAGCATTTTCAAATCAATGAACATTTTAGGATTAATCTTAATCCTGTGTAGCAGCAATATACAGTAAATACGCTTCAATGTAGTAGATTGTTTTCCTCTAAAGGAAACATGCAGTATATATTTACCATATACCGTACCCTTAATGGTCATTTATTAGGTACAGCTGATAGTAAGCTGGTTTTGTTTGTTTTTAATATAGCCTGCATTCATGCAGGCATTAAATCAACATATTCTATGAATATCTTTTTCTGCGTCATTCCAAACATACAGAATCTTACTGAGATTTGGTGACTGGGACAGCCACTGCATTAACTGAAAAGATCCTGGAATCATTGCAGTAATAACCTATTCTGCAGTAGCTGTGTGACAAGAGAACTGCCCTGTGGAAACACTCAGCAACATTGCCCATCTATTCTGTGATATTCGTGCTTTGGTGTAATTGCACTGTATGCCATTAAAAATAATACACACCATTATAATACAGCCACTAAACCTGTATTGATAATAGATGATTAATTATCCAGCCATCCATCCATTATCCAACCCGCTATATCCTAACCACAGGGTCATGGGGGTCTGCTGGAGCCAATCCCAGTCAGCACAGGGTGCAAGGCAGAAAACAAACCCCAGGCAGGGCACACACACACACACACCCACACACCAAGCACACACTAGGGGCAATTTAGGATCGCCAATGTACCTAACCTGCATGTCTTTGGACTGTGGGAGGAAACCGGAGCACCCGGAGAAAACCCACGTAGACACGGGGAGAACATGCAAACTCCACACAGGGAGGACCGAGGAAGTGAACCTTCAGATTGTTGTTCCGTTTTTAAATTATAAACTAAAAAATATCAAAAACTCAGGTTCCGTGAGAAGAGACTTAACCAAGAGTGCCAAGAGATTTAACTACATCCAAGGCCTGAAATAAAAGACAAAGAGTAGAACAGCTGCTGTACAGGCTTTTAAATGTTCGAAGTGCCGCGCAAGATGCAGATCATGCAGCACGGCAGCAGCAGCAGCAGCATCAAGCCAGCAGCTGATCCAGCAAAGAGGAGGTAAAAAATAACTGTATTTGTTTCCCATTGTATCACCGTTTAAGAGGGGGTTTTGGAGGAGCAACCGCATCTCCTTGGGGTGCATTCAGCCCCCGTCTTCACAACACAAGCAGCAGGCTGGCCGCAACTTGGGGTTGGGCGCCGAAGTCACCAGGGGGGCTTGCTCGTCCTAGTTATTATATTATAGTAATATGTAACGTATAATTACCCAGATATTAACAGAGAAAAACCTAAAAAATAATGTAGCACTGGAACAACAATTAATAGATTTAATCAGGATTTTTCAATTTTTGATCAAGTAAGTTAAAACAACAATAAGAGGGTCAAGACTGTCTGCATTTATCATTCTGTGATAACCAGTATAACCATCTAGTAACTATAACACGTTTTGAAGTGTTTAAATGAAATGCTGTGAGTTGCCTTTATTTGCATAGCTTTAGTTGGATGTTCTTCTTGTTTTACCTTATTTTAAAAAAACCTATTTCATTTATTGGATTTGTCTCTCTAGTTGGAGGTTTAAAGTTTCCTTTCTCCTAAAGAGGCATTTATCGATATATTTTTGGAAATGTTATTTATTTTTGAACTTTGAAGCTAAAACCTCTTTTTGGACTTATATAGGCTGAAGCAGGCCCTTGCTTGGTTTATGGGTCTTATGGTTTGCCATTTTAAGTGCACTTAATCATAACAATTTAATAACATCACAGCTGCATTATCTGCACATTATAATGATTCAATATTTCCCTCAAAATCTAACTTGATTTAAAAGATGAGACTGCTTTGTTAGGATCCTTCCTGAACTGTTATTTATATTGATAACAGCAATTTATTTCTTGTATAGTCCAAAATCTCTCAAGGAATGCCTGAATTGACTTTAACAGGCCCTGTTTTTGATAGCCAGACCACCAAGCCAACAAGGAAAAACTCCCCAAAAAAATCTTGTATGGAAAAAAATGGATGAAATCTTGAAAAATTCAGACACAAACTCCCTTCCAGGTAGATTGGTTGTGTAATAGGTGTCAAAAATAGGGTAAACTTACTTTACACATTGTGATGAAATAATTCACCAAAACTATTATAAAGGTTTAGTGATTGGCCCCGTATATTGTTTGAGAACGATTGGTCAAGATGATTATCAATAAAGACATCAGATATTCGACAATCAGATGGAGTTTCTGTCGGCTTTTATATCATGGACAAGATGGCTACAGGAAGTGGTAATAACAGGAAGTGACGTCATCAACGGGAGCCGGAAGTGACATCATCATGGTGGGACCGAAGGTGACGTCATTCACTGGAGCCGAAAGCGGCGTCATCATGGTGGGACTGGAAGTGACATCATCCACTGGAGCCGGAAGTGACGTCATAATGGTGGGATAGGAAGTGATGTCATCAAGTGTAACCGGTGGTGAGGTAATGAATGTAAAAGTGTCTGTTGCAGGTATGTGAGAATTATTTCTCTTCTTTAGTTCTGTAGGATTAGAAAGAGAGGCATTAGCACCATCATACAACCCCCCATCTTGTAACCATTCACTCACCTCTGGACCTGTTGATTGCCTCCTAAGCGCATGTGTGTTATAACATACTATACACAAAACAAAACTCAAGTAATCCTCTTCACAGTGCTAGATGGTCAATCTATCATTTTCACCTCAGAGATACAATACAATAGTAAAAAGTACTTTATTCTTGCTCAGTGTTCCTCACCAAGTGTAGGTGCAGAACACCATGAAAATTCTCAAGGTAATATACAAGAATACATTATAATACCCATTAAATACATAACTATACCATATAAGGATACAGATTTTTTCAAATACATACAGAACAAAGTAGAAATTAATTAACATAAATAAAAAATAACAATATCTCTCCATCAATTAATTTTAGAACACGAGTAGGTTGTAGAAAAAAGTCAGACAAGCTAGACACAATCAGAATCCTGGAGACTTCAGCCACCAAGCTACCTCCCCTTATAGGCCTTTCTACAGCTGAGTCAACACTTCTTTTTAGAAATATGAAACACACACATTTGCTTATACGTTAACATTGCACCTTTTATTGGAATTGATAAGAGAACATTTCTTCAGTTGTGCTATAACTATTAAACATAGATTAGTTGCCCATCCTCTTTATCATTATTATTTTCATTCTGGTTTTCCTTATAAGGATTGTGATAACAAAAACACTAAGACAGTGACTATGCTTTTCTAGTTTTAGTAATTCCCCAGCCTTTCCTGGGGCCTCGTGTATAAGCGGTACGTACGCACAAAAATGTTGCGTATGAACGTTTCCACACTTAAATCGCGATGCCACTGTGGATCATCTTTTTCCATATTACTCTCACTGCACCACACAGAGTATTTATATCACTGTATCTGAGTGTGAATCACAGCTCTAGTGCAGCTGATCAGAAAGAGAATTATCGGTATACAGCATCTAGTACATGCTGCCTCAGCCTTCTGCCTATTTGACAGCAAAAGCTTCCGAGCCTTTCTTGTATGGACCTCATGGTTCAGAACCAGTTTAATCCTAAGAACTATAAACACAATCAATCAGTCCATCAAGTGCTCCTTGTAGAACTGTTTGGACTTATAAGTACAAATACCTCACTGTAAACTTGCTGTACAGTTATAATAACTGCACAACCTGAGCCACTTTATAAAGCTCGTGTTTACATATGATGACAATATCATTTTTAAGGTGAAATGTAGCAAAATATATTTATTATATTATACAGATAAAACTTTAACTTCACTTAAATAATCTATATTGTTAACAATTAAACATGTGAGGACACGGTGTTGCAGCACTAGCAAGGAGCTGGCGCTCCGTTCACGGATTGTTCCTGCCTCGCACTGTATTCTTGCATGGGACTGGCGCGACGCTGGAAAGATAGATGGATAGAATAATTAAACATGTACTACAAAGATATTTCAATGTTCCTTAAAGGTTTTGACAAATCAGCATTCTCAGATTACAGATGGCTTAACGTCTATTACAGAGCTCATTGTGTGGCGATTGGGTATTTGGAGAAAGAAAAGGAAGGACGGGAATTGGGGGTTAGTATGTTTGAAAGAGACAGTACTGCTGTAATAAATTATTTCATTGAAGGTTGCGCACAGCGCAGCAAGCATCTTGCGTGAAGCATGAACAATCACTGCGCCACTGTGTTCCCATGTTTAATAACATGCTTTAACTCCTATCATCATCTATCTATTTCTGTCTATCTATAGATAGATAGATAGATAGATAGATAGATAGATAGATAGATATTTTATTGGCATATAAAAACTATTATAATGTAGTGATGCCACAGGCCAGTCTCATGAGTCAGTGAATTATGTTATAGCGGTCAGTTTTTTCCTTTTTTTTATTTTAGAGCTGTGTTGGATTTAGGATTAAGGTAATGTAATCAGATGATCACATTGACCTTTTTCACAGTGGCACCTGATGAAATTACTCTTTTAATTCATAGCTTAAAACCCACCCATTTTTTACTGATTTATTATTAATAAAGTATTTTATTTGTTTATAAAACAATTTTCATTAAGCATCATTAAATTACTTATCAAGTGATGACGGTGGACTTCAATTCCCTTTCACCTAATTACAATCTGCTGAAAATAGTTCAAACAATGATTAGTGCAGAGGGCAGAAATATGAGGAAAATGCTTATATACAACATTCTTTCTAAAAAGGAGTGGAATATTTATTTTTAAGCTGCTTTCTTTCATAAGCTGTAGTCATTTCAGCTGGCAGGCAGCCATTGAATAAATAGCTCCAAGATATGTAATAGACAATAAAGAATAAACTATTAAGTTTGTTTAACTATTGCATTTTCTCTTAGCTAGTCCTTATCATTTGATTAAACATATTCTGAAATTACCCTACTTTTCATTGCCTTACTAGTATATAAAACACATTTGACTTATTTTTTTATTACATAGAAACATAGTGTTTCTGTCAATCTGTATTGTCTGTGTTGTTGTTATTTGAATAGGCAGATTTAAAATATGGATGCAGAATGTTCATTATCAATTCTTGTCGTAGAAAAGAGCTAATAGATTTCTACTGGGCCTACTAGAATGTTGAATAGGTTCAGTATCAACAATTTCATAATTGATAACGATGTTTATTTGAGTTAAGATCTTTCAAGGTTTATGAAACCATAAACGTCAGCACCTTATTTACGATTGATTTACACTGTGAGGACTAATGAACTCATTGGTAAACAAAACATTCAAATAAACAAAAACTAGACTTAACATGTATGACTAATGCACACACTAATAATTAGTCATTTTTCAAGTGACCCGTGCACATACACACAGAATATACATTAAAACAGAACTTTTTCTATTTATATACAAGTATAGACTTTGCTTTTAATTTAGTATTTCATCATGAACTCATTAATAACACACTTGCTGAACCACTCTAGGAGACTCAGTGGGTGCTTATTGTCCTACTTGTAAGACACTAATAAGTTTTGATGTGAATATTGTGTGTTCATTACATACTACTGTGGTTTATCCATCCATCCATTTTCCAACCCGTTGAATCTGAACACAGGGTCACGGGGATCTGCTGGAGCCAATCCCAGCCAACACAGGGCACAATGCAGGAACCATGTTTAGTAAAATTATTTTCAATATACGCAAACCATTTGCTACTAAAATAATTTAACCTAATCTAAGCATACACAACACAGTACCCAGCCAACACTCAGGTCACTTCAAGGTAAAACCTCCCCAGATTAGGACCTTTAACCAAGGCCAGTAAGAGAATGTTAATAGTAACATTCCAGGCATAGCAAAAAAAAAAAAAAAAAAAAAAAGATTACAGAGAATCTTTTTTAACCAGGTCCTAGCAGTGTTTGTGTCAGGAGTGAGAGATATGAGGCTATGTTACTGAATGCTTAACCTGTGCTGTTTGTGTATAACAAACCCTAACGATCATTTATTTCATTAACTGAGTTTGCTATCAAATGTAACATTATAACAATAAAGTCATAATCAGTTGTCAAACACAAGCGCGTAGGGCATGTTTTAGAGTTGTCAGGTTGCCTAATATCGGAAAAAATTTGAATATGATGCCACAATTAACACTATTTTCTTTATTTTTTCGTTCAACAACAACAAACATTAAACAGGGTTACCTGCTGGTGCCCCAAATTTTCTTTTACCACCTTCTTTTTATTTTATACAGTATACTGTAATCTTGCTATGATACCTTGTAAACTATGGTAGCAAGTATGAAAACAAAATAACTAAATAATAATGACCTTCCAATTATGATGTTAAACTAGTATATGTACATAATGGCTCTGAGTTGTCAGTTGGAAGCACACAATGTGAAAAAGAATTGAATTATTAGACAGGGAGATACATCCCAATTCCAAAAAAGTTAGGATGCTATGTAAAATGTAAATAAAAGCAGAATGTAATGATGTGCAAATCTCATAAACCCATTATTATTCACAACTAGTTGAAATACCCAGCATTGCCTGGGAGGGAAATAAAGTGTTTTTTTTTTAATTGTTTGAGAAAAATGTGATTAAAAAAAAACACAACTTAAAAAATAAAAATAAATTAACAAACAATGAAGACTCACTAATGTGCTTGTCTTGCGGTCTTGTATGTATGTTATCATCCAGGTGATGTTCGGAACCGGCCAACTCTATTTAAATTCAAAAGCAACGGGCACATGGTGCTGCTCAAACATAAAGAATGCTGGCAGCCACCTCCAGTTCGCCTTCTGGTGGTGATTTAGAGTGTCAACTGGATGATAACATGGATACAAGACCGTAGGATTATCCATCACCCTACCCGGAAGGGTGTGGGTTAGGGTTGATTTCACCCTACAGTAATTTTAGTCGACCAATGAGAAACATGTGTACCAAGTTTCATGAAAATTGCTCCAGCCGTTAGGAAGTGATGCTGGAACATACAGTACAGGCCAAAAGTTTGGACACACCTCCTCATTCAATGTGTTTTCTTTATTTTCATGACTGAAGGCATCAAAACTATGAATGAACACATGTGGAGTTATGTACTTAACAAAAAAAGGTGAAATAACTGAAAACATGTTTTATATTCTAGTTTCTTCAAAATAGCCACCCTTTTGCTCTGATTACTGCTTTGCACACTCTTGGCATTCTCTCGATGAGCTTCAACAGGTAGTTACCTGAAATGGTTTTCACTTCACAGGTGTGCCTTATCAGGGTTATTTAGTGGAATTTCTTGCTTTATCAATGGGGTTGGGACCAGCAGTTGTGTTGTGCAGAAGTCAGGTTAGTTGGACGATCATTTATTTTTCAACAGGACAATGACCCCAGGGCTATTTGACCAAGAAGGAGAGTGATGGAGTGCTGTAAATGGTCATGAAAATAAAGAAAACACATTGAATGAGGAGGTGTGTCCAAACTTTTGGCCTGTACTGTACATACATATACACATTGACTAATATATATAGATAGAACATAGAAAACAGATCAAATGTTTAAACTGAGAAAATGTACCATTTTAAGAAAAGAATAAGGTCATTTTGAATTTGATGGAAGCAAAATGCCTGAAAAACTTTGGAACAGGGTCATGTTTACCTCTGTGTAGCATCCCCGCTTCTTTAACAATAGTCCATAAACATCTGGGAACTGAGGAGCTCAGTTGCTGGACTTTTGGGAATGGAATATTATCCCACATTTTTTCTCTTATATAGGATTCTAGCCGCTCAATCGTCCTGGGTCTTCATTGTCCTATTTTTAGTTTCATGATGCACCAAATGTTTTCAATTGTTGAAAGGTCAGAATTACAGGCAGGCCAGTTCAGCACCTGGACTCTTATACTATGAAGCCATGCTGTTGTAATAGATGCAGTATGTGTTGTAGCATTGTCATGGTAAAATATTCAAGGCCTTACCTGTAAAAGGCATTGTCCGGATGGGAGTATATGTTGCTCTGAAACCTGTATATCTTCTAGCTTGGATGGTGCCTTTCCACACGTGCAAACTGCCAATTCCACATACACTAATTCACCCCTATACCATCAGAGATGCAGGTTTTTGAACTGAGTGCTGATAACAAGCTGGGTGGTCCCTCTCAGTATGTGGCACCCATGTTTTTCAAAAAGAATTTCAAATTTCGATTTGTCTGATCACTGAAAAGTTTTCCGTTTTGCCTGAGTCCATTTTACGTAAATGAGTTTTTTGCAGACTGGTGAACTTCTGTCCATCTTTACTTCTGAGAGACTACATTTTACACAGCATCCCAACTTCTTTGAAACTGGTTTTGTAGATAGACAATTTTTTTTTGTCTTCAGGGGTAAATGTGGCTTTTTACAGAAGCTCTTTGAATAAGCTGATAGTGGAAGCAATGAGCCCCCTATCAGTGCTGGCTAATCTTGAGGTTCATTGCAGTATAAAATGTGCATTTATTTGTGTCACACACAAAACTTGGCCATGCACCACTGTGACACTTTTCTGCCTGAGGTGCATGCAGTGATTTGCCTGCCATTATCTTCATCTTAGAAGCAGTAGTTTCTCTACATTAAAGGCAGGTGTGATCCTACCACCCCATCTCCCCAGCAGATATCACTATTGTGCACAAATTAAATAAGTATTGAACTTTGCACAGAACTTTTAATGTTTTGTTGAAATGTTAATAGAACTGTTCTATCATGGTGTGGATTGGAGGAGAAATGGGGTAGGGATTATTCTGAAGTAACAGTGTGTCAAGTTTGTTTTGGAGGTGAAAACAGTGTCAAACAGAGTAATGATTATGAAACTGGAATTTGGAGGTATGATGATGAATGCATATGCCCTGCAAGTTGTATGCGAAAGATGATTTCTGGAGTAAAGTTGGATGAAGTGATGGACAGTGTACCCAAGGGACAGAAAGTGTTGATTGGAGAAGATTTTAATGGATATGTTGGTGAAGGGAACAGAGGAGACGAGGAGGTGATGAGTAGGTATGGTGCCAAACAGAGAAATGAAGAAGGTCAGATGATAGTGGATTTTGCAAAAAGGATGAGCTTGGCTGTGGTGAATATGTATTTTAAGAAGAGGGAGGAACAAAGGGTGACATACAAGAGTGAAGGAAGATGCACACAGGTAGATTATATCCTCTGCAGAAGGGTAAATCTGAAGGAGATTAAAGACTGCAAAGTGGTGGCAGGGGAAAGTGTAGTTAAACAGCATTGGATGGTGGTCTGTAGGATGACATTGGAGATCAAGAAGAGGAGGAGAATGAGGGCAGAGCCAAGGATCAATGGAAGTTGAAAAAGGAAGACTGCAAGGTTGTGTTTAGGTAGGAAGGGTAAGACAGGCACTGTGTGGCAATGATGAGTTACCAGACAGCTGGGCAGTAAGGGTGACAGCAAGAAGGATGCATGGTGTGACATCTGGACAGAGGAAGAAGGAAAAGGAAATATGGTGGTGGAATGAGGATGTACAGGAGAGTATAAAGAGGAAGAGATGGTGAAGAAGCAGTGGGATAGTCAGAGAGATGTAGAAAGTAGACAAGAGTACAAGGAGATTATGTGTAAGGTGAAGAGAGAGGTAGCAAAGCCTAAGGAAACGGCGTATGATGAGTTTTTATGTACAGTTGGATGTTAAGTAGGGAGAAAAGGACCTGTACCGATTGGCTAGACAGAGGGAAAGATGTGCAGCTGGTTAGGGTGATAAAGGATACAGATGGAAACATACTCACAAGCAAGGAGGGTGTGTTGAGATAATGGAAAGAGTATTTCAAGAGACTAATGAATGAAGAGAATGAGAGAGAGAGAAGGTTGGAAGATGTGGAGATAGTGAATCAGGAAGTGCAGCGGATTAGCAAGGAGGAAGTAAGGACAGCTATGAAAAGGATGAAGAATGGAAAGGTTGTTGTTCCAGATGACATACCTGTGGAAACATGGAAGTGTTTAGGAGAGATGGGAGTGGAGTTTTTAACCAGATTGTTTAATGGAATCTTAGAAAGTGAGTGGATGCCTGAGGAGTGGAGAAGTGTACTGGTACTGATTTTTAAGAATAAGAGGGATGTGCAGAGCTGTATAAAAAAGAGTAGTGGAAGCTAGGTTATGAAGGAGGTGATGATTTGTGAGCAGCAGTATGGTTTCTTGCCAAGAAAGAGCACTACTACTATGTTTACTCTCAGGGTGTTGATGGAGACATATAGACAAGGCCAGAAGGAGTTGCATTGTGTCTTTGCGAACATGGAGAAAACATATGACAGGGTTCCTCAAGAGAAGTTGTGGTATTGTATGAGGAAGTCGGGAGTGGCAGAGAAGTATGTAAGAGTCATACAGGATATGTATGAGGGAAGTGTGACAGTAGTGAGGTCTGCAATAGGAGTAACAGATGCATTCAGCGTGGAGGTGAGATTATATCAGGGATCAGCTCTGAGCCCTTTTTTATTTGCAATGGTGATGGACAGGTTGACAGATGAGATTAGACAGGAGTCCCCGTGGACTATGATGTTTGCTGATGATACTGTGATCTGTAGCGAGAGTAGGGAGCAGGTTGAGGAGACCCTAGGGAGGTGGAGATATTCTTTAGATGGGAGAGGAATGAAGTTAAGTAGGAACAAGACAGAATACATGTGTGTGAATGATTGGAAAGTCATTGGAATGATGAGGATGCAGGGAGTAGAGTTGGCAAAGGTGGATGAGTTTAAATACTTGGGATCAACAGTACAGAATAATGGGGATTGTAGAAGAGAGTTGAAAAAGAGAGTGCAGACAGGGTGGAATGGGTGGAGAAGAGTGTAAGGAGTAATTTGAGACAGATGGTTATCAGCAAGAGTGAAAGGGAAGATCAACAGGACGGTAGTGAGATCAGCTTTGTTATATGGGTTGGAGACGGTGGCACTGACCAGAAAAGAAGAGACAGAGGTGGCAGAGTTAAGGAATGACAGGATTAGAAATGAGTACATTAGAGTATCAGCTCAGGTTGGATGGTTTGGAGACAAAGTCAGAGAGGTGAGATTTCGTTGGCTTGCACATGTGCAGAGGAGAGATGCTGAATATATTGGGAAACGGATGCTAAGAACGGAACTGCCAAGTAAGAGGAAATGAGGTAGGCCTAAGAGGAGTTTCATGGATGTGGTGAGAGAAGACAAAGGTAGTTAGTGTAACAGAGCAAGATGCACAGGACAGGAGGATAAGGAAGAAAACGATCCACTGTGGCGACCCCTAATGGAAGCAGCCTAAAGAAGAAGAATTGTATGTGTGCCAGTATTGCTATTAATTTCTAGTGTAGAAAGAACATATGTCCAATATTTCTTCATGCAACCCATAATCTACAGTTTACATGAGAATTTTATATGAACCCAGTCATCTGAAGAATGAGATTTTCAATATTATGTGTACACAATAAACTTTTCACCTCCATGTATCCATTACTTTGGGAGGTATACATTTTGGTCTGAAGAGCTTTCACATGTTTTTACAAAACTATCAGTAATTATTGGTAAATGCATACTGTCATTTTTTCTTGTAAACTCTCTATATTTATTTTTGTTCTTATTGTGGTAATACAATCTATTTAGTTTGATTGGGAAATTTAAATAAAGGTGCTTTTTGTGGTAATATCTGTATGTTGTTTTGTTTTATTAATATAACAGTCAATCAGGTTGTTTATAACATTAGATTACTTTGAATTTATTTATGAAATCAAATGACTACATACCCTGTCGTATCTTATGAAAGGGCTCCATTCCCTGTACCCCAGAATTCGAAAGTGGGTATGCTATGTTATTTAATGTATTGGAGTTCATACTTCATTGCTCAGTATACAATAATAATACACTACCTACATAAGTAAATGCCCCTTTTTTTTAAAATTCATGTGCTGCTGAAATCCTCTTCAAGGAAACTCAAAGACCCTTTCTCCAAGCTGTAGCTGTCAGATGAAGATCAATTACAGCTAATATGCAATTTAGTAAAATTGCATTTCAATATGAACTTCAATCTAAACTTATTGGTTCAGACATAAAATATTTTTGTCAGAAATCATGCAATAATCAATTATGTATGTAACTTGTAGTTCCACTCTCAGCTGTTTTTGGGAAATTGAAATGGAATAAATATAATTCAACTGACTGTCCTTTGGACCAAAACAGCAGATACTCACTCAAAGAACAATACAGAATAGGAAAATTGAGCCTTTAATACAGGTAATTATTAACAGTACAAGCTTGCCAGGCTGTGAATTAAAATTAAACTTAAAGTATGTTAGGTTATCTGTTAGGATTTCCAGATTTATGCAAAAATAAGTCCAATTATGGGTAGCATGCTAAATGTTCTTGCATCTTGTTTATTTTCTGCAATGCAGAATACCAGGTACAGTAAGCATTTTGAGTGTTTTTGTTAATTTACACTTTATTGCTTGCAGTATATGACATATTACTTTTACTTTACAGCTTCTGTAGATTAGGCGGAGTGGAGGCTAGGGATGTGTACTGGCAATCGGAAAGTCAAAGTCAAAGCGAACTTTATTGTCATCTCAACCATATACAAATATACAAATAGACGAAATTGCGAAGCTCAGCATCCACAGTGTAACAACATGAAGTGCAAATAATAAACTAAAAATAAATTAAAAATAGAATTAAAATTTAAAATTAAAACACAAACAAGACAAGACATTGTGCAAAGACAATACAAAGAAGTAGCAGCAATATCAACGTGTAGTAAGCAATATGAACATTGATGCAATGCAAGGTATTGGCAATCTAGATACATACATATAGTCAATAGATATCTATATATATAATTCACTAAGGCAAGACACCCATGGAAAGGCAAGACACCCATGGAAAGCACGCCGGAAGGGGCGTGGATTCACTAATTCGCCGACAAGTAAGACGCCCATGGCGCACACAAGAAGGAGCCACGCCCACCAACTCTAAGACCATTGGATACGGCGACAACTTGCAGAACCATGCCCACCAACTCGGACGCGATGATACAGGAAAAACGGCATCATTTATGTTCGTCTGTCATAGAGTCCACATGCACCTCTGAGCCACGTTGACTGTTCATAGAGGCATGTTTCTCGCGGAAGTGAATCGCTATATGCAGCGTGTAAAACAGTTTGTGAGGGGTATCCCATGTGATCCTTAAGACAATCCTTTAAAACTGAGGTTAAAACACAATGAAGGAAGCAGTCTTTAAAAACCAATAAGCCCTGTGCCTCTGTTTCATTACCGTCTCACCTGCTTCACCAATGCAGGCCCTGCAACAGTCGAGATGCTCTCTCAGCAGCTTACCTTCTCTGTGCCTGACCGGTTCACACAGAGGCAGCACAAGAGAAAGCCGCGCACACACACAGGCAGCGCCAGAGACAGACAGAGGCACACACACAGGAAGCTGGTGGGAGGCTCTCCGTGAGTTTCTCTTGCGAGTGGGCACATGACCAGGCGGTGTGTATGCTTCGAGAACGACGGTGGACGCGGCAGGACTATCTAAGAAGAGGCATGTTTGTCACGGATGTGAATTGCTGTATGCAGTGTGTAAAACAGTTTGTTTGTCGCAGATGTGAATCGCTGTATGCGCCGTGTAGAACAGTTTGCGAGGGGTGTCCCATGGTCTTACAGTTGGTGGGCGGGTCTCTGCTGGTTGCTCTTGCAAGCGGGCACATGACCAGGCAGTGTGTATGCTTCGAGAGCGTGGGTGGACGCAACAGCACCATCTAAGAAGAATCATATTTGTCGCGGGTGTGAATCTCTGTATGCGGCGTGTAAAACAGTTTGTCGCGAATGTGAATCGCTGTATGCAGCGTGTTACACTGTATTGTATGTTGCCCTCTCCAGAGTTACATCTTTTCATTCACCTACAGTCGTTTCCTCAAAACCAACCCCATTTGGACAAATGTGTCTTTCAGGAGGTGTTCACCCATCAATACATAATTATGCGGCGTATGCTACGCCGCAGGTTGGCTGGTGTAATATAATAAATAAATAAACAATACAGAAATTATCAGTGTATGATAGTTGTTTAAGACATGTGTAAATTTAAAATTAAAATACATTTAAAATTTGAATCCTGTAAATGCCAGAAGTCATTCCACTCCATTGTGCCCTTGAGCAAGGCCCTTAACCTACAATTCCTCCATCTTGGGTATGACATTAACTTGTAAGTGGTCCTCGAACTTGGGAGTTGGTTGCAGAATTGGCACTCCAGCCACTGTAAATAACCTCACACTGTTCCATTAATTTTGAACTGCTGAGGTGTCACCTGTTGCACTCGGGACCTAATTTGTTATCCAGAGGTGGTGGGGGCAGCAACAAACTGTATCAGTGCATGCTCCCATCCTCTCTAAAAGCCTTAAAATGCACAGTTCTGAAAAAGCAAAAATGGCTTAGTTGTTAGATTCGACAGCTGTGTGAGCATATTTTCTCTAAATTTTTAAGCATTTTTATCATAAATTTTTTTTCATGTCTCTTTGCTGTTAGCTTCATGGTATAGTTGTCTAGATGGCCTCCAATCATGACAACATTGTAGAAAGTTTTTGTTTAAGAAATATACATGTGTGTGAGGTAACCATAGACATTTTTTGCCCTGTAAACAAGGAGAGAAGGTCAGGTTTCCGTGACATTTGCTTCCACTTTTATGTTGTTGGCAGAGACATCATTTTATCTACTCACCTCATATTTTTTTCACAACTTTGAGCAGTTGTTTTTGTGCTATAAAATGATGGTTTATTTGAACAAAGCATCACAAAGGGTTTTGTTCTTTTTTTAAAAAAAATGCTTGCCTCACCAGTACAATCTTAATCCCTTTTGGTATTTGTGTTGTTCATTTCTTTTATATTCTTTTTCTTTTTTTCAAACTATAAAACAACCAAAGAGAACTTATTTCTGAAATAGAATGTGTGTTTATGTATGCAGATGTTGTATGCTTTAATTATTTCTTTTGTTGCATTATAACTGGAAACTTGTGCTCTAAGCCTATATTCAGTGAGGAATGCTAGAATTAAAAATTAAATACAAACGTTTTAACATTTACTGCATTTTCTAAATATTGCTTGGGTTAACAATATGCCATTTTACTTTACTGTGTTAATGTGCATCTGCAAAGGAACAATAGTAAATATTATCTTTATGATTAAAATAAAAGACATTGAGAAATAAAACTTTAACTTTTATATCACATTGGTTGCATTTATTATGGAAAAAGGTGAGGTAGGAAAGCCTTGTTGAGGGAATAAGTAAGGTAAAAAAGAAAAAAATGCCTTTTGGGTCACTGAGTTTTATTCTTGAATCAAAAATTCAGTTTTATATGTAAATAGAATTCAGAAATATGAACTAATTCCTAGACTTATATTGGTGAATTTCTATGATGTACAGTAAATGGCATGAACAACTAACACATTTGTAGAAGAATTTTTCATGTTCCATCAAAGTCAATAACCATATTAAAAGTTTCTTGCAGTTTTTAGTTTAGCTTATTGTTTTCACTAAATATATATGAAAATATGTATTATCTTGTTTTACTTTTTAACTAAACAACCAGAACCAGAACCAGCAAAAAATACATATGTAAATCGCTTCTAGCAGTCAGCCTAGTTAGAAAGGGGATGCATTTCAAAAGCATCTCAATTTTCCCATGTCATTTACCATATCATTTTCATTTTTCTGCTTTTACGATGGGTGTATTGAGTTTTATTGCATAAAAAGATCCAAGGTTTTCTTTTGAGTGTAAAGCATTTGCTCTTGTATACTACTTTCTAGAAGTAAAAGAGGATGGCATAACGTACCTTCACAAATAAGCCCTAGTACTGGGCTATCACAGTGTTGGGTTTTCTAGGATGGAAGAAAGTGAAAGGCAAGAGAGGTATAAAGGTGGTATAAAAAAAGAGGTATATCAGAAAGTAATACAAGAAGAATAGAACACAAAGAAAATCAAAGGGAACTGTAATGATAAAAATATTGTGGAAAGAAAATCTATTTTTTACACGAGAGAAGGTAAAAGAATAACACGAGAAAGACATAGAATGTAATTAAGCAAAAGAAGAATTGTCAATAGAAGAGAACCAAGAAGGCACAAGCTTAAAGGAGAGAGAAAAATAAATATTAAGTAGCAGAAAAAATAGGGAAAGGTGGAAAGAAAAAAGTGAAAAGACAAAATGATAATTATAAAATGTAGTTGCTGAAGAGAGTGCTACAGAAATGTAACTGTCACAGAGGAACTGATACTGGTACTGTATCTCTCCAAAAAATCCTTGGGTACCATTGGTTTGACTTTGTGTCAAATGAATGGTTGCTCATGGAGTTCCGAATGAGGCACATTACCTGCATTGTGAAGGAGCAACAGTTAGGACACTATGGCTGTATGGCATGATTCCCTGAGGGTGATTCAGCTCATAGGATCCTTATTGTTGGAGTGGCTGGACCAGACCAGACCAAGGGGTCGCCCATGTAACACCTGGCAGCAGCAGATAGAAGGTCATTTCCGGAGGGTGGGACTGGACTGCGTGTCTGCCTGGGGGGTTGCCAACTGGGATCTCGAGCTGTTTTGTCATGTAGTGGGTGCGGAAACTCACTGTAACAGTGTATGCTCCCCAACTTGACTTGACTTGACAGATGGAAAAATATTTATGTCCTATGCATCATAACATCTAAAAAGGGAATGATACTATTACAGTATCCATATTTGAGATTGCAGTTGAACAACAGCTGTTGCTAAAAAGGTCTGTTTATGCTCACCCATATAAAAAAACTACCAGGATATCCAAAGCCAATGTTGTAACACGACTTCTAGCTGTGTGGTATGTCAGATTTGCTGACAACTGTTGTTGATCTCATCACCGGACAATGTCAGTTTAAATGACTGATAATCATTCCCCATGTCTACTTTGGGGACTGAGTACTGATCCTCCAGTGCAATTGTGCTCCCCCCGGTTTATGACTGCCAATATTGTGCTGCGATGACAGGTTTAGCCACAATCTCAGTGCTTATTTTTTTTTCTTTCTGTTGTGGCATGTAAACACAAGACATCAGATAGACAAGCTTCTCTTCTGTTTGTGAGGTTGTTATGTTCCAGTTAGGGTTATTTCCCTGGTTCAAGTATGTTTTTGTATGTTTAACATTTTTGTTGTCTTTGAAATGCTTTTTTTTAATATTATTAATGCTGTTTTTGGTTTTGTTCTGTTTATTTTGTATTTATGTGATATTGTGTTATTTATTAATTATTTGCTATATTGTATTAGTCTGAGAATAATATGGCCACCTAAATATGCAGCTGGGGTACTGGTCACAACAAGTATTTAATGGGAAGCTGTAGTTTACCTTAAATATCAGCAAAAGGGCAGGGTCCACGGTTCCAAAGGGTAGGATTCATATGAAAGTTAAGTCAAAATTAATTAAAACTGGGTTTATTCCATTCCAAAAAAATCTTTAAAATCATTTAAACTGCCAAGCTTGTCTTTCTGGAACAAGTTAACCACAGTTAGAAGATCTGTGATGCCAATAATGTGGATAATTAGCTAATCCAGCTTTCTGGAATGGGCTCAGGCTTTTTCTATTCCAGAAAGAAAGATTTAAGGAAATCCAGCCCAATTACTGGGATAAACAATACTCTGAAACTAACCTTCAAAAGAACAGGTGTAATGTGCAGGAGTAGTGCTTTGCAGCCTTAAAAATTAGAACATTAGAAGAATCTAGATGAGAAGAGGACAACAAAGCTCACCAGTCCTATCTACTTAATTCTTCCAAAATAACATCAAATCTAGTTTGGAAGGTCCATAAAGTCCAACTGTCTACCACACTACTGGGTACCTTAGTCCATGAGTCTGTGGTTCTCTGTGTAAAGGAAAACCTAATATTTGTTCAGAATTTAACTAAGTTTCTAACTATGTCACCATGTTTTTGATTAACTTATTTTAAAGTAATAGTCTCAATCCACTGTAATAATTCCCTTCATAATTTTAAACACTTCAATCCTGGCTCCTCTTAATTTTGTTTTGCTTAAACTTAAAAGGCTCAGCTCTTTTAATCTTAATTCATCCCCCTGTAGCCCTGGAATTAGCCTAGTCACACTCCTCTGGACATTTTCCAGCAGCTGTTTTTGTAGTCTGGAGACTAAAACTGTACATTAGAACATTAGAACACTCTAGACGAGGACAGGCCATTCAGCCCAACAAAGCTCGCCAGTCCTATCCACTTATTTCTTCCAAAAAAACATCAAGTCGAGTTTTAAAAGTCCCTAAAGTCTTACAGTCTACCACACTACTTGGTAGCTTATTCCAAGTGTCTATCGTTCTTTGTGTAAAGAAAAACTTCCTAATGTTTGTGCGAAATTTACCCTTAACAAGTTTCCAGCTGTGTCCCTGTGTTCTTGATGAACTCATTTTAAAATAACAGTCTCAATCCACTGTACTAATTCCCTTCATAATTTTAAACACTTCTGTCATGTCACCTATTAATCTCCTTTTGCTTAAACTGTATAAGCTCAGCTATTTTAATCTTTCCTCATAATTCAACCCCTGTAGCCCTGGAATCAGCCTAATCGCTCTTCTCTGGACCTTTTCTAGCACTGCTATGTCCTTTTTGTAGTCTGTACACCAAAACTGCACACAGTACTCAAGATGAAGCCTCACCAGTGCATTATAAAGGTTGAGCATAACCTCCTTGTACTCCACACACAGCGCTATATAACCTAACATTTTGTTAGCCTTCTTAATGACTTCTGAACACTGTCGGGAAGTCGATAGCTTAGAGTCCACTATGACTACTAAATCCTTCTCATAAGGTGTACTCTCGATTTTCTGACCGCCCATTGTGTATTCAAACCTAACATTTTTATTTCCTATGTGTAATACTTTACATTTACTGACATTACATTTCATCTGCCCAAGCCTGTATGCTATCCAAGTCCTTCTGTAATGATAATAACAGATTCCAAATTATCTGCTACTCCATTTATCTTGGTATCATCTGCAAACTTAACCAGCTTGTTACTTATATTCCTATCTAAATCATTTATATATATTAAAAATAGCAGCGGCCCCAGCACTGACCCCTGTGGAACACCACTCTTTTTAACATTGGCCAATTCTGATAAAGTTCCTCGCACCATCACCCTCTGCTTCCTGTGTCTGAGCCAATTCTGCACCTATCTAAAAATATCACCCTGAACTCCCACTTCTTTTAATTTGATGCCCGACATCTCATGTGGCACCTTATCAAATGCTTTCTGAAAGTCAAGATAAATAAAATATACATATACCCTACTTTGATCGTATCCTTTTGTTGCCTCCTCATAGAATTCCAGCATGTTAGTAAAACACGACCTCCCTCTTCTGAACCCATGCTGACTGTCCTTGCCAGGTGTTGCTCAATCTTATCCTTAATAATTCCGTCCATTAATTTTCCTGTGACATATGTTAAGCTTACTGGCCTATAGTTGCTTGGATCTATCCTGTCACCCTTTTTATATAATGGGATGATATTTGCCATTTTCCAGTCCTTTGGAATCTCTCCAGTACGCAGTGACTTCCTAAAAATATGTATCAAGTGTTTTTATATGTACTCACTATCCTCTTTAAGAACTTGAGGATAATTATTATCTGGTCCTGGTGATTTGTTTGATTTCATCTTATTTAATCTGAGCAGCACTTCTCCCTCTACAATTTCCAAATCCCTCAGTACCTCCTTAGTAGTCCAGTTTACCTCTGGGAGGTTATCCACTTGCTCACTTGTAAATAGCTCAGAAAAATTTAAGTTTAGGGCATCCACTATTTCATTGTCTGTATCTTTTAATTTCCCTTTACTATTCCTGATGCACTTGACCTCCTCCTTGACTGTTCTTTTACTACTAAAATACTGAAAGTATATCTTAGGGTCTTCTTTCGCCTTATCTGCTATATTCCTCTCCAAATGTCTTTTAGCCTCCCTGATATGCTTCTTAATAGTTGCCCTCATGTTTTCATATGCTCTACGATTCACTTTGCAGTCATTAGTCTTATATGCCTTATAAAGCAGTTTTTTCCTTTGCAACTTCTTTTTTAAATCTTTATTAATCCACCTTGGAGTTTTTTTAAATTCCCTATTATTTCCAAATTTACGTATGTATCTGTCCTGCATTACATGTAAAACATTTTTAAACCTGCTCCGCGACTGTCTCCGTACTTAAAAGCTTATCCCAGTGTATCCTAATTAGACATTGTCACATCTGGTCAAAATTAGCCCTACCAAAGTTCACCTTAACAATTCTAGTCTTTGCATCTGCACTCTTACAAAATACTAAGAATTGTATTATATTATGGTCACTTGACCCTAGTGCTTCAATTACCTCTACACCCTCAATTCTATCTTAATTATTACAAAATACTAAATCCAGACAGGGTTCACCCCATGTTGGTGCTTTAACATGCTGTGTTAAAAAACAGTCACTGATTACTTCTAAAAACATCTTATGCTCCTCCATCTGCAAGGTTATCCCAGTTAATATTTGAATTAAGTCCCCCATGACTATAATATCTCCCTGTAAACCTGCCTTTTTGATGTTACTAAAAAGATGTGTGTTAAAAAAAACTGTCTGAATTTGGTGGTCTATAACACATTCCTAAAATAAGACCTTTCCCTAATATTTTCCAGATGAAGCCACATGTCCTCATTAAGAAGGGGCTCATCATCCAACTGAAGAGGACTTACATTTAAATTCTGTTTGGTATAAACAGCAACCCCACCTCCTTTTCTGTTCTGTCTATCTGGCTTAGCTCTGATGGTGCGGCTGTTTTAATCGAATCTGCACCTCCAAATTACAGCTTTGCTCATGCGGATCACCAAGGTAAGAAAGGCGGCGGTTTAGTCGAGCCAGTCAAAGTGTAAAGATGTCAGTTTTGGTAAATTCAAGTCCTTTAAGTATCTTGTTGTTGTTATTCATGGAGTTTCTCAGTTTCTAGTATTATCCATGTATAGACCTCCTAAATACAATGCATCTTTCTTTGAGGAATTCTCAGACTTGGTTTCAATTGTAATTACGAACTATGACACGTTCCTAATAGTTGGTGACTTTAACTTTCATATCGATAATCAGTGTGACCCAAAAGTAAAAGAATTCATGAACCTCCTGGACTCAGTGACCCCAAAGCAGGGCATACGTTAGACTTAGTAATTACTAAAGGACTAAAAGTTGATGTGAAGCAGATGTTTTATTCATCAGCAGCTTCAAAATTTACAAACATTCTAAGCAACCAGTCTGTTTGTAGTGCTTACTATAATAGTGAGGATAATGTAAATAGTAAGGTGGAAAATTTTAATACTAAGGTGAGAGCTGCTGCTGACATAGCCGCACCTGAAAAGATGGTTAAAAAATCTTCTAGCACTATTATACCATGCAAGACTCAAAGAGTGTCTGATGTAAAGAGAACATGCAGGAGAGCTGAGCATAAATGGAGAAAAAGTAAACCGATTATCCACTATGTGATATTGAAGGTTAAAATAACAGAATACAACAACATAGTCCGTCTTGAGAGGTGGTGTTATTTCTCTAGAATTTGTTGTGGTGAAAAATTCGTCACTAGAAGGCTTTTTACCTGAAAATGAAGGCTATTAGGACTCGGGATAGACAGACAGACTTTTAAAGCTTTATTGCAATAAAACAACACAAATAACAACACGGACTCAACCCAATACGGCCAAATTGAGCTCTGAACAGTTCAGCAATCGAAGCTTATATAACAATTTCTTATCACTTTTGACCTCGTTCAATTAGCTCATTTACTGTTCTCCTCTGACTCCCTTCTACTCATCAATTTCTCGTCTCCCTGCAGCTGGGCCCCTAGTATTTCACTGTCTATTGTTCATTTCTAGTTTCTGTTTTGCTCATTTCTTTCACTAGCCAAGGCCAGTATAGACATTCATCTTCCTTATATGGGCTTTCTTCTCATCACTTCCTCTTTCTTGGACTTCAGCCGGGTTGTCTGATGCCCAAAGCTAAGCTTTAATTAAAAAGAAATATGTTATATGCTTTTATTTAATCATTGCGTGGCAGTCTTGACTTGTCTTAATTTCTATGCTAAAGTTAATTTCTAACATACTCTTCTATATTTATTGCTAATGCCTGAATATACTAGTGTTTCTCTTCATGCATTACATCAATGTGACCTTGCTTACAGCAAAAGCCTTTTGTTGCCTTTCTGCTGATTCATCAACCCAGCTGGTTTCTTTACGTGCCTACCATAGCCATTTTCTATCTGTGGTATTGTTCCCTTAGCTTCCCAGCCTTGGACAGAGGTGTTCTCAATCTCTTATCCTGTTCTAAGATGGTTTCTGCACGTCATTTTTTGTTCTTTCTCACACCAGCAATTCTGCTGTAAGTTTAAAAAAATAAAGCAATATGACTGATTTTTAGTTAACTATTTGCTTGACCTATCTTATTTGCTAAACATTCTAATTTATGCTTAATCTAAGGTTTTAGAATCTTTTAATTACTTTGTATGACTCTTTATGTTAATTTTGCTATTTTATGCTAATACTAGCAAAATACCCGCACTTCGCAGCGGCGAAGTACTGCCTTAAAATTTTTATTAAGAAGAAAATTAAACCTTTTTAAACTGAGTGAAAATATACCAATAATTATTTGTTAAGGATCTCTTTGTATACCACATTGTCATTTCGGCCCTCCGGTTGTAATATGACCAAGCAGTGCGCTGATCTTATTCTTGAGCATGCAACGTACATAATCTTAGTAATCTTGTTTCAGATCTCACAGCTTGGATTGCTGCTGTCACAATCGGTTTGAGTTTCATGGTTTGTTTTAATTACGACAGTATTTGCAGGACTTGTGTTGAAGTGACATTCGGCATCTGTCAAGCGTTAAACATCAAAGTGTCCAGTACTGAATTCGTCACCTGTGAATCTAAGATGTTTAAGAGACATTGGCAGTTGTCGGAAGGTGTAAAATATTTGGCCATTTCGGTACACTTGAAAGTGACAACCGAACAATTCAGCGGCAGCCATCAACTCACATGCAGAACCATAGATGAAGGGCTTAAGCATTTCACTCTTATAGTGCTCCTGTGTATTATAATTATCTCCTGTACCGTCATCAGTCCACACCTTGAACCTGTCCCAGTCATTCAATATATAAAGATACAATATTCCTCCGGATGTCAAGAGTGAGCCTTATATGGCCATGCAATATGTAACAAAGAGAATGGAAAAGGTAGGTGCCATCTCAGGGCATGGAAACCACTCGGTAAGTGACAGTTCTTTGATCGATGGTGATCACCTCGATAGACATGTTAATAGGGGTATGGTTGGAACGATAAAGGAAATGGGTACCTGAACAATGTAAATTAAGTCTAAAATACCTACACAATAACTATAATCGTAATAAACGAACAATAAAACAGCGGAGAAGCCGTGGATTAAATAAAAAGGCTGTAGTTATCAGCAGGGAGACGTGAATTCTGTGGCGAAGCAAGGAAGGGAATGTAGAGACTGGAGCGACGGACGGCCCTATATAGGCAGGCAGCCAACAACGTGGGAGGCGTTGGGATGGGGGACCCAACACCGCCTCACATGGTGACCAAGCTGCAGGCTATAGCCGTATATATGTACATAAGTAGGATTTAGTTAGCGTTGGGAACCCGTGTACCAAATCTCTTGAAGATGGGCTCATAAGTAACAAAGACAGTTGGAAAGTTCAATATGGCGGCTGACAGTGGCGTCATACCACCAAAATAAGTACATACATTGGTTTCGGTTAGCGCAAGGAAGCCACCTACCAAATTTCGTGAAGATGGGGCCATAAATAAGAAAGTTCAACATGACGGACGTTGTCGACCGTTATGACCATTACACGTAGAATTTCGAAATGAAACGTGCTTAACTTTTGTAAGTAAGCTGTAAGGAATGAGCCTACCAAATTTCAGCCTTCTACCTACACGGGAAGTTGGAGAATTAGTGACGTTGGAAAGTTCAATATGGCGGCCGACAGTGGCGTCATACCACTGAAATAAGTAAGTACATCGGTTTCGGTTAGTGCAGGGAAGCCGCCTACCAAATTTCGTGAAGATTGGGTCAGCCTTCTACCTACACGGGAAGTTGGAGAATTAGTGACGTTGTAAAGTTCAATATGGCGGCCGACAGTGGCGTCATACCACCGAAATAAGTATGTACATCGGTTTCGGTTAGCGCAGAGAAGCCGCCTACCAAATTTCGTGAAGATGGGGCCTTAAATAAGAAAGTTCAAAATGGCGGACGTTGTCGACCGTTACACGTAGAATTTCGAAACGAAACCTGCTTAACTTTTGTAAGTAAGCTGTAAGGAATGAGCCTGCCAAATTTCAGCCTTTTACCTACACGGGAAGTTGGAGAATGAGTGATGAGTGAGTGAGTGAGTGAGGGCTTTGCCTTTTATTAGTATAGATAAATTTTTTTCCTTCTACATTCCTCCCTTTGAGGCTTAATCAATCCTCACCATCTAACCTGATTCCATAAGAAAAGTAGGGGATGTTGATTCAATTCTTCTTCGGAGCCCAATATGGATCCCTCACAGTTCTTCTCAATCTTCAACACCCATACCCCTCCTCTGGTGGCACAGTAGCCAAACATCTCCCCCATTAATTAACAAAGAGGAATAAAAGACTTTCTGGCCCTACCCTAACAGTCAAAAAGTATGCATAAGTGCAAGTAAAATTGAACAACAAGGGAATATCATATAGTCCATGCAGGTTACAAGAAAAATAATACAGAAGGCTTAAAATAATAAAACAATTGTCCATAATAAGGGCTTTTTCTTCACTTGGAGAAATATATTTCCAGTGAAATAATAATTTTTTCTTCAACCCAGGTACTTTGCGCACCATAGAGGGTCACCTCCCTGGGGAGCGGTTAGTAGCACTTCACCCAAGGAGTTTCTTCTGGTTTAGTATTTCATTATCCACATTGTCATTAAGAAGAGAATCAAAATCTGTAGCTGAAGATGTCCACGGTTCAAGAAATTGGATGTACACTTGTTTGACAGCAACTCTAGTAATAACTAATTAGAAAATTGGCAATAAGCAGAGAAATAGCATTCAAGAGAGTAATTCCTGCTTCACTAACATGACCCCCCGTGTTTCCCAGGTTCAAATAAAGCTAATACTAAGTGTACTGGTTTTACCTTTTCTTTCTAAGATGGATTTACAGATAATGTCAGAACTGTCCCAATTCCTAAATATGGTGAAATAACTATTTAATATATATATATAGCTCTCTGTGTTCATCTACAATCAAACATATTAATAATATTATTGGTGGTGATACAGATGGCATAAATATTTATCTTAAATAACTCAAACGTTCTCAGTTTTATGTTGCCACCGCTGTGCACAATGATAATCAGAGATAAAGTCCTTATACACCTCCCCATGCTCACATCCTAACACACTCATTCATAAAGTTGCCCAAATATACACCCAGCTGTGGTCTCAATCTTGAACCACCTTTATCACATTAATACAGCTATTTTGTGGACAGTAGGTGTCAATCCTCCCTTCGGAAGATGTCAGCATTACCTTCCAAAATGCAAGTCACTGGGTCATTTCCAAGGTCACACTCATTTCAATTTCAAGGGTTTTACCCAAGCTTCTTATTAAGGGTTCATATCTTTAGACTTCATCTGGGCTTTTTAACTCACAGACTGTACATTCACCACTGCATGTATAAGAAACTCTATCTCCTATGGGTCAAATTATTACTTAATTTCACTAATTTTATAATACATATACTCAACAAGCCATAATGTTAACCATTTGACCTGTATCACCATCAACATGCTAGCCTAAACTGTATCATCCTATTCTGAAGGTTATGGATTTCCTGACCTATAGTAAGTGTCCCTTATTCACAAAATACTAGTTATGTGTGCCATCCCATAAGCTTACTATTATTCTTTTCAGTTAATTAAAATGTGCCTAAATGTTTAGCTCTACATTATTTGTTATAATACTACAACCAATAACTTAGAATATCTAAACTGGACTGACCCTAACTAGCAATGGTAGAATTCCCCTGTAATGGCAATCACTTAACAATCTCTTATGTTATATTAGATTAGATTCTGATTAACTCCAGATTACAGAAATCATTGGTTCTTAAAGGTAACCTATTATCTCATACTAAATATCAGAAGGCATATAAAAACACTTATCTAAAAATATCTATTCTTAACCACTTTGAATTCACAATAATCATGTATTCCCATTAATGCAAACATTCATTTGATACACATTATTTAGGAGTCCCTATATTCTGCTTTACTTGCAAATAATTAGCTTTCCCTTCTATACCTTTCATAACTTTATAGTTGAAATACTTGTTAAAAGATGTTGCTAGTTGTCAAACAAGTGGACAGTCAAAGTAGGCTCCGGCAAAGAACATTGAGCTCTGTGAGTAAAAGTGTGACAACATTTTCTTCTGTGGCAAGGATTAAAGCAGGTGTTGGGGTCCAATATCCCAAGGTGAAAAGGACCACATCTAGAAGTCTTGGACCAAAGCAGGCAGATGTCATCTATGATTCGGAATCCACGATGATCTTTTGGGCTCAAACATCACCAGCACAGTTGAGCTCTTGGCAGCAGGGATCCATGATGCCTGAAACTGGAATTGAAGTGCGTTGTCCAGTAGTCAGCTGATCCACGACTTGATCCCATCTCCGGTATGGCTGGGCTCTCCTTGGAGTTGGATGATTAGCTTTTCTTCAGACCTTTAATCACAGACCAATCTCTGGTTCAACTTCAAGTGCTGTCATCTACGATTTACTAGGAAAAAACAGCTTTCACCTGCAGATGTAAAGATTTAAAAAACACTCATTTAAATAGTCATCATGTTAATTCTTCATTGGTAGCTACTTATGGATCCAAAAAATAATATGTCATAAGATGTCAGATCTGTTTCATTGGGGGTACCCCTATTAAAAATATTGCTAGCAGTAAAACAACCGGTCATTTCAATCCAGTCTGTGTTTGTCTAAGTCAATTTGCCTTTAGACAGTCAGAGTAAAATTTAAAATTGATAAGCACAAAGTTCAAGCCTTCCTTTATAGCTGTTTCCAGTTTGGCTGCGGTTGCAATTTCCACTCAATTGAAAACATGTCCCCAGTCATTATAAAAATAAAGTCAATCTTAATATATATCAAGAAAAAATGTACTCAATAATAAATCATTACAAAAAATTGGTCTCAATAATATTGGCATAATATTCAAATTATCTGCACTTGTTCCATAATAATTAAAAAATAACTTCAAAAATTAACCGAAATTAAACATTTACTTCTACCAATACTTATACCAACCCTTCCCCCCGTTATTGACACTCGTGTCAATATTGCTGTTATTATTTTTACAATTAGAGGAGATGTGGAGCAAGAGAGTATCTGAAACTGATCCCATTAATATAATTATTGAATAAAAGCCAAATTTTATAGCACTCTTACAAGGAAGACAAATACATCCAGGGATAGAGAACAAACAAAAGCAAGAGAAGGTTGAGTATTAGTTAAAGAGCCATGCTTCCATGGAGGTTGGTGTAAAAAATGCAAGAAGACTTCAGCCAATTATTATAAATTTGTCTTAGTATTCATTGTACCCCTTCCTTAAATGAACGTCAATGTATACCAGCAACCTCCGGAGAACATCTCATAGTTAGCATAGCAAGCAGAGTCAAGAAAGAAATCCACAATCTGGACAGGTAAATTCTTAATTATTTTTTCCTTTTTGACATTAAATATAACAAAAACAGTTAGGCTCCACATTTCCTCTCCCACGTATCTAATTATAAAGCATTGTTCAAATGTGTAAAGTCCTAAGAACATTTTTTCTTTTGACACAAGATGTTCATTTTTGAGTATATTTGGACCATATCTAGGATTAGCAAGGTCAGTGAAGTAAAATATTTTATCCCTTCCCACTCAAAGTCCCTTAAATTATTTCAAAGGTTATTTAGCAGCAAAAATAATCTTGGACTCCATCCCTAACCCCTTATAATCTGTCGTCAAAAAGCTTAAAGTTTCTATACATGTTTCCCAAGTATTATTTCTTTCTTTCTTTCATTACTAATGATGTTATTAGTTAAAGTACCACATACGTTTGGATCTTAAATTTTAAAATCTTAATAAAAATGTTTCATTCAATGTTTCGTTAGAGCATTAAATTATAAAAAGTGATTCTTTTAATAGCTTTGTTGTGATACCAGTATTCCTGTCAATTTCGTATTTAAAATATGCAAGTTACTTATTACCCAAAAAGGGGATGAGGAAAGAAATCAATATATCAAAGTGCCCTATAATGCAAAATGTGCCTTTATTTATTAAGATGCCCTCTAGGAAATTAGCACATTCCCACCAATATTTAGAATAAGGAATCCACTTCTTTTGTTAGTTAATCTTCCCAGAATCTAAAACTAAAAAGTACTTTAAATCTATTTCAGTAACATACACTAATTTCTTTTCCCCATAACCTTCTGCCAAAGTCAGTTAATCTTGCACATTCTTGTTATCTTTCAGATGTTTTTCAGAATGTTGACTCCAAAAAGCACAGTCTGTTTTTCTCTTAGTTAACCCCCTTATTCCCTCTTTATAGGATATCTTAGTATGGAGCACTATCTGGACTGGAAGCCATTGGTTTTTCTTCAGCTTCATTACTATTTTGAAGAATGTCTCTTTCAATTGAAATTTACTCTTTTTAATTAAAATCCTCCTTGCATCAGTCTGGCCTGTACTCAAATGAAAGGGGTGCTCGTACAATGTCATGCCTAAGTTGGAGACTTTTTACACCACCTGTTCATAGCTTTTTTTTTTTTTTTTTAATTAAGAGCTCTTTTATTTTTAACAAACATTGATATTCACATACACATTAATATCAATCATTTCATTCTTTCTAACAACACCACATATTTTGACACAAACACTCCCAAACACACTTGAACTTGTTTATCATTCACTCACAGGGATCCCTTTAATACACTATATAACATGCACAAAACCACTCGACCCATTGTAACACATTCAACCTTACCCCAGTATTTATTACTTATTATTTATTTGTACACACTATAATTGGAAACAATGCAGCAAAGGAATCAGAAAGAAAAATTAACTCTGAAAAAGAGCAAGTTCATTCTCACTTAACATTACCAATCAGGACAAATGAACATAAAACAGCCTTTCATGAAGTTAGCTGGTGTTAACCCTAGGAAACATAACACAATCCTACTCAGCTCTAAACGGCACCGATTTCTAGATCAAGGAGACTCCATTGGCGACAACAAGGAATTGCTTCCGTGGAGATCCATTCCTGCGACAATAGGGGCAAATCCAACTATCGAGAAATCAAGCGGTTCAATACCACAGCAAGACGGCACTTCCAGAAAAAAGGCTAAACTGTCACTGAGAATATTAACTCAAAACAAATAAAATGTAAGCTTCAACACAAATCACATATAAGCTTGAATCTTAGCATAAGTGCTAACCACTACGCCACCACATACTCCACTGTAATAATCCTCATAATGCACAATTTCATATACCGGTACACATCACAAGAATAAGAAAAGGACAGAAAAAATTGAAGGAACTTGTCTCCCTTATATATTAAAGCTATCAAAAGAGCATTTTTCCTTAAGACTTGATCGGGGTCTGAAGAAAAGATGCCTCGCATATTTTATAAATATTTGCATAATTAAAAGTAGATATGTTTTCATTTTATCAAATGTTACCCATACTCAAATTCATTTTAACCCATATTTACTCAGAGCTCTGGAAATTTAGATGCACAAGGCAGTTTCAGCAAATCATAACTGGTCTCCATGTTTTCGCTTTCTTCCACTCACACATGTACACACACACACACAGACACACAGAGAACAATTAACGCTCACGCACACACATTATGCATACGCACACACATTGAACAAGTTCAGCACAGACATATTCACACACACAGACATTAGCGACCGCCAGGTACCTCTGAAGTTAAATACAGTGCACTTTTTCTTTTTAACGCATATAATTATATTTTTTTCCCCACAAATATATACACATAATCTATATATTCACACATTTTTCTATCGCTTAATTTTTCTTTTGGTGCTTTCTTCCTACATGTCTCTGAAGGCTATTTTATTTCTCAAACTGTAAATACGTCTATGAATTGTTTTTTACAGGAAGTAACATGAGACACAAGTATTTGAATCAAGTTAACTTTTTCAGATCTTCATTTTTTAATATCCAAATTTTAATCATAACATTTTTCCATTCTCCCAAATGTTCACACTTTTCCTAAATTTCTTGTGCTTACCTTAATTATGCCTCTTGATAATTTTACGTAATCCTACTGCTGCAAGGAATGAAACCCATGCCAACTGAAAGTATTTAAATCATGGTATTAAAGTTATTTTAAGAAATTATGTCAAGTGAACTATTTTAATGCTTTTCCAGATATATTCTTGTAATATATTCTGTCTCTGATCTTAAATTTATATTCATCTTAATTAAACTACTTTGGCTTTCATATATTTATTTGCTGTAACTCCTAGCAGTGACACCGTAATGCATCTCTATGAAAGAAACGCTTTGATTATAAAATTTCACTCACACTCGTTATGTGCTTGATTATTTTATGGTGTCTCTCGTTACCCACTATTTGGGTCTGGAGCGCATTCACACTCACACTTGTCTCCACACCTGTGGCTCATTGTTACTACCACTAAGAGATAACGGAGCTCATGTAGTCACTCACTCAATCATTCCTTATTCGGGGATGGGGCAATTAAAATATATGTGTGTCTGCCTACACTTCACCTAGCTGTTTTTGCTATTTAATGGTGCAACCCTAATTACTGTTTTTTTTTTTTTTTACTATTCAAATTCAGCTACAAAATCTGTTTCATCCACTTTACTCAAAGGCTCTTAATTGTTATGTTTTTTTATTTTTAGTTGCCTCGTCTAGCTATGCATTTCATTCTCAAGCTGCTCTAAAGGGGGACTTTTAGGGAGCTCCCTCCAAACAGGTGTAGGCATTGGTTGATCAATAAGCATTTCATGTGGCGGTAAATACGTCGCTCTGTTATTCTTCATTAAAGCAATGGCATAGCATTTTCCCAATTAAGACCAGTGTTCTGCGCAGGCCTTAGCCATTTTATTTTTTAGTATCCCACTTACTCGGTCCACCATTTCCTGTGTTAGGGGGTGGCACTCACAGCCAAATCTTTATTTTATCCCACTGCTCCGTATCAGGTGCTGCCTTTGGGCTAATTTGATCTTTCGTTCTTTTAGTTCTTCCTGTCCTGTTTCTTTCTTTTCTCCTAATTCTTCCTCCTCATTTTGCACCGCTATTTGTCTTTTAAATTCTACTTTTCCTTCTATTAATAGGAACTCATATGATATGTCCGATGGTGGTGCCGGCGGGATTTTATTCTCTACATCTCTGTCAGTAAAGCACTGATTCATTCTTTCTAGTGTTGTGCTTCTTTTCATTGCTTCCCCCATAAACAATTATATTTAGTTCCGCTTTTCTCTTATTTTCTCTTTTTTCGCTCACCTCTTTTGTTTTATAACTTTTTATGTGCTCTATCATTTGTTCACACAGTTCCAGATTAAATGAACCTTTTTGAGGCCAGCGGTTTTTAAAACCTTTTGTTCTCTTATGCCATTTTTGAGAATTTTTTCAATGAGTTCTTTGTGGAGGGGATCATTATGCCCTGATATATCCACGGGCAACCCACTCATATCTATTTCAATTCCCTGCAGCTGTGGGCTTCCTACTGCTAATCTTAAATTCGGATCTCTACTTAAATTAGGTTTGAGCACAACTTGTATTCTCCGTAACAATATTTTCTTCACATGCGTCTTTCAATGGTATACAAAATCAAAATTATATATCTAAATAACATCCATTTTCTTTTACTGTTTACTGAAAGTTTTTGCTCTACTCTTCCTCCTATGGAGTGAAATTTATTTACAGCTTATTGCACACGCAGGTTTTTTCTATTTTCTCTAAAGCAATATAGTCTATTTTTGCACACAAAAAGTTATATTCCCTTTTTAAGTATATACACTTTGTACATTCCCTATAATTCGCACTCATACTCAATCACACTTTTTAGCACCTAGCGTGGTACCCCTAGTGCCCTATTCTTGCCCTATACTAGTTTTGTACCTCTTGTACTCATTCTTCTCAAATCTGCACCTGTGTGCTTCACTCGCCGCGTCGCTTTTTAAAAGTGCTCCAAGCATTCTGCGCACCTGTACGTGCTTCAACAATTGCCGCAACGCTTTTTAAAAGCGCTCCATACACACAGCACTTGCGTGCCTCCCTAACTTACCCAAAAGACAAATCATAAAATAAAGTTCTAATTCCCTTATCTGTCCCTTGTACTAGCACATTCACTCCACCTGTTACCACATGGATAACTTCCACCAGCTCTCTATATGAACTTGAAAGTGTTTATCCGAACAGGAATTTCTGCCTACATGTTGGCCAATCCCCTTCTCTAATTCAGGGCGGCAATGATAGGTCTCCAAGCGCACCTGAATTAACTCTTTTATTGTGGCAGAATTAGAAGGAACTGTCGGCACTGGTATGCCGTCAGCTTTCCCAAAAACTGGCTCCCTTTCGTAAACGGCTTGCAGACAGAGGTCACGCCTTCCCGCTCACGTTCTACCGGCACTCAAATGGCTTGCAGACAGCGGTCATGCCTTCCCGCTCACGTTTTTATGGCCCCAAAAACAGCTTGCAGACAGATGGCTATGCCTACTCGCTCACGTTTCCTGGCACTCATACGGTTTGCTGACAGATGGCTATGCCTTCTTGCTCACGTTTCACGGAGAGCATATACAGCCACAGTATAGGGTGCCAATTCAGGAGTTCCACACCTGTCTTATACCCGGTTCACTGTCGTCACGGCAACCTTAGTATTTTTGACAGGCTTTCAACACTACCCGTTACAATGCAGTCCTCCATCTCCCGGAACGGAGGGAGCTATATTTTGCACCGTGCAGCTGCCCGTCCCGCGGATCGGTGTTTCCAATTTACTGCACTCTCATTGGAGGGGCGGATGCTCTATAAAACTTTACACAAATTAGTTTAGCAAAAATATTGCTTACCTTATAGATGGCCACCATCTGTGCCTGTTTCGTAGAGCATTGTCTCTGCCGCTGGATTCACGCAGGTGACCTGTTATTTCATCACGTCGGGGTCACCAATATGTCGTGGCGAAAAATTCGTCACCAGAGGGCTTTTTACCTGAAAATGAAGGCTATTAGGACTCGGGATAGACAGACAGACTTTTAAAGCTTTATTGCAATAAAACAACACAAATAACAACACGGACTCAACCCAATATGGCCAAATTGAGCTGAGCTCTGAACGATTCAGCAATCGAAGCTTATATAACAATTTCTTATCACTTTTAACCTCGTTCAATTAGCTCATTTGCTGTTGTCCTCTAATCCCCTTCTACTCCTGTCCGGCTAATTTCTCGTCTCCCTGCAGCTGGGCTCCTAGTATTTCACTGTCTATTGTTCATTTCTAGTTTCTGTTTTGCTCATTTCTTTCACTGGCCAAGGCCAGTACAGACATTCATCTTCCTTATATAGGCTTTCCTCTCATCACTTCCTCTTTCTCAGACTTCAGCCGGGTTGTCTGATGCCCAAAGCTAAGCTTTAATCAAAAAGAAATATGGTATATGCTTTTATTTAATCATTGCGTGGCAGTCCTGACTTGTCTTAATTTCTATGCTAAAGTTAATTTCTAATATACTCTTCTATATTTATTGCCAATGCCTGAATATACTAGTGTTTCTCTTCATGGATTACATCAGTGTGACCTTGCTTACAGCAAAAGCCTTTTGTTGCCTTTCTGCTAATTCATCAACCCAGCTGGTTTCTTTACATGCCTACCATAGCCATTTTCTATCTGTGGTATCATTCACTTAGCTTCCCAGCCTTGGACACAGGTGTTCTCAATCTCTTATCCTGTTCTAAGCTGGTTTCTACACGTCATTTTTTGTTCTTTCTCACACCAGCAATTCTGCTGTAAGCTTAAAAAAATAATGCAATATGACTGATTTTTTTAGTTAACTATTTGCTTGACCTATCTTATTTGCTAAACATTCTAATTGATGCTTAATGTAATGTTTTAGAAGCTTTTAATTACTTTGTATGACTCTTTATGTTAATTTTGCTATTTTATGCTAATATAAAAATTTTTCCTTCTACAAATTATAAATAACAATGCTAGTAATCCCAGAGTCTTATTTTCTACAATTGATCGTCTGCTAAACCCAGGTCACTCAATAGAATGCCTCCAAAATACTTCCAATGAAACGTGTGAGGCTTTTGCTGTATTGTTTTATCAAAAAATGAATGATATTAGAAATAATATAGTACATCTCCCCAATACTTATCCTATTATAAACAAATTAAATTCTTTCACCAGGATAGATTTACCTGATTTATATAAAATAGTTTCTCAACTGAGACCCTCCACCTGCATCCTTGACCCAATACCAACAAGTTTTTTCAAAGAAGTATCGGGCGTGCTAATTGATAGTATTCTTGACATAGTAAACTCATCATTAGATACGGAGGTCTTCTCAGATTGTCTTAAGACTGCTGTAGTTAACCCCTGCTGAAGAAAAATAATCTGGACTCCTCTGCTTTTGAAAATTTTAGACCTGTTTCTAACCTGCCTTTCTTAAGTAAACTCCTAGAGAAGGCAGTCATTATGCAGCTAAATGACCACCTCAATAAACATGCTATTCTTGATAAGTTTCAGTCAGGTTTCCCTTTTACTATTCCTGGCACACTTCACCTCTTCCTTGACCGTTCTATTACTACTAAAATAGGTGAAGAATTTCTTTGCATCATCTGTCGCTTTGTCTGCTATATTCCTGTTTAACTGCCTTTTAGTTTCTGTAATATCCTTCTTAATGGTGGACCTACCTATCTCTATCTATCTGGTCTGAAGTCTTGCTCTGTGCCACCTTAGCAGTGCACACTATGTCTCTATCGTGAGCCAGCGAGCGGAAGCATAACACAGAGCGGAGCAGCGAGCGGAAGCACAGCACAGAGCGGTGTCATCTCCCACAGGCACATAGCCCTTCGCAAACACCCGAGTAAATTCAACTGAAGTAAAGCCAGCAGCTGACCAGGAGACATAACCGGCAGTGAGAAATCAAAGCTGATCACTCAGCGGGTGGTAGAATCTTAAAGCCAACAGTCTCTTAGTGATTCAGCTAAACATGGAAAGCGCCGAAGCACCTACAAAAATGGCGAAGATGACATCAACACTAAATGTAAGTTCTATCTGCTGTCTGCCCGTTGAGGGCATGTTTATATGTCGTGTGTCCTGCAGCATGTACAGCTCAGGTTTTCCGGCCGACAGTGTAGACAGCTTCACCTGCCAAAAGTGTTTAGTTAATTTGGAGTTGGTCGGGAAAATACGTGAATTGGAGGACCGCGTCAGGAACCTGATAGAAATTAGGCAAACTGAAAATTGGATTGACTCGGTTTGTTTAGACAATTCGGTTACTTCTGATTTGGATTCAGTCTCTCCAGGTCCCACTGTAGTCAGTGCGCAGCCGAAGTCAGCAGCACCAATTCAACCACAGGGCGAGTGGGTAACAGTAAGATGGGGGTCTAAAAAGCCAAAATTTAGTCCCGCAGCACCCAGGTCACCAATTCGGACCCAGAACAGATTTTTAGCACTCCGCAGCGCGCCTGTGGAAACTGAGAATAAGAAAGTGCTCATAGTTGTCAATTCCATAGTGCGGAATGTTAGAATTCCAAACTATGTTAAACCAGCAGTTAATGTTAAATGCCTCGCAGGGGCCAAGATTTCTGGCATAGAGGCCGCATTGGACTGTGTCGCCGACGATGAAGTATCTACCTTATTGCTGCATGTCAGCACTAATGATATTTATTTACAGCAATCTGAGGTATTAAAGCGGAACTTCATGTCTCTATGCACCAAAGCTAAAAGAAAATGTCGGAATTTAATTGTATCTGCTCCCTTACCAAGATTATATAGAGGGGATGTGATTTATAGCAGATTGCATTCCCTTCACTGCTGGCTAGAAACCTGGTGTGCAAATAAAAGCATAGCGTTTGTTAACAATTGGGATGATTTTTGGGAAAGGCCTGGATTTTTTCAAAAGAGATGGTCTTCATCCTAACTGGAGGGAATCTTATGTATTATTCCAAAATATGGCAGCAAAACTGCCTGGTTGACTGATCAGAGCACCATCCAGGCCGCAGTCATGTGATCTTAAATCACAGGCTGTTGTTTATCCCACCTGTTACTATACTGAAGTTGTTACCCAAAATCCCTGTTGTGGGGCATCCAGCAAATTTAGTCTTGATACAAATCTTAAATTAATTGATAACCAAAAAATAAGCTGTATAATTAGACCAAGGGATAAAACCAGACCCTCCACCAGGGGCATCTGTAATAGAAATTTACTTCAAATTAAAACAAAAAATATATCACCAGTTCAGAAAGAATCATGCAGTTTTAAATGCTGCTTATTGAACATTTGCTCTCTTGGCAATAAAGCTGTTTTGGTAAATGATATTATATTAAGTACAAAATCTGATCTGTGTCTTCTCACTGAAACCTGGCTTAGTAAATGTGACACTGTTCCCCTAGCTGAGGCGTCACCAGATGGATACTCGTTCCTTCATAAGTCTAGAGATTCTGGTCGAGGAGGAGGCCTTGGAATAATTCATTGTAACAAAATGCAAATTACGTCTAAAAATCTAGGCAGCTTTACATCCTTTGAGGCATTCATTTTAAATGTTAAAACAGATTTCAACACAATTATAGTGCTAGAGCGCAGATGGAGAACAACAAAACAAAACAGATGGGACCTGTTCCGCCGTGACGGGTTACATCTGAACCGGAGGGGCACCAATGTATTGGGGAGGCGTATGTGTAGGCTAGTCGAGGATTGTTTAAACTAGGGAATGGGGGGGCAGGGAGTTTAGGACAGGCCAGATTTAGATCTATATATGGAAGAACAAACAATGGTGTAGAAAAAAAAATGCATAGTAATGTAAATTCTAAGCAAACACGTAAATGTAGAAGGATTAACACTTTAAAAATAGCTTGCCTTAATGCTAGAAGTATCAAAAATAAGGTAAGTGAGTTGGAGTTGTATGTAGCAGAGCATAATTATGATATTATAGCAATAACGGAAACCTGGCTAAATAACAAAGATGGAGATGAGTGTAACATAGAGGGATACACATTTTTTAGGAAGGATAGACAGAACAGAAAAGGAGGTGGGGTTGCTGTTTATGCCAAACGGGGTTTAAATGTAAGTCCTCTTCAGTTGGATGATGAGCCCCATCTTAGTGAGGACATGTGGCTTCGCCTGGAAAATATTAGGGAAAGAGGTCTTATTTTAGGAGTGTGTTATAGACCACCCAATTCAGACAATAATTTCAACACACATCTTTTTAGTAATATCAAAAAGGCAAGTTTACAGGGGGATATTATAGTCATGGGGGACTTTAATTATCCAAATATTAACTGGGATAACCTTGCAGATGGAGGAGCACAAGAGTTTTTAGAAGTAATCAGCGACTGTTATTTAACACAGCATGTTAAAGTACCAACACGGGGTGAAGCCTGTCTGGATTTAGTATTCTGTAATAATCAGGATAGAATTGAGGGTGTAGAGGTGATTGAACCACTAGGGTCAAGTGACCATAATGTAATACAGTTCTCAGTATTTTGTAATAGTACGGATGCAAAGACTAAAATTGTTAAGTTGAACTTTGGTAGGGCTAATTTTGAGAAAATGCGACAAAGTCTAAGTAGGATAGACTGGGATAAGCTTTTAAGTGTGGAGACAGTTGAGGAGCAGTGGAACAGGTTTAAAAATGTTTTACATGTAATGCAGGACAGATACATACCTAAATTTGGAATTAATAGGAAACTAAAAAAAACTCCACGATGGATTAATAAAGATTTAAAAAAGAAGTTGCAAAGGAAAAAACTGCTGTATAAGGCATATAAGACTAATGACTGCAAAGTGAATCGTAGAGCGTATGAAAATATGAGAGCAACCATTAAGAAGGATATCAGGGAGGCTAAAAGACAGTTGGAGAGGAATATAGCAGATAAGGCGAAAGAAGACCCCAAGAGATTCTTTCAGTATTTTAGTAGTAAAAGAACAGTCAAGGAGGAGGTCAAGTTCATCAGGAATAGTAAAGGGGAATTAAAAGATACAGACAATGAAATAGCAGATGCCCTAAACTTACATTTTTCGGAGGTGTTTACAAGTGAGCAAGTGGATAACCTCCCAGAGGTAAACGCAACTACTAAGGAGGTACTGAGGGATTTGGAAATTGAAGAGGGAGAAGTGCTGCTCAGATTAAATAGGCTGAAATCAAACAAATCACCAGGCCCAGATAATATTTATCCTCGTGTTCTTAAGGAGGCTAGTGAGTACATATATAAACCCTTGACACATATTTTTAGGAAGTCACTGAGCACTGGAGAGATTCCGAAGGACTGGAAAATGGCAAATATCATTCCATTATATAAAAAGGGTGACAGGGCAGATCCAAGCAACTATAGGCCAGTAAGCTTAACATGCATCACAGGAAAATTAATGGAAGGAATTATTAAGGATAAGATTGAGCAACACATGGCAAGGACAGGAGTTATTCTGACCAGTCAGCATGGGTTCAGAAGAGGGAGGTCGTGCTTTACTAACATGTTGGAATTCTATGAGGTTGCAACAAAAGCATACGATCAAAGTGGAGCATATGATGTTATTTATCTGGACTTTCAGAAAGCATTTGATAAGGTTCCACATGAGAGGTTGGGCATCAAGTTAAAAGAAGTGGGAGTTCAGGGTGATGTTTTTAGATGGGTACAGAATTGGCTCAGACACAGGAAGCAGAGGGTGATGGTGCGAGGAACCTCATCAGAACTGGCCGATGTTAAGAGTGGTGTTCCACAGGGGTCAGTGCTAGGGCCGCTGCTATTTTTAATATATATAAATGATTTAGATAGGAATACAAGTAACAAGCTGGTTAAGTTTGCAGATGATACCAAGATAGGTGGATTAGCAGATAATTTGGAATCTGTTATATCATTACAGAAGGACTTGGACAGCATACAGGCTTGGGCAGATTTGTGGCAGATGAAATTTAATGTCAGTAAATGTAAAGTATTACACATAGGAAGTAAAAATATTGGGTTTGGATACACAATGGGCGGTCGGAAAATCAAGAGTACACCTTATGAGAAGGATTTAGGAGTCATAGTGGATTCTAAGCTATCAACTTCCCGACAGTGTTCAGAAGCCATTAAGAAGGCTAACAGAATGTTAGGATATATAGCACGATGTGTGGAGTACAAGTCCAAGGAGGTTATGCTCAACCTTTATAATGCACTGGTTAGGCCTCATCTTGAGTACTGTGTGCAGTTTTGGTCTCCAGGCTACAAAAAGGACATAGCAGCACTGGAAAAGGTCCAGAGAAGAGCGACTAGGCTGATTCCAGGACTACAGGGGTTGAATTATGAGGAAAGATTAAAAGAGCTGAGCCTTTACAGTTTAAGCAAAAGAAGATTAAGAGGTGACATGATTGAAGTGTTTAAAATTATGAAGGGAATTAGTACAGTGGATCGAGACTTGTATTTTAAAATGAGTTCATCAAGAACACGGGGACACAGTTGGAAACTTGTTAAGGGTAAATTTCGCACTAACATTAGGAAGTTTTTCTTTACACAAAGAACGATAGACACTTGGAATAAGCTACCAAGTAGTGTGGTAGACAGTAAGACGTTAGGGACTTTCAAAACTCGACTTGATGTTTTCTTGGAGGAAACAAGTGGATAGGACTGGCGAGCTTTGTTGGGCTGAATGGCCTGTTCTCGTCTGGAATGTTCTAATGTACTCTACCAGCAACAAAAAAAACTACATATCTTTCAAATCGCATGGACAGAGAGTGTTAATAAATATAAAAAAGCCCTCATTAAAGTTCGCTCAGAATACTATTCTACAATAATAGATAGAAATAATAAAAATCCTCGGGTACTGTTTAGAACAGTGGCCAAATTAACAAATGGGAATTCACCTCTACAGTGCAAAATACCAACAGACATTAGCAGTACAGACTTTATGAACTTCGTCAATGAGAAAATTAAAAATATAAGATCCCAGATCTCAGCATCACAGTACAAACCAAATACTAGCTTAGCAGACTCTGCCGCACATTGCATTCAGCACTTTAGTCATTTTAATCCTGTAACTGAGCAGGAAGTCTTAACTTTAATTTCTAAAATGAAGCCCACTACTTGTTCCCTAGATCCAGTGCCAACAAAACTAGTAAAAAGTGCCATGGATGTTCTTGCAGCGCCTATTCTAAACATTATCAATAGTTCATTATTGCATGGTACAGTACCTGAAGCACTAAAAGTGTCAGTCATTAAACCATTATTTAAAAAGTCAGACCTAGACCCACACATACTTAATAATTATAGGCCTATTTCAAATTTACCCTTTCTCTCTAAAATACTAGAAAAAGTAGTTGCCAATCAGCTTCAGTCACATCTTACGCATTACAATTTATTTGAGAAATTCCAGCCTGGTTTCCGCACTGGTCATAGTACAGAAACAGCACTAAAGCGGGTTGTAAATGACATTCTGATATCCTCTGATGAAGGAAACTCCACTGTAATTATGTTGTTAGACTTAAGTGCAGCATTTGACACCATTGACCATTCTATTTTACTGCACAGGAGACAGTACTCCATCATTATACACAGAAGTTCAATATGGTGTCCTGCAGGGCTCAGTACTGGGACTTTTACTGTTTTCACTTTACATGCTTCCACTGGGATCTATCATTAGGAAACATAATGTTAATTTTCACTCATATGCAGATGACACCCACTTATACCTTTCATTTAGATCAAATGAAGTTTCTCCGATGTTGTATTTAATTAGTTGTGTTAGTGAATTAAAGGACTGGATGGATGAGAACTACTTGTCTTTAAACACAGATAAAACAGAGATGTTAATTGTTGGAGGGAATGACGTTGATCGCAACAATATTCTGTCATTGTTTAACTCAGTTGGAATCACCATTAATTTTACTGAATCAGCCCAAAATCTCGGAGTTTACTTTGACTCTAGCATGTCATTTAAAGCATATATTACAAAGTTGTCCAAATCATGTTTCTTCCATCTTAAAAATGTTGGGTAATAAAGGCGCTTTCTAAATAAACAGGATTCTGAGAAATTAATTCATATATTTATTTCTAGTAGGATTGACTACTGCAATGCGGTGTTCACTGGATGTTCAAACTGTTCTTTATACAGCCTCCAGTTAATCCAAAATGCTGCTGAAAGAATTATCACAAGAACAAGAAAATATGAACATATAACTCCAGTTCTTAAATCCTTACACTGGCTCCCGGTTAAGTTTAGGGCAGATTTCAAAATCCTCCTTTTAACATATAAAGCATTAAATGGCCAAGGTCCGGCTTACTTGTCTGAACTTATCATGACTTGCAAACCAGAGCGCACATTAAGATCTCAAGATACCGGTCTGCTTATGATTCCACAGATTAATAAAATAGCTGTGGGAGGTCAAGCTTTTAGTTACAGGGCCCCTAAACTGCGGAATGGTCTGCCTGCTACAATAAGAGATGCCCCTTCGATCTCAGCTTTTTAATCCTGGCTGAAGACTCACTACTTCAGTTTAGCATATCCTGACTAGAGCTGCTGATTTACTGTACATACTGCATCTCTGTTGTCAGTCATTACCACTAAACCATAAGTAACATGATAGTTATAATTTGATACTAACCCTCACCTATTCTGTTTCTCTTCTCGGTACTCAAACATGGCACACTTGCCAAGTTGTTGTGCCTGCTTATGGTAAAGTCATCCCTAATGGAGGATCGCTGGAATCATGGGAAAGAGAGGTCCTTTCATCGGATTGGCTGGCCCAGCACTGTTTCAGCTGTGGAATGGCCAAATGGGGGAGGCAGCTTGATGGATGAGGTCTCTAGGACTCTAAACATATCCAAATCATATTATGTAATATCATCCATTGTTAAATTCTGCTACGTACTTCTAAAATTTTTATTTTTATACTGTATTGAGGATTTGTTCTGTTCTGTGTATTGTATTGTATTGACCCCCTTCTTTTTGACACCAACTGCATGCCCAAACTACCTGGAAAGGGGTCTCTCTTTGAACTGCCTTTCCCAAGGTTTTTTCCATTTTTTCCCTACTGGGTTTTTTTTTTGGAAATTGTTCCTTGTCTTCTTAGAGAGTCAAGGCTTGGGGGCTGTCAAGAGGCAGGGCCTGTTAAAGCCCATTGCGGCACTCCTTGTGTAATTTTGGGCTATACAAAAATAAATTGTATTGTATTGTAATTGTATAGGACACCTGGGCCAGGTCCACCAATTCCCTAACACAACACAGGCCAGCAAACTCCGCCATCAATTAAGCCACTGCTCAACCTTTTTTTTTTTTAATTAAGCTTAAAATATTTAACTTAAATGAAAAAATGAAAAAATTAATACATGAAAGAACTACTACAGTCCACTTTCTGGCCGCTTAATATTCTCCCCCTTGACTGCCTTCTATTTGTCTTTCGTTACTTTTCATTGTCAATTCTCCTAACTTTGCACATCTCTTATTACTTCCTTACTTTGAAGCTCTCTACTCACACCATTTGTATTCGTTCATATTACTGAACCGTTTTGCACTATTAATCGCTTCAATTTGTGTAGATACCTGAAGAGAGAATGGTTCCTTACCTGGCATGACAGGCATCCCAACAAGGGAAGAGAAAGAGGCCATACCCAAAAGAGATGGCCCATAACAAATGGACAGACAGACCATTGGAAGTGGAAGAAGTCGCTGGGGACTTTATATTCCCCCAGACGCAACATGGCAGCAACTCATTCGGGAACCAGCAGGGAATGTTGGTAGATGTAGTCTGGCAAAACAGCCCTACTAGTGACCTGTAGGGAGATGTGCTCCCCAAATTATGGGATTTCTGGGTGACGCGAAAGTACTTTAATTGGGCAATCACCCTGGCACCAAAAGTACTCTCAGGTCCATAACAAAAGGGACCACACTCCCTTATCTAGGCAAGTTCGAGCTGGAAGGACATAGAGTAACACTCGACTAGAGGAGGGCATTGCGGTGGTTAGAAGATGTATTGTGGAGAGAGAGAGAACCTATGTCTTTGTGCTTGTGTTATTTTGTGGAGGAATTAGTGAATAAACCATCCTTTATTTGAACCTGGGCTTGCTGACGCCCCTGGTTCCATCACCCCTGAGATAAAAGAACTCTTCTATCCAGTAAACATTTTACACACTTCTTCCTTCTTACCAGGAATAGTCACTTACTGTATATCTGCTACTAGTTATTTATTTATTCTCTTGTCTGTTTCTACAGCTGCTTGAGCCTGATTGGTGCTTCAAACTGTGGCGCATCTTTCTTAAATGCTTTTAATTCAATGGCCTAGCTATACTTAAAACAAATGCTTTCTTACTTATTAATGAATGTGCCCTTGCATTCTACTAGTTTTAACACTTAACTGTACACATACTATATGGTGTTCTGTCCAGTTATTCATTGTATGCCTTAACCTCTTCCCTCTAAGCAATCATTGTTACTTTTGACTATATGTCACTACGACACCAGTTATTTACTTACACACTTGCCAGTTTCATCTACCACTTACTGCCTTGTCACACCTCACTGCTGCTTGTTTTGAACACAAGTGACAACAAGAAGTACAAATAACAAGTAACATTCCAAATGCTTCCCTAATCTCTTGGCAAAAAAGGAAAGGACACAGTACTGCCAAAGTCTGCTAGCCTTTATTTTTTTTCTTGGCAGGTGTCATTAAAGGAATTTGATAATACCCTTTTGTCTTATCTAATGTAGTTAGGAAGGAAGCCCTTCCAAGCTGTTTGAGGAAGTCCATCACTCACATTAAAGGATAGTCATCAAAATGAGACTTGGTTTGGCTGGCTAAAGTCATTGCAAAAGTGCCAACTCCTGTTTCATTTTAGAACTAGTGGCAGCATTAGTTAAACCAGACTGGACCATGGGCTAAAACTTTCCTCTTTCACATCTACTGTAGATCAGCATGTGCTTAATTTCAAGCTCCACCTCAGTTTTCTTCACACCCAGGTGGCAATAAGGGGCATTCTCTGACTATGACTCCAGATGTAGTAGTAATGATGTGTGCAGTAAGAGTCTTATTGGGTTTCTTGTCAACTACAAATTTAATTAACATGATACCTGATTTGTTCTCCTGTCTTTGATGGGAAATCAAATTCTATCTATCTATCTATCTATCTATCTATCTATCTATCTATCTATCT
>JANRMT010062806.1:15750888-15770323 GCA_026402145.1 Polypterus bichir lapradei | reverse complement strand
CTATCTATCTATCTATCTATCTATCTATCTATCTATCTATCTATCTACCAAAATTGAGCTTTATGTCATTTGCTATTAAGGACCAAGGGAAGCTGGAGTTAAGATTGGGGTCGCGTTCCTTTCAAAGCATCAATAAATATATGTGGTTGATCCTCTCAGTAGGTCTATGATTTTTTTTTTACCAAATAATCAACCAAAATTCCTTAATCTCATAGGGTCCTTGACAGTATATTGGCAATTTAGAATTGGACGTAGGAACAAAGCCATGACATGATCTCTGGGGTTGAACTCCTGTTGAGCCGTGCCACGATTATAAAACTGGGCTTGCGTTTCTGGTGGATGTTCTAAATGTTCTTTTAAAATAGTTTGAATCTTGGAGAATCTGTCATGTAACTGTGCATTATACTACAATATATTTATGAAAGGGGGGCCTTTATCTCCCATTCCTCTGTCATTTTATCCATTATACCATGGACTTATCTTCCACATAATAACTAGGAGAGAATCCTATAGAGGTTTGAGGGACCCCTCGATAGATACAAAAAAAAAGACAAGGTGGGGGAGCTGATCCCAGTCTCCTCAATCTTCACTAATTACTTTTCATAACATTTATTTGAGTCACTCTATTAGACTATCAGTTTGAGACTGATATACTCAGGTCTTTAGGTGTTTTATCTGAAGTAACTTGGTAATCTCCCTCAAATACTTTAGGGATGGCCACATGCAAAAAGACCCCTACAAGTTCCCTGCAGTATTTTCTGAGTTAGCATATTACAGTGGGATACCATGTGGCATTATCTACTAGGACCAGAATGTATTTATTTCCTACTGCTTAGGATTTGAGGGTTCATGCGGGCCAACAATATCAATGCCAAACTATTCAAAAGGAGTTTGTCAGATAATGGAAGAGGTATTAGTGGAGCATGGTCCCTTTGAGTTGACATTCCTGACAAGAAAAACTAAAGTAGCAGATATCATCATTGATTCATTGATTTCCAGCTAAAAGAATCTAAACATTCTTTCTATTGTTTTGTCAGTCCCTAAGTAGGTACCTAAGACGTGGAAGTTTGTGGCACCAGCAGCATCTTCCTAACCCCCCCCCAAACCCGGCGGCCGCCCCCACCATGTTCAGCCAATCAGTTTAACAAATCATTTCTAAAATGAAATGCTGACCTAGTACCATGGGATAAGCAGTCTGTTGACCAACCATTGACACAACCGTATTCCTTACAAATTTAAGGGAATTGTTATTCCACATCCCTTTTTAAAAGATGCAGGTAGTGGTCTGAACTGGCAATGTAACAGTGGATCTGGAGTTTCATTCTCTGACATCTCTGTTACTAGAAAATCCTTTCTGTTATACTGGGTAGTCACGTCTTTTCCTACATGCTTACTTGGTGGACATGTTGTGATGGGCTCTTTCAGACAGGGATTCTCTGTCTACAGCCAGGACTGTTTACAATCTAGTACAGTACAGTCCTTCTAGTTTTTCTATAAGACTAGTCCTTCCCAAAGTGGATGACTGGATATGGAAGACTACATATCACAATCACTGTCAGTGTTTGGGTTCTCCTTTGATAAGTGATCACATATAATGCAATCCTGCACTAGTGGGATTCTTCATGAATACTGGTAAGACTGGTTTTACTGGAAGGAAGTAACATTGAAAGACAACAGAAATGTTACTGGTGGATTCCATTTATTATTACTGCACCTGTGAAAGGGAAAGTCAGTAAGTCAGCAACAGTAATTCTGCAGTACCACCCCCCTTGTGCTTATCCACAGTCTATTGGCTAATTACGAAATGGACAACTCAGTACAATGTGTTCAAGTTCACCACACTTGAAGCAGTGGCAAGGGAAGAGATGACCTTTCTTTAGGTTGAGCACTTTGTTCAAATTCTCTCTGGCGAGATTGTGGTGGGCATTTAGAACTCGGCTTTTGGCAATCCTCAGCTCTTTCCTTTTGTTTTCAAAAACCATTGCCATGCAGTGAAGCTTGATTGTATTATTTAACCTATTCTTATACTTCTAGTTTTGATGCCAACCTTGTTGAGCAAGACTTTCTGGGAGTGCATTAATCAGGTAATTACACGCTGTTATCTTGACTACCTTTTCTATTGATTTATCTTCTGGTTTCACCAGAGTCCTGGAAGGTATTTCAGACTCAAACCTCCTCTCAGGTCAAGTGCGCGCATGCTGATCTGTGGATACACCATACCTGGTGAAAATCTCCACCTTCAGTATGTCTTCAAGCATCCGGTCTTCTTTAATGAGAACGAAAGAGGGAAAGGCACAAATGACAGTGCCAACTCACAACTCAGCATGGAACTGCAAACAACCATAGAAACCCTGAAGATGCTACCCTACTCATGTGTGTGTGACACAGTATATTGAAAGTAAAAGAATAGTATGGAGGAGGTGATGTGTAATAGGAACTGTAATGTTGACCTAAAATATTCAGAATCTGAAATGTTGAATGCTGTAACTTTGCATTTTCTTATGTTTTCACGTGTGAAGAAGTTGATAACTTCCTGGCAATTACAAGGACTAATAAATAGGTCCTCAGTGATTTGAATGTAGTAGAGAGAGAGAATTTCTACTTGCAGCAAAACAGCTGAAATCACACTAATCATCTGAACTAGATTTAACTCATCATGTATAGTATATACAGTAAATCAATGATGCCTATTTTTCAAAAAAATCACTGGACACTAGAGAAATTACTGCAGATTGGAAACTAGAAAATGTTATTAAAGATAATCAATTATATAAAAAGATAATCAGGTTGGTCCAAGGAACTATAGGACAGTAAGCTTAACATGCATCATGGGTAAATTAATGGAAGCAATTATTAAGTTAAAAACTTGACAATATTTGTCAAGAACCATAGTATTATTGAATAGTTAATATGAATTTATATGGGAGATCTTATTTCACCAATATTCTAAAATTATATAAGGAAGCTAAAAAAGTATATGATCATAAAGGTATATACTGTATTAAATTATATTTGATAATATCCCAATTGTGAGAGGGTGTTGATCAAACTGAAGAAGTGGGAGTCCATGATTTACTGCATGGATGGGTGGAAAATTGCTTTAACTATAGGAAACAGAGTTATTGTGTAAAGAACTTCTTCAGAATTAGGTTTTATTAAAAATGGTGTTGTTAAATACAATATGAGATCATACAGGTGCAGTTTGTCTCAGAAATGCATTTATTTCCAAACAACTAATCCCACCAAAACTCGCCCTCTAACCCCAAACAATTTACAGCAAACAAGAACACACTGTCGTAAAATGTATATATTGAAAACATAACATTTTCCCCCTCCCATACCAAATACAGTGACTCCAAGAAAAACATAACATAAGGCTTGAACTTTTAGAAGTAATTGAAATTGTACAGAACAGTCTTTTTTTTTGTCTTTTGTGTGCTTCTTCCAAAACCCAAATGTCATTCTAAAGTCTGTTTAACCGTGAAAATCATTAAGAAAATCTTTGAATCTGCCTGGCCGAGTTCTGACGCGTTCAGGTCTGGAGATGGTTTCAGTTGGAAGTTGAAACATCTCAGGGCCCTCAGTCTGCATAGGGCCCAATGATGCTGCAGCTAAATCAAGCCACTCTGCTGTAAAACCTGAAGAGACACAGCTTGGCACTGGTGGTGCAGGTACCTTGTGGAGGCGACTTGCAAGCAATCGGGAACCATCAGCTAGACCAAATGTGGCAGGTCCTAACTGTCTTATTACTTTTAAAGGAAACGACCAAAAAGATTTCAACTTATGTTCTCGATGTGGCTTCGAGACCTTGAACCAAATCTGATATAATTATGTCTAGCATTTTGACCCAGTGTGACCTATCAAAGTTTTGCTTTATTTTATTCTGGCTTTTGGACAAACTGTTGTGTGTATGCATTGCAGTGGGCAAAGCTGGTTAGACAATCCAGTGGAAACTGAAGTTCTCGACCAATCATAAGAGCTGCATGTGAGCTGCCCTTAGTTGAGTGCTGTGTAGCTCTGCAGTGAAGAAGTGTCTGGAGAAGTGCCAAAAGAAATGTGCATCCATCTGCCAAATTGCATTTTTTAAAGTTTTATTTAGATGCTTTACCCCCCTCCCTTCCCCCCACCGCGCCCGCCCCATTGGCCTGCTGTGTGATGGCGGTGAATTCCTTTGTTTATCAAAAAGCTTGTAAATTCACTGGAAGTAAATTGTGGACCATTACCACGGACAATACCCAAATGGCCCTCATGTGCCATAGCCAGGACACGTGCTTGGCGAGACCTTGGAACTACAGTGTAGAGACCACAAGCAACACAGCTTTCATTTCAGCAAGAGAGTTCATCCTTGACACGATGGAATGGTGTCATCTCAGTCAGTACTTGAGTGGGCCACACCTGCCTGATATAAGTATGAAGCTGAGTGAGCACAGGGTCTTCCTCTGAGGTCTGCTTCAGCTCCTGGAGTGACACCATGGCCTCTAGAGGTGTGTGAAGAAGTTGAACAAGTTCAGGCTCAGCAAAATCATGGCAGGGAATTATGGCTGGAGGAGCTGAAAACCGAGAAAGTAGGTCAGCCACCACTTTGTGGAACCCGAGAGTATACTGGAGTTTAAAATTGTATTGCTGGAGACGCTCAGACCAGCAGTGCAGTCTTAGTGGCCTGTGGCCAGAAACGGATATAGTAGCAGTACAGCGAGAACTTCGTGGTCAGTTCTGAGTGTAAAGGCATGGCCAAACAGATACAAGTGCCACCGTTCACAAGCCCAGATACATGCCAGTGCCTCTCATTCACTGACTGAGTATTTCTGTTCACCTGGGCTAAGAGCTCTAGAAGGAAATGCTACAGGTTTCTCAGTCCCCTCCTGAATCTTAGACAGTACAGCCTCAAGAGCAGCTCCAGATGCATCACAAGTGACTAAGGTGGGACTATTGAGGTCAAAGTGTGCCAGCACAGGAGGATAAATAAGCTGAACCTTTAGTAACTATAACGCCTCTGTGCAGGCTGGAGTCCATGCCCAGGGATCATTTTTTTCAAAAGTTGATGTAAGGGTGCAGTAGTGGAGCACTATTGCGGCAGGAAACTTGGATAGTATGCAAAAATTAAGCAACCTGTGCTACTGGTGTGGGCTCTAGAATTTCTGAATTGCCTCCATGTTAGACTGGAGTGGGGTTAAACCATCGGCAGACAGTCGGGAACCCACAAACTAAATTGAAGGTGCATAAAACTCACATTTATCACCATTAAGATTGAGATATATGCCTGGCCAGTGCTGAAAACACTCTTTTGAGATGCTCTTCATGGGCAGAGGTTATGTGACCATGCACAATTCTATCATCAAGATAAATGAGCAACCCCCTGGAATCCCTGACAAGATGGTTGACATTATCTTCTGAAAGCAGCTTGGACCTGAACTGAGCCCAAATGGCATTCTAGTATATCAGAAAACCCCAATGTGAGTGACAAATGCAGTCAGGTCTCGGCTGCTGGAGTGGAGTGGCACCTGCAGATATCCCTGATGCAGATCTAACTTTGTAAAGAAATGAGATCCATAAAATTGTGTGGTTAGCTCCTCTGATGTTGGCAGAGGGCATTTTTCAGGAATGACTGCCTTGTTTACTGCCCTTAGGTCAACACAGATTTTTAGTTCCCCTGATTTTTTTTTTGCAACAACCAAACTGGAAATCCATGGGGCAGCATTAATAGGTTCTATAATTCCAGTCTATAGGAGGTGTTGTAGCTCAGCAGATACTCCATCATGGAAAGCCAGTGGGATGCGGTGTGGAGCTGGCATAGCCACAGAGAGTGGTGACTAGAGCAGAAGATCTGGGAAAAACTGCTTCTTAATCTTTAGATTTAACATAGACACTGTTGCCCCAGTATCTAGCAAAAGCAGAAGACATGCATTGTCTAGTTCTACTGTGCAAGTTTTAAAAGATGTATGCCTAGTTATCACATTATTAATTGTCACAAGCTTTGACGAGTGGAATGACAAACTTTCACAAAGTTATTAGTTTTATTGCAGCGCTGGCATATCTGACCCTGGCAGGGCAGTTCTGCACTCTCATAGAGTGTGATTTAGAGCCACAATTTTGCGTAAGCTGTATGCTGGGATTCTCATTACAGTTGTCTGAGTCATCTCTGCACTGCAGCGCTTGAGCCGTGTCTCCTGTCACTGCTGAGGAAGCAGGAGATGTGTCAAATTTGGCGGCGAACTCCGGGGCAGACTCGATTTGGAATGCAGTGTGGATTGCCTGTGATAGGATTAAATCATCTGATTCTAGCAAGAGCTTTTTGCTGACTTTTGGATGGTTAGTGTGCTCAGCCATTTGATCCCTAAAAAATCCATCCTGCATGTCTCAGAGCTTATATAAACTGGCTAAACCCCTTAAGTTGGCCATGTATTGGTGAACCAATTCGCCTGCCTGCTGTTGCCATTTACAAAATAGGATTTGGCGGAAAATAACACTTTGCGAGCAGGAGAAGTGTGTCTCCAGGAGAGTCACAGCAGCGGAGTATGTGGCTGCGTTCCCCAAAGTCTTAAACACGTGCTGTCCCTCTGCTCACAGACAGTGTAGGAGCAAAGCTCTCTTGAGCACATCACTTACATTTTCCAAATCAAGAGACAGGAGATAAGTTTTAAAAGACTCCAGCCAGCAGGTCCAAGGCACTGGAGGCTCTCCAGGCATGGCAAAAAAGGGAGAAGGTGCTGGAAGTGAAAATTCAGCCATCCTTGTTGCCAAAATGTTGCATATGATACGAGAGTGTACAGGTGCATTTTTTCTCAGAAAGGTGTTTATTTCCGAACAAATAATCCCACCAAAACTCACCCACCAACCCCAAACACTTTATGTCAAACAAGAACACACTGTCGTAAAATGTAAATATTGCAAACATAACAGGTGTTTCATGGGTCGGTGCTGTTGCTCCTGCTCCTATTAGCACTATAACTGCTACACATTTTTTTCAGTACTAAAACCGTTAAGGCCAAGTGACATCTGAATTCTTTTGATCTGAATAATGGCCCATCAACTTGGCATTTTTGTAACACCCCAAAAGCTGCAGAGAGCCTAATACAGCTTTAAGGAACATAAAATCATATACTGTATAGATATTTTTTCACTTTAAATGTTAACATACAGAAAAAAAATCTTCAGGGTTACATGGCTGTGGGACAGAAAATTGCCCCAGTATTTATTAGTAAAAAGTCAGTTTTTGTCAGTCAATTAGCTGGGCATATGCTGTAGAAATTAATTTTCAATTATGACACTTTACATAGTTTTCTTTATTTTATTGTGTGCTTTGCAAAACAGTTTTGCACTGTTTTGTTTTGTTCTGAGAGAGAACAACCTGGATGCCATGAAACAAGATGCTTTCCAAAGTTGCTCTCTGACGGCATGAAACCACTTAAGTATTTAATCATAAAAAGCAAAATGACAATTTTCAGTCAGCTGGAAGCATAAAATAAAACAATAAGTCAAATGGTATTTTTTTCATACTAAAACACTTGGTCCTGCAGTCATCATAGAAGTGCTTCTCACAGCAAACAGCACCCCAGGTAACTCTGCTGAGTTGCTGTAAAGTCTCTCACTGCAAGCCATTGTCGCCATAACTCTTCCTGAAAGTCATGCCACATGTTTGTTTTTTATTTATTACACACCTGGTGCTTGCACCATCATTCCATTCTGGGAATAACATGGTGGAGAAAGCAGGCAACACTGATTCTGTGGTCATTTACTGTATTGCTCTGGTGTGCTCAATGGGAATGACTTGTGTTTACAATGCTCATGTTGTGTGGTTGACCTCTCACTTTGTTAAGTGCATTTGTTTATCAGAGTATATGACATTTAGTTATCAGTTGGCATGTGCAAAGCACTTCACTGTCAGGACACAAAGCAGTTGTTTTTCTGATCTGCAATGTCTATGCTGTGGTGGATTTGCATGCTGTGGCCTGGGCAACATACAGTTGTGTTCCTGTCAGCATGGTGTGTGCCTGCACCTTCACTTGCCATGAAAAGGACCTGAAGACCAATTAGATGAGTGAGGACAGGCATACTGCCCTGGGTTTGCATTACGCTTGTCACATCATAACCTCTTGATTAACACCAAAATCAAGGGTCAAGACCCAGTGATTCATGAGTCTCTGCATGACATACTTCTTAGCAAACCATGGCAGAATGAATCTGTAGCTAAAAGTGCTGTTAGAGAGCACCTCCTGTAAGGGATGGAGTGGATTTTTTATGATGTCATGCAATTTTGCCATCATTCTTTTTTCCACAGCAGCTTCCAGTGTGTCCAGGGATAGCCCTGTGATGGAGCAGAATTTAGTGATAAGTTTGTGCAGGTATTGTGCTTCTTTTGTGCTCAGATTGCTTCTTCAGGAGATTGGAATGTAGAACACATCACTGGCTGCTATGGACTGGTAGAACATTTTCATCAAAAGACATGAGTCTCCTTAGAAAGTACAGTCTGCTCAGTCTGCTCCTACCCTTCATGTAAAGTGACACTGTGCAGTCCAGTTTGTTTCTCTGGATTACTCAAGATGGCTCATATTCAAAAGCTTTTGCAAGAAGAGGAATAATGAGCAGGAATGAAAAAGTTAAAGGAAGCAAAAGAATGTTTTGAAACTGTTTTGAAACTCGAACCTAGAAACAAACAAACCAAAAATTAGCTTGAAAAAATTAGAAGTAAAATGAGAGTGTGATCGTGATTGAGAGAATAAAACTGAAAAAAGCTAACTTTTACAAGTACTATTAATTTCTACCCAATGTCCCATATGTTTGTCTCTTTCTTTTTTTTCTCCATGCTGCAAGAACCATCTTTCCTTCATTTACGATGTGTGTACCTGTTGCAATCCACACACTTTTCTCTATGCTGAGACAAAGAGACAAATATATGGAACTTTGGGTATAAATTTATGGTACTTGTAAAAGTTATCTTTTTTCAGTTGTATTTTCTCAATCACGCTCACGCTTTAACACCCCCCACCCCCCCCCGCCTCTCCTGATCTGACTCTAAGTAACAGCGTCTGCATAAATTCACACCCGATCTGACGCTGTTCGTTTTCAAATAATATTGCATTAGTGCAATGATGTTTTCTGATTGGTACTAGTCAAGTCATAAAATGATTTCTTCAAAATATCACATATACCTACGTCTGTTTTTTTTTTTTTTGACATCATACACCATAAGGTGCATACTAATTCTGCGTGAGCAGGAACACTCAATAAAACTGAATAAAAAAAATAAAGTGACGGTGAGATACGAAGAAGGCAGATTGATCAGCGTTTGTGTGTCAGCTTTTATCCCTCCAGATCAGAGAATGTCCAGTTCCATTGCCTCAAAACACCACTCACATCTAGTTATTCCCAGTTTCAAATAAAAACTAATAGCGTCCCTAATAGGATCCCTAGGGCGGTAGTATGTATAGTGATTGTGACTGAGAGAATAAAAGTGAAAAAAAAGGTAACTTTTACAAGTACAGTAAGTTACAGACACATACCAAATGTATCGTCCTTGAACCTTTTGTGAAAGTGTTTATTTGATCTTTGGACATCAGGCTTCACACATTCTATAGTCTATGCCTACGTTTTGTAACATTTATTACTAAAATATGAAAAAGTTTCTGTTTTAACGATGTGTTTACACAGATTACTGTAGAAACGGAACACACATGAAATGCATGTGTTCCAAATAACAATCTATTATTTCCACTCTAAAACTCCAACAGTTCACTCCCAAATAATCAAACAAGGCATGAGCTGGGAGAACTTAGTGAATGTTCTGCGATGGTGGGGGATGAAATAGCAGGCTGCTTGCTTTTTGTCTTAATCGGCACATTTACAGGACAAAAGACACTGACGGAGAGGTGCGAACGGATTTAAGGTGGGCCGGATTTACGAGTTTTCTCATAGGCTCTGGTAATTCCAGTGTTAATGTCTAAATTACTGGCAACAAAAGTGAGTAAATCCCTAAGCGAAAAATGTCCAAATTGTGGCCAATTAGCTATTTTCTCTCCCCGGTGTTATGTGACTCGTTAGTGTTACAAGGTCTCAGGTGTGAATGGGGAGCAGGTGTGTTAAATTTGGCGTTATCACTCTCACACTCTCTCATACTGGTCACTGGAAGGTCAACATGGCATCTCATGGCAATGAACTACCTGTGGATCTGAAAAAAAGAATTGTTGCTCTTGTCACAATAACGAGACATACTCCGATAAAGGTTTGGGGCAGCTACCCGTATATTCTGGTATCCTGGCTGCAAAGTCGTTCGTTATCAAAATAAACAGCACTGATGTGCATACAAATGAGTCCAAAACAAGACTGAGGATTTAGGGAAAAGGGACAGGCTTTTAAAGGGGAAGACAGAAATTCTTTAGCCATTGGTTCGAGCCCGGGCGTGACATCACAGGGGCCGGAGCCGGTAAGGTCTCCTTCGATTGGCTCGGTCCCGGAAGTGACGTCAAGAGAGCCATATGGAATCTCCCAGGAATGGTCTACAGGAAAGAGAGAAAAAGAGTCAGTGCACTCTGCCAGTTCCCGGCATGCCTCAGAACTGCCGTCACTCAAGCCCTTTAGCTGCCTCCCATGCGCACGTGTGTGACACTCTACATAAAGTAGCCTAGGCTATAAGAAGATTGCCAATACCCTGAAACTGAGCTGCAGCATGGTGGCCAAGACCATACAGTGGTTTAACAGGACAGGTTCCACTCGGAACAGGCCTCGCCATGTTCAACCAAAGAAGTTGAGTGCACGTGCTAAGTGTCATATCCAGAGGTTGTCTTTTGAAAATAGACATATGAGTGCTGCCAGCATTGCTGCAGAGGTTGAAAAGGTTGGGGGTCAGCCTGTCAGTGCTCAGACCACACGCCGCACACTGCAAAAAATTTGTCTGCATGGTTGTCGTCTCAGAAGGAACCCTCTTCTAAAGACGATGCACAAGAAAGCCTGCAAACAGTTTGCTGAAAACAAGCAGTAAGGACAGTGATTACTGGAACCATGTCCTGTGGTCTGATGAGACCAAGATAAACTTATTTGGTTCAGATGGTGTCAAGCATGTGTGGCGGCAACCAGGTGAGGAGTACAAAGACAAGTGTGTCTTGCCTACAGTCAAGCATGGTGGTGGGAGTGTCATGGTTTGGTACTGCATGAGTGCTGCCGGAACTGGGGAGCTACAATTCATTGAGGGAGCCTTGAATGTCAACATGTACTGTGACATACTGAAGCAGAGCATGATTCCCTCCGTTTGGAAACTGGGCTGCAGAGCAGTATTCCAACATGATAACGACCCCAAACACACCTCCAAGACGACCACTGCCTTGCTAAAGAAACTGAGGGTAAAGGTGCTGGACTGGCCAAGCATGTCACCAGACCTAAACCCTATTGAGCATCTGTGGGGCATCCTCACATGGAAAGTGGAGGAGCACAAGGTCTCTAACATCCACCAGCTCCGTGATGTCGTCATGGAGGAATGGAAGAGGATTCCAGTGGCAACCTGTGAAGCTCTAGTGAACTCCCAATAGAGTTAAGACAGTGCTGGAAAATAATGGTGGCCACACAAAATATTGACACTTTGGGCACAATTTGGATATTTTTCACAGGCGTGTACTCACTTTTGTTGCCAGCGTTTTAGACATTAATGGCTGTGTGTTGAGTTATTTTGAGTGGACAGCAAATTTACATTGTTAAACAAGCTGTACATTGACTACTTTACATTGTATCAAAGTGTCATATCTTTAGTGTTGTCCCATGAAAAGATATAATAAAATATTTACAAAAATGTGAGGGATGTACTCACTTTTGTGAGATACTGTATATGTATATCCGTCTATATATATATATATATATATATATATTGTAAAAGACTCATAATGAGGCAGCAAAAAGGTTTGGGGTTTTCCGGCCCCTTATATTGTCGACAATCCACAGTTAGGAAAAAAAACTCAGGTCAACAGAGAAAGAAAACACATTCATCTGTACGACGCCATACTAGGCGTCGGCGGCCATTTTATAAAGGAGGAGCCGGAAGTGGAGGAATGCTGGGAAGGAGGCGTGAGGGATGACGGGACTGCTGACGTCAGGGAAGATGGCGGAGGATGGGCGGAAGTGGACGTACTGCGGGAAAGTTCCTTACAGCGGAGAGTCTTCAGTTCTGGAAAACAAAGAAAAAAGGTTAGTACCCCGCCATTCCCTGCCGGCGAACATCTTTCGATGTGGTTTAAGGTCCATCCACGGCTTCCTACTCGCGCATGTGTGACAATATATATATATATTGTGGCGGGCGGCCGGGACGCCCTTTTTACATATGTTCTGGGGGAGCAGCCGTGGGCACCCCAGTACCTCCCCCGGGATGCTTGGGGGCAGCCTCCCTGGGTGACATTGGTGCCTCAGTTTCCCACAGGGCTCCATGGGATCTGGGGTGGCCGCCAAGGGCTGCTGCATGGAGCCCGGAGCCTTTATGGACACCTCTACAGCCCCGTCCGGAAGTGCAATTAGCCACAGGTGATCAAGCACTGGGTGGGCTATAAAAAGGGCCAGCATCCACCACTCATTGGCCAGAGTCAGGAGGAGGAGGACTAAGCTTGTGGAGGAGTGGTGGTCGGAGAGAGAGAATAGTGCTGTTGTTACTTTGGTGCTTGGGACTGTGTTGTGGCTGGAGGTATTACGGGGAAGATGTGCCCTCCAGCTGAAGAGAAAAGTAAAAGTCTCTCATTTTATACGTGTCTCCGTGTCCATCTGTGTCGGGTCAGACGCCTATATAGCGCCTTTGTTACTATATATATATATATATATATTTATAGGGAATATATAGCAAATGTTGGGGTAGATTGGTGTAAGCGGAGAGGATTAGTAAGGTGGGGTTTGGAGGGTGTTGGTCTTAAAGACTTTTTATTATTTGAATGGGACATGAGCTAAAGATAGTGCAGACGTTTGGCTGTGTGAACAGTAGTCATCATCTGGTAATTTAAAAACTATTATTGCATTGCACTACATGTGCATTATTTACAGGTTATTTGCACATGATTTGAAAGAGGGACTGGTGGTAAATGGCTCATTATAATACAGGTAGAGGCTTATTTACACCAAGTTCCAGACACATAATTACAGGCCATGTTTCAAGAGTGTATTTGACTCAGCCTTAACACCGGAAATTTTAATGTCAGTTTTTTATCCACTAAGTAGTGTCATACCATTTCCAACCCAAAGAATTTAGACTCAAGTCCAGCAATCTTTTAAATCAGCAGAGATGTAAAAGAGAATGAAAAGTCTCATGTACAACCTTTTGCAGCTTCCCAGAAAATACACATTTCCTGCACAGAGCTAGGATTTAACTCTAATAATTCATAATTCTAGTTGATAAAGTTTCATAAAAGACCACTTACTTCAAAAGGTACCAGAGAACAACTATTCTGAATATTGTTTGATGTTGCTTAATATGCTGCTATTTCAGTACATAAATCAGTAGGAGTGTTAGATAACAACTGGGAGCCAAGGAAATGCAGTCATTGTAACATACCTGAAATTAATTGCGTTAAGGCATCCAGCTGTGTATATACCACTGCCAAGCAAATTACCCAGGCCAAAGGAGTAGTGTATCTATAACACAGGTGTACCTGCTAAGGTAATTACGGTTCTTTGGTTTTGCTGCTTGTTGCCTTCCCCACATGTACCTAGTTATTTCAGTGAGATGAATAGTGGCCATAGCAGATTGAATCCATAAGGATCCTGGTCACCTCTTCTCATCAGTAACAACAACAACAACAACAATAATAATAATAATAATAATAATAATAACACACCTTTAAATTAACCCAAGGGCACCACCCAGATTTAAACGGAGAATAAAAGAGAAAACACCCTAAACATTTGATTAAAAAAATATTAATTTTCTTTTAATATATAATAAAGTGCACAATAAAAATAATTTTTTTGTTTTTCAATTTTGAAATGAGGCTATAATCATAATTAATTGATTAATTAATTTTTTTTATTGTTGTGGCACCGTTCAGTATTATTATTTTTTTATAAATTATATAAAATAAATACTGTAGTTGGAGGACACTACATTTTCATAATCTTGCATTTCCTCAGTCATAATCACTAGGCTGCAATACTTGCCTATACAAAAAGTACAGCAAATGTAAAATTGGTCAGTCTACAGAGTGGTTCTAGTTTTATCATAAAAGGTTATTATAGCTATAGGAACTTAGTAACACTAGCTGACTGCTGCTTCAAAAAAGATTTGAACCTCTCGTTTGAAGTATTTTATTCTAGCACTGTGGGACGTACCCTTTTACTGAGTGAACTACTGGCTTAATCTAGGGCAATGGAGTAGACATTAATGTGATTTAGGACACGTACATCTGTACTGTATATTTCTTCAATTTCTATTCCCTCCTCAAACAGTAAATAATAGGTCCCTGAAGAGAGGAAATCCTTTTAACAATGACACCAATCACATAAATCCTAGTTTTTTTTTTTTTAATCCATTCCAGCCAAAGGTTTTTTATACAGATGTAGTAATGCAGATGTTTTAATGTAAAAGGTTAAGGTGATAATAAAATTGGTTGCTTCATACTTTAACTGTATAAATGCATTAGCTTTAATTTTGGAAAGACTACAATTTCTGCTGGATTAGACTCACTTCATACATTATTAGAAAAAGATAGATAATGGCTAAATGGATAGATGTGTGTTTGTAAGGAAGAATTAAATAAAAGCTAGCTTTAGGGAGCCATACTTAATTAACCATCCTGCTTTGCCTTTAAATCAATCATTAGTTTTGGCATCTCCTAAAGACAACTGCTAAGATAAGTTAACTGTCATGACCTTTGTGCATTTTTCTTCTTATTTTTGCACAATTGTTGCTTCTTTCTCTCTTGGTCACAGCCATATTGTTTGCAATTACTAAGCTTATCACTGCATGACATGAAATTCATGTAACATGCCCAACAAGAAAGGGGGTCCGAAAAGAACCAAAAACTAAAAGCTACACCCAAGCTAAGGTTGGCAAGCCCTAGTTCAAGGTACAGCCTTTCAGAGACTGACCTAGATCAGATGGGCGAAAGCCCAGACTCCTCAGGACCACGGTCCGCAACATTGTCTCTGGCTGAGAGCAAAATGGGAAGCGAATATACGAGCGTGAGTGAAGTAGGTCTCGATAGCTCGCTGATTGAAGAAGATCACCTGAAACTGGAAAAAGGCCTTGCAGTCCATGGTTTCAATTATTCCACGCGAGCCGGGAACATTGGGGACACCGGCTACAATAGAGCCTGCCGCCACACCTACGGTGCACGAAAGCAGAATTGATCTGTCTGAACTGAAGGTGATGATTGCTGAGCTCATGCAAGAGATAAAGAAAGATATAAAGAAAACCAAGAAGGCAAATGAGAAGCTGCGACAGGAGCTGCAACAGGAGCTGCGACAGATGCGGCAGCAGGATAATAAAGTCTTTAAAGATATGATGGGTAAAATTGAAGTGTACATTCAGGAAACCTCGGTTAAACTGAGCACGCTTGCTGATCAACTGGAGGATGTCAAGGAAACATTCACGACTCGGACTGAAACTGCCGAAAATCTAGCTGCCAGTGCTGAAGAAAAAGCAACAAATATCAGCTCCGAATGAAAAAAACTCGGAGACAGACTGGCTGCTTTGGAAGATGGAAGCAGAAGGAATAAAGTCAGAATTGAAGGTCTGCCTGAGAATCGAGGGAGTCCAAACCCAGTGAAATTCGCAGCTGAACTATTTTCTAAAATAATTGGAGAGAACTTTAAAGCAGATTCTGAGATAGCAGCGGCTTATCGCGTACACAGATCAAATACCGTTAGATCTAGATCTTTTATTATTCGCTTTGAGTGATTATTATTTAAGCTAGAGGTGATGGCACTCCTCAGACACAAGCAAGAGATTATATATGAAAATAACCACATTCGTATCTTCCCTGATTTCTCTCTAGCAACAGCTACTAAACGCGCAGCCTTCTACAGCATTAAACAACGGTTACGGCAAGCCAATATCAAATACAGCCTCTTGTATCCTGCCAAACTGAAAGTGGAATTGCAGAGTCAATTCTATGTCTTCGCTAGCAAGGAAGAAGCAGAAAAGGAATTAAGAAAGCTGATCCCGGGACTATTCTGATACATAATAGTGAGTCATGGCTGTTAATGATATGGCAAGGATTAATAACCTACTGTCTGATCTATTGTTAAAATACAGGTTTTTATCATTATATATCCTCATTATTACACTTTATTATTCGGACGCTATCTGTTTATGTTTTAATTACAGCTATAGACGTTTGTGCTTAATTCCTTTTTTTTTTCATCTAATTATTTTTTCTCTACCCTAAACGAGACTGTTCAACATCATACCCTTGGTTTATTGTTATAGCTATTATTGCATTAAGACTTATTATGCTTATTCTGGACCACTTTCTAACACTATTCCCTGGGTTTACTATCCGGGTGCATTATCTTAATACACTAAGATTGCTGAAGATTATATATATTCTAAGTTCATAGTTTGTTAATGATTAAATTTTAGGCATATAGTATTTAGACTATATTGGCAATAGATATCTCTATTTTTTAATCCTAAAATGCCGCTGTGTGGGGGCTTGTTTTGCAATGGACGTGCTCTGTCTATGGGTATGTCAGAGGACCAGGACTGTGTGAAGTGGGTTCTAGTTTCACAAGGGGGGGCAAAAAGGGAGGGTGGGGAGTTAAGGGGGGAGAGAAAAAGAGCAGGCTATATCTATACCTAATCTATCCTTCTAATCATTATAATTATAACTACCAATGTAATAATAGGCTGCATGGCAATAACTCTTGGGGAAATAGGAAATTAAGGCTGAAGCTGTCTCACTTCCAGTTAAGACTATAAAATGACATCAAAAATGTAGAATCAATGTCTCCATGATGGGACAGTTAACTTCGTGAGCTGGAATGTTAAAGGCCTGAATCACGAATTAAAGAGAAAGTACTCTCTCACCTAACAGGTCTAAACGCTAAAATACTATTTTTTTACAGGAGACCCACTTTCTAAGCAAGGATCAGTTCCGGCTGCAAAAGGACTGGACTGGCCAAATGTTCCATTCTAGTTTTACAAAGAAAACTAGAGGTGTGGGAATTCTTATACATAGAACAGTCTCATTTGTAGCATCAGATGTAGTATTGGATCCTGAAGGGAGATATGTGATGGTCATGGGAGACTTATCTAACTGTAAAATGATTCTGATAAATGCTTATGCACCAAATGCTGATGATAAGGAATTTATACAAAATTTATTTGCATCCATTCCCAATCTGAACACTTATAAAATTATAATGGCTGGGGACTTTAATTGTGTTTTAAATCCACTCTTAGATAAGACTTCTACCACAAGGGGAATGACATCTAACACTGCAAAGATAATTACAAAGTTTATAACTGATCACAAAACCTGGAGGTTTTTAAACCCAAAGTCAAGAATATATTCTTTCTACTCACCAGCACATCATTGCTACTCAAGGATTGATTATTTCTAAGTTATTATAGATAATAACTTCTTGCCTATGATTAAATCTTGCAAATACAATGCTATTGTTATTTCTGACCATGCACTTCTGATCTTGGAGCTAAAATTACTATGCACCACACACTCACCTTGCAGATGGCGTCTCAACCCTCTTCTATTAGCAGACGAGAACTGCACAGAATTTATATCCAAACAAATCAGTTTCTTCCTAGAGACAAATACATCCTCAGAGATTTCTGCAGGAATACTCTGGGAAACTCTTAAGGCTTTCTTAAGAGGACAGATTATCTCGTATCTCTCCCACAGAAATAAATTAGAAACCAAGAAAGTAGCAGAGCTAAAAAGCGAAATTACTAGAATAGATGAAGAACATGCCAGGCTTCCAAGCGAGGCTCTACATAGGAAAAGGCAGGCTCTGCATTCAGAACTAAACCTCTAGACAACTAAAGAAACTGAGCAATTAATTTATAAATCCAGACATCATTACTATGAACATGGAGAGAAAGCTAATAAGCTTTTAGCTCAACAAATTCACAAGCAAGAAGTCCGCAACGCAATCCCAGCAATCACCAACACGAACGGAGACATAATCATCGACCATAAAAATATAATGCACACATTCAGTGACTACTATAAATCCTTATATACTACTGAGTTTAAAGAAGATAAAACACAGTCTAATGCATTTCTGGATACATTACAGATACCACAAATAGACACTTTTAGGAAGGAACTCGATAAACCTCTGGCGTTATCAGAATTACTATATGCTATAAAGTCACTTCAAGGAGGGAAAGCAGCAGGCCCTGATGGCTACCTTGCAGAATTTTATAAGAAACTAGCAAAATACACGCGCTTCGCAGCGTCAAAGTACAGCATTAAAATTTTTATTAAGAAGAAAATATGCCAATAATTATTTGTTAAGGATCTCTTTGTATACCATGTTGTCAGTTCGGCCCTCCGGTTGTAACATGACCAAGCTGTGCGCTGAGCTTACTCTTAAGGATGCAACGTACAGTTGGCCATGTGAACAGTAATCTTGTTTCACATCTCACAGCTTGGATTGCTGCTGTAATAATCGGTTTGAGTTTCATAGTTTGTTTCAATTACGACAGTATTTGCAGGATTTGTTGTGTTGAAGTGACATTTGGCATCTGTCAAGCGTTGTAAGCACACAACCGGTTTCATCGATAAAATCACATCCAGCTTTTGAGAGTTTAAACATTCATAAACATCACCTGTGAATGTAAGATGTTTAAGAGGCATTGGCAGCTGTCGAAAGGTGTAAAATATTTGGCCATTTCGGTACACTTGAAAGCAACAACCGAACAATTCAGTGGCAGCCATCAGCTCACATGCAGAACCATAGGTGAAGGGCTTAAGCATTTCACTCTTATAGTGCTCCTGTGTAGTATAATTATCTCCTGTACCGTCATCAGTCCACACCTTGAACCTGTCCCAGTCATTCAATACATAAGACACAATGTTCCTCCGGATATCAAGAGTGAGCCTGATATGGCCGTGCAATATGATCATCTCGATAGACATGGTAATGGGGGTTGGAATGATAAAGGAAATGGGTACCTGAGCAATGTAAAGTAAGTGTAAAATACCTACACAATAACTATAATTGTAATAAACAAACAATAAAACAGCGGAGAAGCCGTGGATTAAACAAAAAGGCTGTAGTTATCAGTAGGGAGACGTGAATCCCGTGGCGAAGCAAGGAAGGGAATGTAGAGATCGGAGCGACGGACGGTCTTATATAGGCAGGCAGCCAACAACGTGGGAGGCGTTGGGATGGGGGACCCAACGCCGCCTCACACGGCGACTGAGCTGCAGGCTATGGAGGGATTACTGTATATATATACATATTGTAAAAGACTCAGGAGTTCACAACATAAAGGTTTGGGGTTTTCCGG
>JANRMT010062806.1:15696991-15717707 GCA_026402145.1 Polypterus bichir lapradei | reverse complement strand
TATATATATATATATATATATATATATATATATATATATATATATAAGATAACTCCTGTAGCCACAATAAATGCCTTTATTGAATAGACAAACCAGGGATGAACAAGTTCCTTTCTACTGCAGCCACAGCCGCGACACACATAAAAAACATCAATAATAACTCATAAACCTGCAATATTATTTAGGAAAATTGCAACATTTTACTCACCAAAAATTTTGATTATTTGTAAACAAAATCCATCGTCCTCTCTTTCCTCAAAAACAGTTCAATTACTCTGTCGTACGGATTATCCGTGCGCTTGAGTTCCATCAAAACCTCACTTTCTATCGCCATCGAAGCTAATGCTGAAAGGCGAACCCGCCCTATGGTATTTCTGGCATAAGTTTGAATTCGCTTTAGGGCTGAAAATGTCCGCTCGACAGAAGCAGTGTACACAGGAATGCTCACCGCCAAATATACCAATGTGAACAGCTGCCCTATGCTCTCATTCAGATTTTTCTGATGAAGGAAGTCAAGGAGATCAGTGGGAGATTCTCCTGCAAAATCATCCATGGCATACATTACAGTCAGTTCTGTTTTTAGCCGAGACAGATCAAAAAGCACTCTGTGGCTCTTGTGTTAAACTGGTGAAGGCTGCATGCGTGAAATTTTTCTTGTATTCCCGAAACTTCTGGGGCTCGAGGAGCGTGACAAACATCAGGTTTTCGTGGTCTTGAAATCTGGTCTGTGTCTGGCAAATAATATTGTCCAGAATCCTGCCATGGAGTTGGCCGTAGTGCACGCGACGATCTTTCGCTCGTTTGCGGTGTGTTCAATGGCCTCATAGAGTTCCTCATATCGGCTTCTATCCAATCAATAGGTCTGAATACGGTGACTTTGCCGTACGCCTGCTAAAGGGCCCTACTGACACCAACTCAAAATCTGATTGGTTGAAGCAACAGGTTAATCGACATTTATTCTGTGTTAGAGTGCCTCCACAACAGAGTGTGAAAGCCTCTCTGCCTGGCAACAAATGATGGCTGAAATGTGATTGGTTAAATGCTTTAATACGAAAGTCCGCCTCCCATGGATATCGAGCTACAGTCTATTCTCTCTGCCTGACAACAAATGACGGCTGAAATGTGATTGGTTAAATATTTTAATACGAAACTCCGTCTCCCACGGCTATCGAACTGAATTCTATTACAGTATATGGACAAAAATACATTCCAGTTATGACCATTACGCGTAGAATTTCGAAATGAAACCTGCCCAACTTTTGTAAGTAAGCTGTAAGGAATGAGCCTGCCAAATTTCAGCCTTCCACCCACACGGGAAGTTGGAGAATTAGTTATGAGTGAGTGAGTCAGTCAGTGAGTGAGTGAGTGAGTCAGTCAGTCAGTCAGTGAGGGCTTTGCCTTTTATTAGTATAGATTCTCCGCTCAGCTAGCTCCCCTCCTATTAGCAACATTTACAGAAGCCAGAGGCGATCAAACTCTTCCTCAAACTTTTAGCCAAGCTCTAATCACCGTTTTTCCAAAACAAAATAAGGACTTATTACAATGTGCATCATACAGACCAATTTCACTTTTGAATAATGATGTTAAAATACTAAAATCATAGCTAGAAGGATGGATTTATCAAGGGCCGACACTTATCTTCAAATCTTCGACGCCTGTTTAATGTAATATACTCACCAACTAAATGAAACACCCCAGAAATATTATTATCATTGGATGCAGAAAAAGCATTTGACATAATTGAATGGAAAGACCTTTATACTACATTGGAGAAATTTGGGTTTGGCCCGAACATCTGTGCATGGATCAAACTACTGTATACCAATCCAGAAGCTTCAGTTTGTATCAACAACATTTATTCAGACTACTTTAAACTAGAACGTGGTACTAGACAAGGCTGCCCCTTGTCACCGCTACTGTTTGCAATCGTCATTGAACCACTGGCAATGCACTGTCGAAATACTGATCAGATAAAGGGGATTATCAGAGAAGGACTGGAACAGAAAATTTCACTATATGCAGATGATATGATACTGTATATATCAGACCCACAAAATTCTGTGCCTGCAGTCTTAACAGCAGTCACAGAATTTCAAAGGATCTCTGGTCTCAGAATTAATCTGAATAAAAGTGTACTCTTTCCAGTGAAATCTCAAGCATATAATATTAGATTAGATACCCTACCTTTTATCATTGCAGAACAGTTTAAATACCTAGGGGTAAACATCACAAGTAAACATAAAACTCTTTATCAACAAAATTTCGCAGTCTGCATGGAAAAAATTAAGCAAGACTTGCATAGATGGTCAACCCTTCATCTCACTTTAGCTGGAAGAATTAACACTGTTAAGATTAATATTCTTCCTAAGCTCCTTTTTTATTTCAAAACATCCCAATATACATCAGTAAATAATTTTTTAAGCAATTAGATTCAACAATAACCTCATTTATTTGGAACGCTGCAATCAAGTCCCAGCCTCACTGGGTCACATGTTCCAAATTAACATCATTCTGGACCAAAATTTTTAACTACCTTTCAGACAGCCTGGGTCTCACAATTCCTCCTAACCCATTAACAGCTGTGTTTGTGGTTCTTCCAGATGGGTTTAAAATGGAGAAAGATAAACAAACTGTGATTGCATTCACTACACTTTTGGCACACATACTTATTCTGCTAAACAGGAAGAACCCAAACTCTCCTCTTTTAAGTCAGTGGAAAACCGATGTTTTATAATATTTGAAATTGGAAAAAATCAAATAATCAGTTAGAGGATCTGTACAGACTTTATTCAAAACATGGCAGGATCTAATCAGTAATATTTAAAATAAGCTCTTAACGCACAGAGGAAGCAATTATTTCTGTATTTCTTTGTCTTCTCCATTCATCTCTACTGGCTTATCAAACTTATTAATTTAGGTATGTTTCCAAGCCTTAAATTTTACGCCATTTGCCTTGCTCTCTCTCTCGGGGGCGGGGGGGGTCGACTTGTTCTTAATTTTACTTTTTGTAAAAATTGATTGATTTGTATGGAATGATTGCAATAAAATTAATAAAATTTCAAAAAAAAACATTGAATCATCATGTCTTACCTATTTATGATGGTGACATGCATTCTTCTAACATTTAAAAAAGGATCTTTCTTCAAAAAATTGGTTTGGACTATTTTTTTACTAGATTGGTTCAAACCTTTCGCAACATTTTTGCCATCTGATGTGACTTTGTTTTATGTATTTTTTTATCTCAAAGTTTTCCCAATTCTGGCTCTAGTATTTGTGTGTCCTTTTCACCATTGCAATTGATGCCATTTGTAACTAATAAGACCTACTGTTAACAGCATTGGAAATAGTACTTTCCTCCAGGTTTTCTTGGAGTCTGCTATCTGCACCCTAACTTTGTCTTCAGGCTTGAGTATGCTTAAACTTTAAATACTATGCTTGCCTCATTTAATTTTCTTCCAGTAAGAATTATGTGTCTTTCACACATGGCTGGAATAATCCTATTGACATTATTAAAACAATATGGATCCTGCAGCTCATCAGCACCCAGACCTTGTGATGATGTGTTTCTGTAATCCAGTTTTTATACTGTTATATTTATATTCTCTAGCTCATCATATGCATCATCTCAGTCCTATGTAAGAGGTGTGTAGCCTTGTCTTTGTTTCTGTAATGAGTGTAGCTGGAATAACTGTTTTCTCACCTTGAAATATGATGCCAACTTGGATAGAAAGTTTTCTCTGAATGAGTGGTATTGTCTTAGCTATGCTTGTTATCTGGCCATCCTTCTTGTATTATAGTAGAGCTGGTAGTGTTTTGTTACCTTCTTTGGCTGTCTGTATTTTTTCCTTTCTTTGCTCAAATGTTGGTAAATATTGTATCATGTTAAAGCTCTCAATTTTACCTTCTAAAGATCCTTCAATTACTGAATGGTTTCCAGCATGCCAGACTTAGTGTATCTGCTAAAGGCATATTTTTTCACAGAATATAATTGATAATAATTTAACACATCTGTATTCACAGCAGAATTCTCTGCAACCAATTAGGTGCACATAATAGGGGGTTTCTTGAATATGTTTGTAAGGGTCTGTGGTCATTTTGCATATCCACACTTTCCCAATATGTATATTGATGTAATTTTTCAATTCCAAATTGAATAGCAAGGCATTCTTTTTCTTTTTAGGCATAGCCCTTTTCTCTAGAGGTTAACGCTATTCTTGGTTTACCTGCCTTTGTCAGTGCTGCTCATAAGCTAGCCTCTGATGCATCACATGGTAAATACACTGGGCTCTGACCACTCCCATATACTATCTTTATGTGTCAACTGCCTCAGTTGTTCACACTGATCTAAGAGATGTGCAAAAAACCTGGATAAATAACTCACCATCCTTAACAATCGCTGGGCAGGGCATCTTAGCTATTGCTTCAACCTTTTTTGGGTTTGCTTTCACTCCACCCACATTCAACAGATGTCCAATACTGTATATGATACTTCACCTTTCCTCAGTTTATTTGCATTCTATTTGATGTTTTCTCCCCACATCTTTCTAGAAAACATTTCAACTTTTCATCATTACTTTGTGTCTCCTTTACCTGCAATCAAGATTTTGTACACTATCACATATATACCATCAAATCTGTCCAGGGCTTGGAGGAGTCGCCATTGAAAGATTTCTGGAGCTGTGCAAATTCCCTTCCGTGTACTAAGCAATCTGTGAATGCTTCCACACAGGGTTGCAAATGTGGTCAACTAGTAGTAATCTTCATTTACATTTACATGCAAGAATGCATTTTTGACAACACAGACTGTGAAGACTATAGATATTGCTACGTTGAGGAGTATATTATCTATAGTAGGCAGAGGTCAATGACTTCTCTTCTCCTGTTTAATGGTTTTGGATCTACACATATTCTAAGTTTCCTATTTGGCTTTTTCACAAACAGCTAGGCTGCTGATTCATTAAGTGCTTTTCACAACTGCTACAATTATGTTCTCTGGTGCAGGTCATGTAGTTCCTTCTTTAGTGCTGACATCACTGACATGAGCTCTCGCTTTTTGGGAATTTTACCTGGGTGTCACCTTTTTTTCTATTTCAATATTATATTTACCTTCTAAACAGTCATCCCATGGAAAATATCCATTCAATATCCAAAGTCCATTGTAGCAATTCCTGTCCTATACAACTTTCTAATATTACAATGTTTTCAAACTGGGTATACAAAAGGTTCATTGCCTGTACTGCTTTATTTTCCCTTAAAGGCATGTTTTACTGTATACAACCACCATAAATTTCGAATTGTACTTCTTCGTATATTTATTTTAATTAAGTCTGCATTTGCCTAAGGAAAAGTACTTTTGTTATACTTAATCACAATCTGTTTAATCTTTTAAAACTGTGTCAGGATTCGACCATCTAGTTGGAACCTCACTGATTTTTCACCAAGAAATATTGTTGCATTCAACTGGTTGCATTGTGTTAGTCAAAATTTCCTTACAGTCTGTGGTATTTGCAAGATCTGCATTTTAATGCAATGTGGTTTTCCTTTTTAACATTCTGTACACTTTGCCAAAAACTAGTCACTGGGTTTTTATCTTTGTCATCTTTTGCCATTTTTTTCCATAATACTGACCTACCCTGGGCAGCACGGTGGCACAGCAGTAGTGCTGCTGCCTCGCAGTAAGGAGACCTGGGTTCGCTTCCTGGGTCCTCACTGCGTGTAGTTTGCATGTTCTCCCCGTGCCTGTGTGTGTTTCCTCTGGATGCTCCAGTTTCCTCCCATAGTCCAAATACTTGCAGGTTAGATGCATTGGCGATCTTAAATTGTCCCTAGTGGGTGCTTGGTGTATTGGTGTTTGTGTGTGTGTGTGCCCTGTGTTGGCTGGGATTGGATCCAGTAGACCCCCGTGACCCTGTGTTAGGATATAGAGGGTTGGAAAATGACCGACTGACCTACCCTGCTTTTTGTTGAGTTTTAAAGCATGTATTTCCTCCACACCACCCCCCTCTGTTTTCATGTTCTGCTACAAAACAAATAGGCATATATTTATCCAAAGTGGGATATTCTTCTCATAGTAATGAGAATTAAGTAGTAATGAGAATGGTAATGAGAATTAATTAAGTGTGTAAATCATTATTGCCACAGACAGCCCTGTCTCTCATAAATGAGTCTTTCGTTGTTCCAAAGTTACATGTGCTTGATGGTCTGTAGGTTCGTAACATACATATCGATTGTTTCTTTTACCTCTTGTTTCAATGAAAATAAATGGTAATGTTCAACAGTCTCATTGATTTATAGATTGCAATGTGCATTCAGAGCTTCCTTTTGCACATTGAAAGTAAAATTATTGGTGAGGATGTGTAACAAAGTTCTCTACATTTTTTTCTACAATCAAGTAATAAAAGAGTTTAACCTTTCTTCTTGTGTATGTTGTACTATCCATTGCCAGGTCAATATAGATGTGGAACTTGTATGATGGTGGCTGTAAATTCAAAGAAGCATCCATTTTGATTGTGCTGTCATTTGCTTTGTTTCTCAGTTAAAAATAAACTAAATCTGTACTCTATACTGCACATTCAGAAGATACTCTGGAATCGTAATTCAACTTCAGTTGGACCCAGTCTCATCTGGGCCCTATTTCTCTGCCTCCGTGTTTCACAAGTAACTCCTATATATCTCACAAATGAAAAAAACATAGACTTCCACACTGCTGGCACCTTTCCCTTCCTTCTTTGGGCCATCTGTTGGTGAAGAAAGATTCACTGTCTTGACTTTGACTACGATGCTGTGATCTTTGCAGAGTCAATGGAGGCTCTGATTGGGGCTCTTAAGAGACTTACTCAGTGTCCTGGATAAAAACAAGATCAAAGCCTTTAATGACTTCTTGGATTTATCCATCAGCATTGTGTCTGTCTGCAGAGAGAGTGTTGACAGCATCAAGAGGTTTACTTACCTCAGCAGTGACATTCATGTCTCTGGTCACTTTTCCAATGAAGTCAGTAGACGGATTGGGAGAGCATGGGGTGTCATGAGGTCACTGCAAAGGTGTGTGTGTCACTCCTGATATGTTTGCAAAAGGATGAAGATCCAAGTCTTTAGAGTCTTGGTGCTTCCTGTTTCGCTATATGGTTGCCAGTCATGGATGCTATCCAGTGACCTGAGATGAAGACAGGGCTTCTTTGGTACTGTGTCTCTTCTGAGAATCTTTGGGTACCGCTGGTTTGACTTTGTGTTGCTTACAGAGTCCCAAATGAGGCACATTACATGCATTGTGAGAAAGTGTCAGTTAAGGCACTATGACCAAGCGGCTGGACCAGGCCAAGGGGACGCCACATAATACCTGACAGTGATAGATAGATGGTCATTTTTGGAGGGTGGGACTGAACCGCGTGGTTGCCTAGGGATTTACCAAACAGGATCCTGGGCTGTTTTGTCATGTGGTACCAGTGCATGCTATCCAAGCTGACCTGACCATTGCCATTAAAAATTCAACACAGTTTACTAGCTAGTTTTTTTGGTTGTTCTCTGAACATTTAAAGTGCACAAGAAATTGGGTAAGTTTTAGAAAGAAACCCTATTAGCACAGGCTTATAGGTATGGATTTGTTTCTATTCAGTACCAACATTTTTGAAAGTTATACCCTGATATATATCCTTATTCCATCTTGCCCTCCAGGACTAGTTGATGAATGAAACGAGGCTAACTTAACCAGCCCCCATATACTGTACATTCTGTATGTTTTAACTTACTTTTAAGACTAAAAATATTCTTACTTCTTGGATTACTTTAAAGGGTGCTCCTCCACCAAAAGTGTATAAACACATGTAAACGACTGAAATTATTTAGAAAAGACGTTTTTAATGAGTTAGACTGGAGTCACACTACACCAAAAGAAAATTAAAGCAATGGAGACAAATATGAAGAAAAAAGGATCTGAAGATATATGCTACTGAATTTTTCACTTATCCTAAAACATGTATGAAGCTCAATTTTCACCTGATAAGAGTCATATGTTTGTATCTAGCAACCAATTCATCATTAGTGTAAAATAGAAGCTGTAAAGTGTGATTTCCACCAGGTTACATTTCTTTTTGGGTGTGGATGAAGATGAACGTCCTCATCTCAGACTCTGTCCCATTTCAAACACATTTGAAATAGCTGACTTTAAAAAAATCTATTTAACAAAAAAGCTAGTCACCTACTTTCATTCATTATTTCCTAAGTCTTTTATGATTGGTTCACTTGCATAAATATTAGTACATCTTAAGTGAGGACTCTATAATGTTTGTCAGCATTGTCCTACAGTTTTCTGTCTTTGATCACACACTCATTTGATACGTTCTCAGAAATAACATTAGGTCTTGATCTGAAAAATCACCAAGTCATCTCTCATGGGATTCTTAACTGTGCATGGATTAATAACTGTGAGATTAAGGAGATTCTGATTAATTCCATAGTAAGCAAAGCCAATGTCACGTTAACTGACTTTTAGTCGTTGGGTATGTCAGACTTGCAGTGACATTTTGTGACAGTCAATCACATGCTGCCTCATTGAGCTAGTGCTGTACAAAGGGTCAATGGGTACACAAGTTTAGTTGTAATCTCTGCCCTTTTTTTCTTTATTCCACTCTGTTATGGTATATAAAACATGAGTCATAAGACAGACAAGCTTCTCTTCTGTTTGTATTGTCTAAAATACCCACATTCCTTATGCTTAGTCACTGCAGTATATACTGTAAATATCACTTTGTGATGTGCATTGTTTAACTAAAGGCAAGGTTTGATTTTGTCAGAGTGAGTCACATGCTAGTTGGATTTAGACATGAGGCATATCACACTAAGCAACCAGATTTACAGAAGTTTGCTACTGCCTGCATCCAACTTGCTAAGATTATGTAAATGAAGTCTCCAAGGTCCTCTATAAGTAAAAATTACTGTTAAAAACAGCAAAGTTCTACTTACACAGAGTAAGAGAAAGTCTGTTTTCATGTAAAAGTTTAATCATATTTAAATAAGATTAAGTTATATTCTAAAAAATCTGTACAAAGCCATATTGTTTTATTAGCAAGTTTAATTTCTTAAGAAGATTAAATTAACAGTAGTCTTTGGAATGCAAACAGTTGGCTGAAGCTGATGTCAATGAAGCCCCAGCTGGACAATATCTGAAATTGTCTGTGAGGAAATATTGAAATATAGTCACTGTTACTCAGGTCAGGGTCTGTAATTTTTCAGATAACAAGAGAACTACTGCAGCTGCCAATATCCTTGCATTATACATACAGAGAAGTTATCCATTTAAATTCTCAAATCCATGCTACTGTGTCCTTGCACTTTGGACTCTATCCATTAAAAAATCTATGTCCAGTAAAATCTGCTGATAATGTGTCTATTCCACTCTCCTTCCTTTGCCAAAAAAATTCCAGGACAGCCAACCTGAAAACAGCTGGGTACAGAGTGAAAGCTAAGGTCAGCTTTTCTGGGACAAGCAAAAATCCATGCTTCATAAAATGAAACGTTACATTTAGCCACACTTGTGGCTGCAGAACTATAAGCTGTAGAAATGTTCATTAAACTGATACTTTAAGAAGTCAAACATCATCTAATATGATCTGCAAATGAATGAAAAGAGTGTGATTTTCCTGGCCATAGAAGTGCATTACCTTTCAGAAAAATAACTTTTTTTTTTAGCATTTTAGCAAATAACTTCAGCAGTCTCTGCTTTAGAAAAATAATTTTCTATTCCCTTGAAGTAAAGATGAGTTCATAAACATCTTGTTTCTTATTTTGCTAAAACATGAAACTTCTTTAGGGTTGAACAGTGATTGATAATACACATTTTTCATGTGATCCTTATTTTGTGCTGCCTCTAACTTGCTAAAAAACACTGGAAGGAAGTTTCCATAGGTAAAAGAATAATTGCATTATAAGAAGTAAAAATTTTAATTTACATAGTATCTAGCAGGCAAAATAAGAATCAGCTTAAGAGTATTTTTTTGCAACAAGACCTCCCAAAAATACTTTAAATACTTTTTTTTATTTTTATACAACAGTTTGGAGGTTTCTTATGTAAATATACTGAATATGAAATATAACATGTTAATCTTAAAGTGAATGTCAAAAGACACCCAGTTTCATGTGATGCTTTCTCCTTCATGTAGGCAGTGTTACCATTCTGGCTAAGGCAATGGATATTTAACTACAAAGCTGAATAGTGATTTCTCTCCTTTAGTATATTTAACTAATTGTACTTTAGCTCAGGACTTGTAAAGCATTTTGCGATGGTATTAAATAAACTAAATAAATTAAATAATTAAATAAAGTTGTACCTGTAAAAGCTTATGAAATATGGACACGTCAAAGGTCATTCACTCTATGCATTCTAATCACTGTGAATTATGAAAATTCTGGAAATTATTGAACACTAAATCAGATATAAATTATGGTAACAGTAGTATGCAGCATTTTATGTAGAAGATAGAAGATGTTCCTGATAGAAGAACAAATAAATAAACATAAACTGTGAAAATTATTTGAATTACCAAAAGATTACCCTATTAAAGGCATGTGAATAAATAACTCAGTACCCACCATTCTTAATTTACTGATTATTTCAGATGCCATTTTTTTGCAATTTAATATGAAAGTATAATTGGAACAAGAATACAGTTGTGAAATGTGCTAATGAGAGTATAGTTACAATAGCACACAGTAATTATCTGTTGGTCACTAGCAATAGTCTGAAGGTTTTTTTCTCACAGTTATTTTACGCCGACTCACATTTGTGTATTTACAGTTAGCCCTTAATGTCATCAGTATCTTCCAGCTAATCCCAAATGTTTCTTCATTTCTCTTTGCTTCACTGATGTTACCATTCATATGTACAGTGGGATGCAAAAGTTTGGGCAACCTTGTTAATAGTCATTATTTTCCTGTATGAATCGTTGGTTGTTACGATAAAAAATGTCAGTTAAATACATCATATAGGAGACACACACAGTGATATTTGAGAAGTGAAATGAAGTTTATTGGATTTACAGAAAGTGTGCAATAATTGTTCAAACAAAATCAGGCAGGTGTATAAATTTGGGCACCGTTGTCATTTTATTGATTCCAAAACTTTTAGAACTAATTATTGGAACTCAAATTGGCTTGGTAAGCTCAGTGACCCCTGACCTATATACACAGGTGAATCCTATAATGAAAAAGAGTATTTACGGGGGTCAATTGTAAGTTTCCCTCCTCCTTTAATTTTATCTGAAGAGTAGCAACATGGGGGTCACAAAACAACTCTCAAATGACCTGTAGACAAAGATTGTTCACCATCATGGTTTAGGGGAAGGATACAGAAAGCTGTCCCAGAGATTTAAGCTGGAACATATTGAGGAAATGGAAGACCACAGGCCCAGTTCAAGTTAAGGCTCAAAGTGGCAGACCAAGAAAGATTTCGGATAGACAGAAGCGACGAATGGTGAGAACAGTCAGAGTCAACCCACAAACCAGCACCAAAGACCTACAACATCATCTTGCAGCAGATGGAGTCACTGTGCATCGTTCAACCATTCGGCGCACTTTACACAAGGAGATGCTGTATGCGAGAGTGATGCAGAGGAAGCCTTTTCTCCGCCCACAGCACAAACAGAGCCGCTTGAGGTATGCTCAAGCACATTTGGACAAGCCAGCTTAATTTTGGAATAAGGTGCTGTGGACTGATGAAACTAAAATTGAGTTATTTGGGCATAACAAGGGGCGTTATGCATGGAGGAAAAAGAACACAGCATTCCAAGAAAAACACCTGCTACCTACAGTAAAATATGGTGGTGGTTCCATCATGCTGTGGGGCTGTGTGGCCAGTGCAGGGACTGGGAATCTTGTCAAAGTTGAGGTACACATGGATTCCACTCAGTATCAGCAGATTCTGGAGACCAGTGTCCAGGAATCAGTGACAAAGCTGAAGCTGAATCTTTCAACAAGAAAACGACCTGAAACACTGCTCAAAATCCAGTAAGGCATTCATGCAGAGGAACAAGTACAACATTCTGGAATGGCCATCTCAGTCCCCAGACCTGAATATAATTGAAAATCTGTGGTGTGAGTTAAAGAGAGCTGTCCATGCTCGGAAGCCATCAAACCTGAATGAACTAGAGATGTTTTGTAAAGAGGAATGGTCCAAAATACCTTCAACCACAATCCAGACTCTCATTGGAACCTACAGGAAGCGTTTAGAGGCTGTAATTTCTGCAAAAGGCGGATCTACTAAATATTGATTTCATTTCTTTTTTGTGGTGCCCAAATTTATGCACCTGCCTGATTTTGTTTGAACAATTATTGCACACGTTCTGTAAATCCAATACACTTCATTTCACTTCTCAAATATCACTGTGTGTGTCTCCTATATGATATATTTAACTGACATTTTTTATCGTAACAACCAACGATTTATACAGGAAAATAAAAACTATTAACAAGGTTGCCCAAACTTTTGCATCCCACTGTATCAGTCCTTGAATTTCAATGTCCATCATGTGGTTTTTATTAAGAGCACACTATTATCACTTGTTGCACCTTTCTCTCAAACCAGATTAAACATTTTACTGAATTTGCTATTCTAAAGTCATGCTTACTTAGAAAATAGGGTCTATATTGTGGGCATCTTTCATAGATTCTGTCCATCATAAATGCTGAATGTCTGTTTTAAAAAGGGGGAGTATCCAGAGAAAAAATACAGGGAGAATATAAAATTCCAAAGAGACAGTGGCTGTGCCTTTTTTAGGTAACATTTTAGCAAAGATTGATTTATGAACTTAGACCTTTAATCATTTGCTAATTTCCCTTCAGACCATTTATTAGAAACTAAATTCAATTAAGTAGGTTTCATAAAATATATATTTGATTTGATGTAATAAGAAAATTCCACAATGCAAATAGAAAAATAAGTAAAAACACATGGCTTACAAACTTTGGATCTCAAAACTGAATAGGTCCTAAATGTGGTAAATATTAATTTGATTTCATTTAGGGAAAGAATGGAAAGATACTATTTTATAATGTGTTTGTGGACAGGAGTGAAAGAAGACAATTAGACAGGCATATACTGTACTCCAGGAGTGATTAAATAGATATGACCTAAGGCCTAACTCTTGCAGAGCAAATATTCTTTGGGCTAGACCCCATTGCAACAAAAAGTCCAATCTGCAGCATATCAAAGACAATCTGCAGCACATCGTCAGAGCTGGTGAAAGGATCATAGGCTTTAACTTACTTCACATTTAAGTCCTATATGAGTTCAGGGTAAGGAAGCAGGTCGCAAAGATTATTGCTGATCCGACTCACCCAGGACATAACCTGTTCCAAAGACTTCCTTCTTGCAAACGTCTTTGTGCAGTGAACACTAAAAACAACACATCACCTACATTGTTTTTTTCTACATGCAGTTATTCTAACTAATCAGGCCTGAGATTCTACTCAGTATCTGTGTATACCCGCACACTAGACTGTCTAAGTATTTTAAACCTACAATCTCTTTATTTTTGTATTACCCTGTATGCTGCATCATATTTTATCATTTTATATTTTATCTTCCTGTATTATTCTTTGTATACTGTGTTGTTCTTGTATGTTGTACTGGTACTATCAAGATAAATTCGTAGTACACATTAATATACCTGGCCAATAAAGTGAATTCTGATTCTGATTATAGTAGTTTTATCAGAGCTTGATGTTATTGAGTCTGTAAAACAGGTACCCCATCTGATGTTCATGTTTTGGCATAGAATACCCAAAGTTGGTAATTGATAGCGTCAGTAAGGCTGATCACATTTTTCTAGCATTTGATGACTTAACAGATAACACACACCTGGCTCAGGTTTGCTGTCATATATTTTTATGGAACAGAATTAAAATTAGAAGGGCTGGAACATTAGTTGGGTGGTTTGGTGTTTCTTGAACACTTGCCTGTTTTCCTCTTAGTGCTGCTATGATGGGGAGACATTCCACTCGGTTCACTTCTAGGTGCTAGGGTTGAATCTTATTTGTAGCAGAGGTGGATTTCACACCAATGTAACAAGTGGTGGAGTGTATTGGCTTTAGAGGGTTTTAGCATAATGTTTCCTAAAAAATTATATGTTTATCATGGACTACCTTATTTGTCTTTTCACTTTTCAAATTTATTCACTAGTATTTTCTGTTCAGTAACCAAAAATAAATACCACTTAAAATGAAAGCTAAAATTATTAATTTAAACATTATAATATCATTGCCACACAAATATCAGGATATTTCATTCAGATAAACTCTTTTGTAACATTCTCTCCGGTACCTTATCAAATACATTTGTCATATTTTATTTGTTAATCTAATAAAAATTACCTTTTCCCAAAAAACATAACAGATGCCGCAAGTTTAGTGTTTGCTGATTGGAGTATGATGGATTATGAAAACATTATGAGCTGAGCCACATGAATGTGTGGCCATCATGGGATGTTTTGAAATACCAATTACATAAATGGCATTATACTGTAGAATGAACAAATAGAGCAGCTCATTTCATTGCTTTTGTAGACTAGTCACAGGTAAAGATAAGCTTGCTAAAAAAATAGATGGATAGATGGATTAACAAGAGTAGCCATGTCCATTTAGTACAGAAGATGAATATGAAGATTCCATTCCTTTATTGGTGCTATTTAAAAACTGATTAATTTTGCCATTTGTAAATGTCAGTTAAAATGAATACAACTCAGAGCTGATTGGACTAATTCTACAAAGGGATAAATGTGGCAGTAACAAAGGCACTTTTTTCATTTGAAAGAGCAGTATTATTTTAATTTCATTAAGTTAAACCATGCAGAATTTTTAAATGATAGGTGGGATTCCTGCAATCCTGTGCTAAAATTTAATTTCAGAATAATCAAAACTACAAACCTTGAATTAAACACAGTATTTAATTTCCACTTCCTGTGCACATTTATTTTCAAACTCTGCACTTGCCTGATTTTCATAATTGTAGCATAATTTAAAAAAATGTTCAGGAGAATGACATAAGGACAGAGAATACTGTCACATGGCCTGTCAATTGATTATCCTGACTGTATCTGTCAACCAAAAATCAGATATGTTTTGTAAAAGAAAGAAACAACACAGCATAAAGGGTTGGGGTTTTGGCCCCGTATACTGTAACACAAAAAGAAAACACGTTGTCAGTACAGTCCTTGAAGTAACAAACAAAATCTCATTCAAGTACGCGACGCCTTGACGGGCGTCGGCGGCCATTATATATAGGAGGGACCGGAAGTGAAGGAACACTGGGAAGGAGGCGTGAGGGATGACGGGACTGCAGACGTCAGGGAAGATGGCGGAGGAAGGGCGGAAGTGGACGTAGTGCGGTCAGGTTACGATGGTGGAGCGTCTTTTCTCCTGAAAGAAAGAGCAGAAAGGTTAGTACCCTGCCATTCCCTACCGGCGAACGTCCTTCGAATTGATTTCGGATCCGTCCGCGGTCTCCTACTCGCGCATGCGTGACACGACCCCCCCCTCAGCCCAAGACCGTCCGGTCGGGCGGACCTAGCCGAGAGGTCGTGGACGCGAGAGAGAGCATCAGCGTTGGCCTGAAGGCCGCCACGGCGATAAGTGACCGTGAACTTATAGGGCTGCAAATCCAGGAACCACCTGGTGACTCGCGGATTCGACTCTTTGTGGAGGGACATCCACTGAAGTGCAGCGTGATCAGTCACCAGAGTGAATTCGCGACCCAACAGGTAGTAGCGGAGATAAGTCACGGCCCACTTAATAGCCAGGGCTTCCCTCTCCACCGCCGCATACCGGGTCTCTCGCTCCAACAGTTTCCGGCTTAAGTACATCACGGGGTGTTCGACACCATCAACGCTTTGGCTCAACACGGCGCCCAGGCCTGTGTCCGAAGCGTCGGTCTGGAGTATAAAGGGTAACCCAAAATCAGGGGTCCGTAGTATGGGTGCCGAAGTAAGGGCCTGTTTTAGGTCACTGAATGCATGTTCCGCCTTGTCGTTCCATACCACGTGTAGGGGAGCCCCCTTCTTCGTTAAGCTAGTCAAGGGTGCTGCCCTTTCGGAGAAACGGGGTACGAACCGGCGGTAATACCCCGCCAACCCCAAGAAGGCCTGCACCTGTCTCTTGGTACTCGGACAGGGCCATTCCAAGATGTCTTTATTTTTAGAACATTGGGGTCTCACCTGTCCTCGCCCCACCAGATAGCCTAAATACTTGGCCTCGTTCAAGCCAAAGAAACATTTACGGGGGTTAATGCGGAGGCCGGCTGCAGCCAGTGCCGCGAGGACAGCAGAGAGCTGCAATAGATGTTCCTCCCAGGTGCCGGAATAGATGACGACGTCATCCAGGTAGGCGGCACTATAGGACTGGTGGGGCTTCAGCACTCTATCCACCAGACGTTGAAAGGTCGCCGGGGCCCCGTGCAGCCCAAATGGGAGGACCTTGTATTGCCAATGTCCACTAGGGGTGCTAAAGGCGGTTTTCTCTTTGGCAGATGCCGTTAAGGGAATTTGCCAGTACCCTTTTGTCATATCTAGAGTAGTCAGATACCGAGCCGCACCCAGCCGCTCGAGCAGGTCGTCGATGCGGGGCATTGGGTAGGCATCGAACTTGGAGACCTGGTTTAGACGTCTAAAGTCATTGCAGAATCTCCAGGAGCCATCCGGCTTGGGAATGAGGACAATCGGGCTGGACCAGGGACTGTGACTCTCCTCGATAATGTCCAAGTCCAGCATTCGTTGTACCTCCAGTTCCACTTCGGCGCGTTTTGCCTCCGGGAGTCTGTAGGGCCTCTCCCGAACGACTATTCCGGGTTCCGTGACGATATCGTGGGCAATCAGCGAGGTCCGGCCTGGGGATTCGCTCACCACTTCGGGGATGGCGTAGATAGCTTGGGTTATCTCCCGCCGTTGTACGGGTGTAAGCTCGTCACCGAGGTTAAGGGCAGTCATGCTCGCGAATAGGGAGAGGGATCTGGGAGTGTCGGGAGCTTCCTCCCTGTCCTTCCAAGGTTTTAACAGGTTCACGTGATAGATCCTCTCACTCGGTCGACGGTTTGGTTGTTTAACCAAATAATCGACGAGCCCCTTTCTCTCCTTAACCTCGTATGGCCCCTGCCAGTGAGCTAGCAGCTTAGAATGGGAGGTGGGAACGAGTACCATCACTCGATCCCCCGGGTGGAACTCCCGGAGGACAGAGTTACGGTTGTAACACCGGGCCTGCGCTGCCTGCGCACGAGTCACGTGGTCTTTGAGGAGTGGTCGGATTTTAGTGAGTCTGTCGCGCAGTTGCGCTACGTACTCCAGTATATTGGAGGAGGGAAGAGCCTCGGCCTCCCAACCCTCTTTTAGTATATCTAAAAGTCCCCGGGGCTGTCGCCCATATAATAGCTCAAAAGGGGAGAAGCCCGTAGAGGCCTGGGGTACCTCCCGATAGGCAAAAAGCACAAGGGGCAGGAGCTGGTCCCAATTCCTGCCATCAGTGCTGACTACCTTACGAAGCATCTGTTTAAGCGTCTGATTAAAGCGTTCCACCAGACCGTCCGTTTGGGGGTGGTAGACAGACGTCTTTAGGTGCTTTATTCTCAGTAACTTGGCAACTTCCCTGAACGTATCCGATGTGAAGGGAGTGCCCTGGTCTGTGAGGACTTCCTTGGGGATCCCCACTCTTGAAAAAAGGTTGACTAGTTCCCGTGCGATGTTTTTAGTGGTAGCGGAGCGCAGGGGAACCGCCTCTGGGTACCGGGTAGCATAATCAACCATAACCAATATATACTTGTGGCCACGGTTCGAGGGTTCCAGGGGTCCTACTAGGTCGACCCCTATCCGGTCAAAGGGCACATCTATCAGGGGTATTGGGACGAGAGGAGCTCGGTCCTTCCTAGGAATCTGGCGAATCTGACAGTCCGGACAGGACTGACAGAAACGCCGGACCTCCTCGTTGATCCCGGGCCAGTAAAAGCGGAGCTTGATCCTCTCCAACGTTTTCTCGGCCCCGAGATGGGCGCCTAGGAGGTGGGCGTGAGCTAGTTCACATATCTCCCGCCGGAAGGTACGCGGCACTAGCAGCAGTTTCCGCACCTCACCCTCGTGAGTTGCCACCCGATACAGCAGATTATTTTCCAAAACAAAGAAGGGCTCGCGTGGCATGGAACCTTCAGCTTGTGAGCTGCCTGGGAAAACAATTGCATTTCTGGCAAACCGCAGGGAATCGTCATTCCACTGCTCTCTTTTGAATGATGCGGGCGTGGAGCGAAACTGATACTCCATGTTAGTTAGGGGGTCTGTAGAAGTGCTGGGCGTGGATGTCCCCTGGCTCGTCCCCTCGCCGGAGGGAGGTTCCGGCTCAGAGTCCGTCGCCTGCGACTCCTCCGCCATTGTGCCCGCGCCATTGTGGCCTGCCTCATTGCATGGCGTGGAGACCGCGGGAAGGGTGCCTTGTCCCTCCATAACCAGACCCAGTGAGGCCCCAGGAGCGGTGCGTGTCTTACGGCTTTTCCTTTGTGACCAGTCTTGTCCCAGGATCACCGGAAAGGGGGGTTCGGGCAACACCGCAACCAACAGTTTGGACAACTCCCCCCCTCCAGGATAGATAACATTCGGCGGAACGGTAAGACCTGGTCTCTCCATGCACACAAGTGACCCGTAAATGTTTGCTTAGCCACTGTCGCGGTAAGACATAACGGCGAGCGACAATTGTTATGTTGCTGCCGGAGTCAAAAAGAGCCACCACTGAGTGCCCGTTTACCAACACCACTCCCGTGTTCGGACTCGCCAAGGGGTGCGGCGGAGTACAGTACCTTTCCGCTGAGGCCCAGGTGCAGTCCATCGGCTCCATGGGGGTGTTTAGAGGACAGGTCGGTAGCAGGTGGCCGGTCTCTCCACACTTGTAACAGCGCGGAGAGGCCGGCTTTTCTCGGGGTTTGGAAGGCGCTTCCGCAGCGCGTCGAGAGGGCTCGGGGGTGGCTGCCCGTCCCTGTCGGTTCCCGCGAGCCCCCCCGGCTCGAAAGACCGCGAGCTGCCGCTCCAGGACTTCCAGGAGGCCTGGCATGTCCGTGTAAGGGTGGCGCCGAACCTGCTGGGCAAGGGAGCTGGGCAACGCATTGACCAGGCCCTCACAGGCCACCTGTTCCACGACCTTCCGGGCTTGGGGACCCTCAGGCCGTAGCCACCTCCCCATCTTGCCCCAGAATACGAAAGCCTGTGCTCGGGCCGGTTTGTCGGGGTCAAATTGCCAGCTCTGCCATTCGCTTGCCTGCTGGCTCGGCGTAATGCCGTAGCGGGCCAGGATCTCCTGTTTCAGGAGCTTATAGTCCGCGGCTTCCTCCTCAGGGAGGTCATAATAGGCTCGCTGCGCGGGCCCCTTCAGGTAGGGCGCCAGAATGGACGCCCACTCGGACCGCTGCCACTCGTTCCGGGTGGCCGTCCGCTCAAATATCCCCAAATAGGACTCGATTTCGTCCGCCTCCGTCATCGGGACAAGGGACGGAGGTTTTGGTCGCTGTGATTCGGACCTTACCCTCTCGGCCTCCGCGAGCTTCGCCTTCGCGGTCTCCAGGTCCCTGGTAGTAGTGGCCTGCGCTTGTTGCAGGGACTGGATTTGGGCATTCATGCCCTGCAGCACCGTATTGAGGTCCTGCCTTTCAGTCATTTTGCCTTTTCTTCGGTGCAGTATCCTGCCGACTACGCCACTGTAAAAGAAAGAAACAACACAGCATCAAGGGTTGGGGTTTTGGCCCCGTATACTGTAACACAAAAAGAAAACACGTTGTCAGTACAGTCCTTGAAGTAACAAACAAAATCTCATTCAAGTACGCGACGCCTTGACGGGCGTCAGCGGCCATTTTATATAGGAGGGACCGGAAGTGAAGGAACGCTGGGAAGGAGGCGTGAGGGATGACAGGACTGCTGACGTCAGGGAAGATGGCGGAGGAAGGGCGGAAGTGGACGTAGTGCGGTCAGGTTACGATGGTGGAGCGTCTTTTCTCCTGAAAGAAAGAGCAGAAAGGTTAGTACCCCGCCATTCCCTACCGGCGAACGTCCTTCGAATTGATTTCGGATCCGTCCGCGGTCTCCTACTCGCGCATGCGTGACAGTTTCTTTAGTTTTCAGCTTCAGCTTCATCTTCAGTCCCACAGGAGCTCAGTACTATCACTGTTTTCACTTTACATGCTCCAACTGGAAACTATCATTAGAAAACAGTGATAATTTGCACTTGTTTCACTCAGTTATGCCTTTCCTTTAGACCAAATGATGTTTCTCCAATGTTTTTCTTAATTAGATGTGTTAGTGAATTGAAGAAGTGGATGGATGAGAATTACTTGTCTATGAACACAGATAAAAAAGAAACATTAATTATTGGAGGGAATGATGCTGATCGCAACAACATTTTGTCATTAGTTAACTCAGTTGGAATCAACATTAATTTTACTGATTCAGCCTGCAATCTAGGAGTTATCGTTGACAGTAGCATGTTGTTTAAAAAACACATTACAAAACTACCCAACACATGCTTTTTCTATCTTAAAAATGTTGGAATAATAAGGGCTTTTCTAAATATGCAGGATACAGAGAAATTAATTCATACATTTACTATATTTCCACTAGGATTACCTACTGAAATGCAGTTTTGTACTGGCTGTTCAAATTGTTCTTTAGATAGATAGATAGATAGATAGATAGATAGATAGATAGATAGATAG
>JANRMT010062806.1:15672005-15696981 GCA_026402145.1 Polypterus bichir lapradei | reverse complement strand
TAGATAGATAGATAGATAGATAGATAGATAGATAGATAGATAGATAGATAGATAGATACTTTATTACTCCCAAGGGGAAATTCACATACTCCAGCAGCAGCATACTGATAAAAACAATAAAAAACAATATTAAATTAAAGAGTGATAAAAATGCTGGTAAAACAGACAATAACTTTGTACTGTATAATGTTAACGTTTACCCCCCCGGGTGGAATTGAAGAGTCGCACAGTGTACTACTGACTACATCAACTTCTGTTTTGACATGGTAGTCCCAGTAAGAACAGTACACTGCTATGCTAACAACAAGCCATGGATTAAAAGTGACATCAAGGGCCTTTTGAACCAGAAAAAAGGGGCTTTTAAAGGTGGTGATCAGCATGAGCTCAAGCACATGCAGACTCCGAGTCCAGCTCAGGGCAGCGAAGGAGCAGTACAGGAGAAAGCTGGAGCAGAAGTTGCAGAATAGCAACATGAAGGAAGTGTGGGATGGGATGAAGATCATCACTGACTGCAGTTCGAAGCAGGGTGCCACCATCGACAGAGATGTGGAGAGAGCAAACCAAATGAACAACTTCTTTAACAGATTTGACCACCCTAACCCAGTCTCACCTTGGAGTACTGCACCCTCCATCCATCCTTCTGCATAGGAGCATATGAGAGACATCCCCACCCACAATTACAACAGCCCAGGTGAGCAGAGAGCTGAGGAGACTTCGTGCCAGCAAAGCAGTGGGTCCAGATGGAGTATCGCCACGACTGCTGAAGGCCTGTACGCTGGAGCTGTGGAGTCCTCTACAGCACATCTTCAACCTGACCCTGGAACAGAGGAGAGTCCCGAGGCTTTGGAAAACATCTTGTATCACCCCAGTCCCAAATGTATCACGCCCTAGTGAGCTGAATGACTTCCGGCCTGTCGCTCTGACGTCACATGTGATGAAGACCATGGAATGGCTGCTGCTTCACCACCTGAAGCCACAGGTCCGCCACACCCTCGACCCTCTGAAGTTCACATATCAGGAGAAGGTGGGAGAGGAGGATGCCATCATCTATATGCTACACCGATCCCTCTCCCACTTGGACAGAGGCAGTGGTGCAGTAAGAATTATGTTTCTGGACTTCTCTAGTGCCTTCAAAACCATCCAACCTCTGCTCCTTAGGTACAAGCTGACAGAGATGGGAGTAGATTCATACCTGGTGGCATGGATCGTGGACTATCTTACAGACAGACCTCAGTATGTGCGTCTCAGGAAGTGCAAGTCTGACATTGTGGTCAGCAACACAGGAGCGCCGCAGGGGACTGCACTTTCTCCGGTCCTGTTCAGCCTATATACAGTGCATCCGGAAAGTATTCACAGTGCATCACTTTTTCCACATTTTGTTATGTTACAACCTTATTCCAAAATGGATTAAATTCATTTTTTTACTCAGAATTCTACACACAACACCCCATAATGACAACATGAAAAAGTTCACTTGAGGTATTTGCAAATTTATTAAAAATAAAAAAAACGAGAAATCACATGTACATAAGTATTAACAGCCTTTGCACAATACTTTGTCGATGCACCTTTGGCAGCAATTACAGCCTCAAGTCTTTTTGAATATCATGCCACAAGCCTGGGACACCTATCCTTGGCCAGTTTCACCCATTCCTCTTTGCAGGCACCTCTCAAGCTCCATCAGGTTGGATGGTAAGTGTCGGTGCCATTTTAAGATCTCTCCAGAGATGTTGAATCGGGTTCAAGTCTGGGCTCTGGCTTGGCCACTCAAGAACATTCACAGAGTTGTCCTGAAGCCACTCCTTTGATATCTTGGCTGTGTGCTTAGGGTCATTGTCCTGCTGAAAGATGAACTGTCGTCCCAGTCTGAGGTCAAGAGCGCTCTGGAGCAGGTTTTCATCCAGGATGTCTCTGTACATTGCTGCAGTCATCTTTCCCTTTATCCTGACTAGTCTCCCAGTTCCTGCCGCTGAAAAACATCCCCACAGCATGATGCTGCCACCACCATGCTTCACTGTAGGGATGGTATTGGCCTGGTGATGAGCGGTGCCTGGTTTTCTCCAAACGTGATGGCTGGCATTTACATCAAAGAGTTCAATCTTTGTCTCATCAGACCAGAGAATTTTGTTTCTCATGGTCTGAGAGTCCTTCAGGTGCCTTTTGGCAAACTCCAGGTGGGCTGCCATGTGCCTTTTACTAAGGAGTGGCTTCCGTCTGGCCACTCTACCATACAGGCCTGATTGGTGGATTGCTGCAGAAATGGTTGTCCTTCTGGAAGGCTCTCCTCTCTCCACAGAGGACCTCTGGAGCTCTGACAGAGTGACCATTGGAATCTTGGTCACCTCCCTGACTAAGGCCCTTCTCCCCCGATCGCTCAGTTTAGATGGCTGGCCAGCTTTAGGAAGATTCCTGGTGGTTTCGAACTTTTTCCACTTATGGATGATGGAGGCCACTGTGCTCATTGGGACCTTCAAAGCAGCAGAAATTTTTCTGTAACCTTCCCCAGATTTGTGCCTCAAGACAATCCTGTCTCGGAGGTCTACAGACAATTCCTTTGACTTCATGCTTGGTTTGTGCTCTGACATAAACTGTCAACTGTGGGACCTTATATAGACAGGTGTGTGCCTTTCCAAATCATGTCCAATCAACTGCATTTACCACAGGTGGACTCCAATTAAGCTGCAGAAACATCTCAAGGATGATCAAGGGAAACAGGATGCACCTGAGCTCAATTTTGAGCTTCATGGCAAAGGCTTCAAATACTTACGTACATGTGCTTTCTCAATTTTTTTATTTTTAATAAATTTGCAAAAACCTCAAGTAAACTTTTTTCATGTTGTCATTATGGGGTGTTGGGTGTAGAATTCTGAGGAAAAAATGAATTTAATCCGTTTTGGAATAAGGCTGTAACATAACAAAATGTGGAAAAAGCGCTGTGAATACTTTCTGGATGCACTGTACATCGGACTTCCAATACAACTCGGATTCCTGCCACATACAAAAGTTCGCTGATGACACTGCTATCATGGGCTGCATCAGGAGTGGGCAGGAGGAGGAGTATAGGAACCTAATTAATGACTTTGTTAAATGGTGCGACTCAAACCACTTACACCTGAACACCAGCAAAACCAAGGAGCTGGTGGTGGATTTTAGGAGACTCAGGCCCCTCCTGGACCCCGTGATTATCAGAAGCAACTGTGTGCAGAGGGTACAGACCTATAAATACCTGGGAGTGCAGCTGGATGATAAATTGGACTGGACTGCCAATACTGATGCTCTGTGCAAGAGAGGACAGAGCCAACTATACTTCCTTAGAAGACTGGCGTTCTTCAACATCTGCAATAAGATGCTGCAGATGTTCTATCATATGGTTGTGGTGAGTGCCCTCTTCTACACGGTGGTGTGCTGGGGAGGCAGCATAAAGAAGAAGGACGCCTCACGCCTGGACAAACTGGTGAGGAAGGCAGGCTCTATTTTAAGCATGGAGCTGGACAGTTTGACATTCGCGGTTGAGCGACGGGCGCTGAGCAGCCTCCTGTTAGTCATGGAGAATCCACTGCATCAACTGAACAGTATCATCTTCAGACAGAGAAGCAGCTTCAGCGACAGACTGCTGTCACTGCCCTGCTCCACTGACAGACTGAGGAGATTGTTCCTCCCCCACACTATGAACAACCTCCTCAATGTTCTCACTATATGATCCCTGCAGGATATCCCAGTCCGTAGTTCAAAAGCAGTCTCTCAGAGCCTGCTCTGCCTCAGGGGACCACTTTCTGAATGAGCATGTGGTTGTAGGTAGCTCCCTCACTCTTGGTTTGTAGTGAGGCTGAAGCAGAACCAGGTTATGATCTGCTTTCCCAAGCACAGGCAGCGGGGTGGCGCCGTATGCGTCTTTAATGTTTGCATACATTAGGTCAATAGTCCTATTTCTCCGGGTGTTATAATCCACATACTGGGAGAAGGCAGGTAATGTTTTGTCCAGCGTTACATGGTTAAAGTCTCCAGCAATTAGCACAAGCGCCTCAGGACGCTGAGTTTGTAATTTAGCAACAGTAGAATGGATGATGTCACCTGCTATCTCTATGTCCACCCAAGGAGGGATGTAAATAATAACAACAATGACGTGTCAAAACTCTCTGGGCAAGTAATAGGGACGCAGACTTACAGCCAACAGTTTGATGTCCCTGCAGCAAGTGGAGATTTTGACATTTACATGTCCAGAGTTGCACCACTTTGTATTCACATAGAGAGCGAGTCCTCCTCCTTTTCACTTCCCACAGGTATTTGCGTCTCTGTCCGCTTTAACGGTGCTTAACCAGGGTAGCTCCATGTTAGCATCTGGGATGGTAGTTGTTAGCCACGTTTCACAAAAACACAACAAACTGCATTCTCTGTAGGTCCTGACATTTTTTACCAGCACGGACAGTTCGTCGATCTTATTTGGTAGTGAGTTCACATTTCCCAGGTTTGTAGTGCCACTTTCTCACTAGTCGCTTGGCTTTTAGCTTAGCCCTGGCTTTGCTGCCACGATACTGCCTTCTTACCTCGTCATTTAAATAGGGAACCACGCCGGCGCAGGCATTTGATCTCAGCGCTTGAAGTTGACTACTTGAATAGACGAGTCTCGGCGTGTAAAAATCCATGTCCAAGTAGTAAAAGGTGTCCAGGGAACGAGTCTACATACTGTAAAAGAAGTGATAGGAGTGACCAGTAAAATAGAGAAAAAGGTAGTAAAATAATGTCATACACGGAGCTGCTGAAAGGGCTGCCACTCGCGCCTGAGTCAGAATAGCTGAATAGAATAGAATAGAATAGCTGAATAGAATATGCAGCTTTCAGTTAATTCAGAATGAAAGAATTATTACAAGAACCAGAACGTACAAACACAGAAACTCCAATTATCAAGTCCTCAAACTGATTCCCACTTATGTTTAGGGCAGATTTCAACATGCTCCTTTTAACACATACAGTCTTAAATGGCCAAGGCCCTGCTTATGGTTCTGAATTTACTTACAAACCAGAGCAAACATTAAGATCTCAGAATGCTGTTCTGCTTATGATTCCAAGGAATAATAACTGTGAAAGGCTGAGTGTTTAGTTACAGGACCCTGAAGTTGAGGAATGGTCTGTCTACTAATATACTAAAGATTCACCTTTTAAAACCAGGCTGAAGACTCACTTCTTCAAAATATCATACCCTGACTGGGGCTGCTGATTAGTTATGAATACTTCATCTATGTTGTTAGTCACTAGTACTAAAATATAAGTAAAACAATATTTATAAACTACAACTAACCCTCTTCAAAACTGCTTCTCTTGTCAACATCCTCTTGTGGCACTTGGTGCCACTGCTCAACTGCAAAGTTGTTTGCCTGTCTAGGGAAACATCATCTCAAATAAAGGAGATCTGGAATCATCAGGAAGAAGGGTCCTTTCATCAGATTGGTCACCCTATCACTGGCTCAGCTCTAGAATGGCCAATAGTGGGGAGGTGGCTAATTGGCCGAAGCATCCAGGACTCTGACTGTGTCTGGCTTGTCTCTGACTCCTTTTCTACAATCTGGCCATGGCTCTCTAACTAACTAATGTACAGATATTGTTGTTTTTATGTTAATTAGTTTATATTTAGTTTTTGATGTATTTTAGCAAATCTGTATCCTTATATGTCACAGTTCTCTATTTAGTGGTATAATCTATTCTTGCATTTTTTCTTAAGAGTTGCATTTGGTGAGGAGCACTGTGAAAAGACAAAGTATTTTGTACTATTGTATTTCTGAGGTCGCAATGATAAACTGGCCATCTAGTTCTGTGAAGAGGATTTCATTTGCTCTGTTTTGTGTTGTTTGACTGCCATGGAAAAGTTATCTCAGATAAAAAAGCACTGGAATAATGGGGTAGGTGGGTTCTTTCATCAGATTTGCTGACCCAGCACTGACACAGTTGTAGAATGGCTAGTTAAAGGGAGGTAGCTAGTTAAGGTCTCTAGGACACTGACTGTGTCTGGCTTATCTGACTCCTTTTCTATAATCAGGTTGTGGTTCTACACATGGTTGATGGGCAGATGTTGTTGTTTTAATTTATGCGGATTAGTTTCTACTTTGTTTTTAATGTATTTGAACAAATATGTACAATCATATATCATAGTTCTGTATTTAATAAGTGGTATAATCTATTCTTGCAGTATTGTATTGTGTTTCTGAGGTGGCAATGATAGACTGGCCAGCTCTGTGAAGAGGATGACTTGTGTTCAGTTTTGTGCATTGTGCATATTTTCTCTGTCTTTTGGCACCCATTTCATGCCTACCTGGAGTCAATGTCTCTCTCTTAATAGCCCTTCCCATTTCTTCCATTCTTTTTAAAAAATGTTTTTAGTAGTTTTTTCTTATCTTCTTAGAGAGTCAAAGCTGGGGGACTGTCAAAAAATAAGGCCTGTAAAAGCCCATTGAGATACTCCTTGTATAATTTTTGGATATACAAGAATAAATTGTTGTTGTTGTTCAATATAGAACATTGTTTTCCAGATGCTGTTAAGATGGGATCTCCATCTAGCATTTCCTTAATGAAGACTAGGCTGCTCGCTTTGCTCGCCAACCTCCATGCGGGCCCTATGTGCTATAAATTTACCGGATCTGCCGCTTGCGACAAATTGTGCTGTGCTTTTGGATAAACATGAATATCAAATATCTCTGTCTTTCGAAACTATTATCGCTGACCATTCGTCACATGTTGGTTTATTATATACAGGGGGTTCTCGGGTTATGACGTCTCGACATACAATGTTTCGAGTTTACAACACTCACTCCCATAAAAACTTGAGATGTGAGTGTTTCGGCTTCACATGGGTGAACTAGTTTACTTGCATGCAACGGAAGTGCATTGCGTTTGAGTGAGTGAGTTGGCGAACTAGTTTGGTTGCGTGTGGCACAAGTGTTCAGTTTGTGTTGCTTTGTTTGCCGAGTTTTTGGCCCTTATCATGGCTCCTAAATGAAAGTCAGAGGCTTCAGATGGTAGTGCTTCGAAGAAGAGTATTGCCATCATGATGGAAGTGACATTAGACATTGTAAAGAGATCAGAAGGAATAAAGGTAAGGAATTTTTTTACAATAATTTTTTTGTCATTTTTTCTGTTACTACAGTACAGTGTGCAGTACAGTGTATTTATGTCCTTTTCCTTTTTCTGTGACTTAGTTGTGTTTTTATGTTCTAGATTATGATTTTGTAAATATGTTAGGATAGGTAAGTGAAATAGGCTAAGGTGTGTTTTGGCTGGCACCAAAATTCGGGTTACATCACTGTTGTAGGAAGGGAACTATGTCGTAACCCGAGGACCCCCTGTATGCGAGCATGATCTTTCGGATTCATATAGAAATCCAAGAAAACTTCTTTGTCTGTGTTTTTCAGATACATTTTTTTATTTTGCCTGCAGTGTTTGTGGATTTCACTTTCACCAAATAAATCTTTTACTTCTCGTGGATACGCCTCTTCATTAGGAAGAAACACTACTTTTCCCTGATGGCAACACAAATTAGACAATCTACAAGTCTCCGACTTAAACTTTAAAGCCAAAGAATATCTACATACTTCTGTCATATCACCTATGTCTATATATTCGATCTCTTTTCGCTGTTCCATTATTTAACCGAGTAATAATTTCTGTTTGTTAGCACTAATGCGATCTTTACTATTAGTTTTTTGAGACTTTCCAATTTTAGTACTTTCACAATCTCTAACCTGCTCTGCATGTCTTTTATTTCCGTCCCTGCTTGGACCTGTTTAATTTTCAATTCCACAAGGCCCGGGCTGATTATAACTTTCCTAATCTTCCGAATTTGCATTTAGATTATTATTGTTCTTTTTTGAATTCTTTTCTCTCCAAAGCTTTTGGACCTCTTTTCAATGTGCTGCCCTTTCTTCTTCACTTCTTCATCTAGAACGTATAAAATTATTGTCCAGACAAGGACTACATCGAAGGAAACAATTAGTATGTCTTGTATTAAAATGAGGAAAACATTAAAATTTATAAGATTTGAGAGCACAGGAACTATGTCTGCCAATAGCATTCACACGAATGAGAGGTGAGTGGACCACGGGCGTGATTAAATCTCTTGGTACAAAGTCTTGTCTTGCGGGACTTGAAATTATCTCTCTGAAAAAGTCTTGTCTCGAACCAGGATTTTTTATTTTATAGAGAGACATAACTTTAAAAGCTTGAGAGGCTTTCATAATGTGTGACACTACAGTTGGGTTGTGGTGTTATATTAACAATTACATAGAAATGTCAATCTATGTAAGGAGGCATTGGGTCAGTTACATTTGTGTTGGTCATTCTTTTTATTTTGCCAGGTCTGTGTACTACTCAAACTAAAGGAATATTATTATTACTGATGACATTGTATTTGTTATTGTTATAATGGCTATTTTTGTTTTATGTGAAGGGAAGCAATATAAATAAACATTTTTCTTATAAATGGAAAAAACTTCTATTCTAGTATACAATGCCTCTCAAAAGTATTCAAAACATTTATCCCTTACATATCTTAAACAAGGTTCCTTACACACCTCAGAGTTTTTAATGCTTAGTTTGAATAAAAAACGTTTCTATGATATACTAAATATTTTGATACAAATAACAAATCTCTAAACTCAACTAGAAAATGTTTCAGTGGTAGGCTGTTGAATGCAGGCTAACTGAATACATATTATGTTGTAGATTATATTGTAGATTACTCTCAATGTTTATAAAAGTTGACATCCATGGCCTTTGCTTTATATTAATTTAAAATGATCCTCAACGTTATATTACTACTGTGCTACTAGTAATGGTAATAGTGTATTTTTTATTTGTACAATCCAATATGACTAGTTTTGGGTAAAAAAATACAATCATTATTATAGACAGACCTCAGTATGTGCGTCTTGGGAACTGCAGGTCTGACATTGTGGTCAGCAACACAGGAGCACCGCAAGGGTCTGTACTTTCTCCGGTCCTGTTCAGCCTATATACATCAGACTTCCAATACGACTCGGAGTCCTGCCATGTGCAAAAGTTTGCTGATGACACTGCTATTGTGGGCTGCATCAGGAGTGGGCAGGAGGAGGAGTACAGAAAGCTAATCAAAGACTTTGTTAAATGGTAAGACTCAAACCACTTACACCTGAACACCAGCAAGACCAATGAACTGGTGGTGGATTTTAGGAGGCCCAGGCCCCTCATGGACCCTGTGATCATCAGAGGAGACTGTGTGCAGAGGGTACAGACCTATAAATACCTGGGAGTGCAGCTGGATGACAAATTGGACTGGACTGCCAATACTGATGCTCTGTGTAAGAAAGGTCAGAGCCGACTATACTTTCTTTGAAGGTTGGCGTCCTTCAACATCTGTAATAAGATGCTGCAGATGCTCTACCAGACGGTTGTGGCGAGTGCCCTCTTCTACGCGGTGGTGTGCTGGGGAGGCAGCATAAAGATGAAGGACGCCTCACGCCTGGACAAACTTGTTAAGAAGGCAGGCTCTATTGTAGGAGTAAAGTTGGACAGTTTAACATCTGTGGCAGAGCGACGGGCATTAAGCAAACTCCTGTCAATCATGAAGAATCCACTGCATCCACTGAACAGTGTCATCTCCAGGCAGAGGAGTAGCTTCAGTGACAGACTTTTGTCACTGTCTTGCTCCACTGACAGACTGAGGAGATTGTTCCTCCCCCACACTATGCGACTCTTTAATTCCACCCGGGGGAGTAAATGCTAACATTACTCAAAGTTATTGTCTGCTTTTACATGCATTTTTATTACTCTTTAATTTAATATTGTTTTTTTTTTTGTATCAGTATACTGCTGCTGGATTATGTGAATTTCCCCTTGGGATTAATAAAGTATCTATCTATCTATCTATCTATCTATCTATCTATCTATCTATCTATCTATCTTTCATTCAAATTTGATTTTCACTGGAATTTACATGCAACAGGCAAATAAAGATGTGAGATTTTTAAATATTAGAATTCTATTTTTGGATTTTTCACAAAAAGAAAAACAATTATATTTTTCTTAACCTTCAAAAAATTTGGTTTAGAAGGGTTAATTGAAAATTGTCAGTTATACCTCAACAACCTTTATTCACTTTAGGTACTTTATAATGTATATAACCCAGCCACAGGGGATGCACAACCCAGTGTGTTTCTTCGTGCTGGTCCCAAGCTCAGATGAATGGGGAGGGTTACATTAGGAAGAGCATCTTGTGTAAAATGTTGACAGATCAATATGCGGACAACAATACAGATTTCCACACTTTATAGGTCGAGGTCCGGATTAACAATGGCCACCACAAGTAATGTTAGCCAACGGGGTCCTAGTGGAAATTGGGTTACTGTTGGCTGAAGAAGGAGAAGAAGAGGGGGGAAACATGTCCGGAGGCAAGAGGAGAGGTAAAGAGAGTGGAACTGAGAGTAGGAACTTTGAATGTTGGCAGTATGACTGATAAGGGAGGAGAGTTAGCTGGTGTGATGGGGAGAAGGAAGGTTGATACATTGTGCGTGCAAGAGAATAATTGGAAGGGGAGTAAGGCTAGGTTGATCGGATGTGGATTCAAGTTCTATCATGGTGTGGATGGGAGGAGAAATGGGGTAGGGGTTATTCTGAAGGAACAGTATGTCAAGAGTGTTTTGGAGGTGTCAGACAGAGTGATGATTATGAAGCTGGAAATTGAAAATGTGATAATGAATGTTATTAGTGCATATGCCCTGCAGGTTGGGTGTGAATGAATGTGTGTGGATGAAAAAGAAGATTTCTGGAGTGAGCTGGATGAAGTGATGGACAGTGCACCCAAGAGACAGAGACTGGTGATTGGAGTGGATTTCTATGGACATGTTGGTGAAGGGAAACGAGGGGATGAGGAGGTGATGGGTAGGCATGCTGTCAAGGAAAGGAATGAAAAAGGTCAGTGGATAATGGATTTTGTGAAAAGGATAGATATGGCTGCGCTGAATACATATTATAAATATAGGAAGGAAAATAGGGTGACGGTAGAGGAGCAAGATGCAGAAGGGTTAATCTGAAGGAGACTGAAGACTGCAAAGTGGTGTCAGGGGAAAGTGTAGTTAGGTAGCATAGGATGATGGTTTATAGAATGACGTTGAAGATCAAGAAGAGGAGAGTGAAGGCAGAGCCAAGGATCAAATAGTGGAAGTTGAAAAATGAAGACTGCAAGGTTGAGTTAAGACAGGCACTGGGCGGCAATGAAGAGTTGCCAAATAGCTGAACAGCTACAGCAGAAGTAGTAAGGGTGACAGAAGTAGTAATGGTTGCTTGGCATGATATCTGGACAGAGGAAGGAGGAAAAGAAAACTTGCTGGTAGAATGGGGAAGTACAAGAGAGTATACAGAGGAAGAGGTTGGCGAAGAAGTGTGATAATCAGAGAAATGCATAAAGTAGACAAGAGTAGAAGAAGATAAGATGTAAGGTGAAGAGATAAAGGATTAAGAAAAGGTGTATGATGAGTTGTATGAGAGGTTGGACACTAAGGAGAGAGAAAAGGACCTGTACCAATTGGCTAGACAAAGGGACCGAGCTGAAAAAGATGTGCAGCAGGTTATGGTGATAAAGGATAAAGATGGAAATGTACTCATAAACGAGGAATGTGTTGAGCAGAAGGAAAGAACTTTGAGAGGCAGATGAATGAAGAGAATAAGAGTGAGATTAGGTTGGAAGATGTGGCAATAGTGAATCAGAAAGTGCAATGGATTAGCAAGGAGGAAGTAAAGACAGCTATGAAGAGGATGAAGATGGAAAGGCCATTGGTCCAGATGACATACCTGTGGAAGCATGTAGGTGTTTAGGAGAGATGGCAGTGTAATTCTTAACCAGATTGTTTAATGTAATTTTGGAAAGTGAGAAGATGCCCGAGGAGTGGAGAAAGTGTACTGGCACTGTTTTTTAAGAATAAGGGGGATGTATAGAGCTGTTGTAACTACAGGGTGATAAAATTGAATGAGCCACAGCATGAAGTTATGGGAAAGAGTAGTGGAAGTTAGCTTAAGATAGGAGGCAATGATTAGTGAACAGCAGTATGGTTTCATGCCAGGAGAGTGCACCACAGATATGATCTTTGCTCTTAGGGTGTTGATGGAGAAGTATAAGGAAGGCCAGAAGGAGTTGCATTGCGTCTTTGTGGACCTGGAGAAAGGATATGACAGGGTGCCTCAAGATGAGTTGGTGTATTGTATGAGGACGTCAAGCGTGGCAGAGAAGTATGTAAGAGTTGTACAGGATATGTAAGAGGGAAGTGTGACAGTGGTGAGGTTTGTGGTAGGAGTGACCAATGCATTCAATGTGGAGGTGGGATTGGCTATGAGCCCTTTCTTATTTGCAATGGTAATGGAAATGTTGACAGACACGATTAGACAGGAGTCCCTGTGGACTATGATGTTTGCTGATGACATTGTGATCTGTAGTGAGAGTAGGGAGCAGATTGAGGAGACCCTGGACAGGTGTAGATATACTCTAGAGAGGAGAGGAAAGAAGGGAAGTAGAAACAAGACAGAATACATGTGTGTAAATGAGAGAGAGGTCAGTGGAATGGAGAGGATGCAGGGAGTAGAGTTGGTAAAGATGGATGACTTTAAATACTTGGGAACAACAGTACAGACTAACGGGGACTGTGGAAGAGATGTAAAAAAGAGAGGGCATTTCGGGTGGTGAAGGGTGGAGAAGAGTGTCAGGAATAATTTGTGACAAACATGTATCAGCAAGAATGAAAGGGAAGGTCTACAAGATGGGTTATGTTATATGGGTTGGAGACGGTGGAACGGAACAAAAAACAGGAGACAGACCTGAAGGTGGCAGAGTTAAAGATGTTAAGATTTGCACTGGGTGTGAAGAGGATGGACAGGATTAGAAGTGAGTACATTAGAGGGTCAGCTCAGGTTGGATGGTTTTGGAGATAAAGATTACATTGGTTTGGACATGTGCAGAGGAGAGATGCTGGGTATTTTGGGAAAAGAATGCTAAGATGCCAGGCAAGAGGAAAAAAGAAAGGCCTAAGAGAAGGTTTTTGGATGTGATGAGAGAGGACAGGCAGATGGGGGTTTTAACAAAGCAAGATGCAGAGGACAGGAAAATATGGAAAAAGATAATCCACTGTGGCAACACCTAATGAGAACAGTTGAAACAAGAGGAGCACCAGGACTCAAACCCGCAACCTTTTGGTTATAAGGCAGCAATTCTTACCTCTGCACCATCCAAAATAACATATCAACTTTCTGTCGATTGACATTTGAGTTTGGGTTTTTAACTTACTGAGAGCAACATGTAAATTGAATTATTTATTTTTTTTATTTATATTCTTGAATGAAAGCACACATGTTTATTTGATATTTGGACTAAAGTCTTCACAAATTATACATGTGACGTCATTATTACTATGACATGGAAAAAGTTTCTGTTTTAGGTATGTGTTCAGCATTTCTTGCCTCACATTTCCTGTCATCCCACATTTTATCGTTGTAGACATGAAACACACATGAAATGTATGTATTCCAAATAACGATATATTATTTACCCAGTACAATTCGAGGCACCTCACACCCAGATAACGAGCTGGCAGAACTTTAGCTGTGTCAGTGGAGGATGGAATAGCAGGCTTCTTGCTGCTTGTGCTGATTGACACATTTGCAAAACAAAGATACTGATAGAGAGGTGCAAATGAGTTTAAGGTGGCCCAGGATAATGACTTTTTTTGTAGGCTTCAGGGACTCTAATGTTAAAAAAATCAAAAGACAGTGGTTGGATGCACAATAATAATTAGACCCACACATTGCTTTCTATTAACACAACTACTTTTAAACCAAATATAAAAAGTAGAACTCCTGAGGCCAATTCATTTCATTTTCAAGGCTGAGTGGTTAAAGACCAAAAGTGCTGTAGATGCTAAATATTCTTTGGCTTTCTAAATTGTACGAGTTTTGCTTGGAAGTGTGGATAGTACTTCAGGGTAATAAATGGCACACTAAAAACATTGCTCACACTTACAGCCAAGAAAATGTAAAGGATGTCAGGCAGCCCAGATTGCATACGTTTACAGCATTTAACTTGGGGTTTAGGTGAGGGTAGATAGGGTCAGTGTAAGGGAAGTACTGCTAGCATTGTACTGGACGGTTGTAGGCGAAGAAGAGTAAATTTGTCAGATGAAGAGCATAGTTTACAAGTCAACTTAGTTTCATCTGTATTACCTATGAGCCAAGATTAGACTGTGAGTTTAAGGAGTTGAAATGAGGATCCTTCACAGGATTGTTTGGATTACTATCTGTGTCACTAGTTTATTCATTCATATAGTGTACACTGATTTGGACATTCTTTGGTTTAACTATATACTTTTTTTTGGTGTAAGGGTACTTATCACAACATATTAAATCAATATGATTTTTTTGTTTTTCATTTCCCCTTATACTATTTCGTGTATTAGAAATTTGTTGGTTTTCACATATCCCTTGAGGTCAGAGCGCAAGGTCAACCATTGTATTGCGCCCCGGGAGCAATTGCAGGTTAAGGGCTTTGTTCAAGGGCTGTGTTTTGGCAGTAATGGGGATTCGAGCCAACAACCTTCAGGACACCAGCGCAAATCCTTACCCTCGGAGCCACCACGCTTTTATCAGGCAGATCATTTTTATCCATCCATTTTGAGTACCCTAACATTCTTTTTATAACAGATCATAGAGTTACACTTTCCAAACTCACTGAACTAATTTTTGTCACAGAAAGGTATTTAGAAGGAAGGTCAGTAAGGCCGTTTTGTAATCAGAAACTACAGACAAACCCCAGTGGACCCTGTTCTACTCATGGTGCCACTGAGTGCACAAACTATCTGACACATTTTATCACATTAACTCTGATACTAGAGACTACAAGGACAATGTTGTCAAATCTGCACACAATCTCAGAGGCTAATGCTACTACACAGTACACATAATCTTTATACTTTGCTTGCTTTTCATTGGAAATAAAATGAAAATAAAAAGAGTATTTAATAGGTGACTTTTGAGTATGCCAAAATCAGCCATAAAAGAAAAAAACATTAATTTTCCCAACCAGAAAACCAGTTTACCTTGAATGGAGACCCTCACTAATAACAAGAGGTGTACGTTATTACGGAGATTTGTTTGGCCTTGGATGGTGCAGCATTTAGTTAAGTTTATTCAAGATAAGTTCATGCTAGGACAGATCTGAGAGATCTCTTGTACATTTACTGCTTAAAGGTGAAACTAAAATAAGCTAACAATTACAAAATTGTGATAGAAAGAACAGTTAAAATTGTTTGAATGTATGGAAAAGAGCAAACAATAAATACAATAAAAGCTTCAGTGCTGCCTTTCAGTCCAACCTTTTTTTTAGAATTTGTATGTTTTAACAAGCTTTTAAAATATTTACTACTTTTATTTAACTTACGAGTAAACCTGAAGCTGTTTATTAAAAAAGGATATACAGTACACTGTGGTTGCGTGAGGAACAATGATAAATGTTGGCATGCCAATTGTTTAATCCAGGCAAAACAGAAAACAAAACAAGCTCTGTACAGCACATATAGTAAATCAAAAAAGCAAAACACAGAGCCAGTTAGCCTTCAGTGAAGGCCATGAGATAGGAGCTCCATCCTGCAGTGTGTCCTGATCACAGAGTAACACCTCCTTCTTCCAGTGGCTCCATGATTTATAGGTAGAGGGCCAGAAGGGATGGAGTCAGCTGCCCTCACTGTGCATCTCCTTGACTCTGTGAAGGAATTAAAGAGGACATGATTAGTGCCATGGAGCCTGGAGTGCGATCCACTGACATGCATGCGTGACAACATTATTCAGTAAAATAGTTTTCATTCTGTTTATTTGCAAGATGATAATTTGAATCAACTAGTAATATTTAAATCCACACTTTGTAAGTACTTTGTCTAAGATGGAATGCTGTGCTTTCTCTGTGCTGAAAATGGTCACCTGATATTCTATTGCTCTTTCTGCATAGGGTAGATTCACTCTGATTTCACATTGTGCTTGGGATCAGACTTGTTGAAAGCAGAATGAGAATTAAGATTTCTTATAACTAGTAAGGCTATAATAATGGAGGTCTTTCTTTTAATCCCTAGTCACAATACATAGAAAGCTTTTAAGGTATAAAGATCTGCTGCTTGTGGATTTGTACAAATAAAAATCAGGCTTGAATTTTCTAGTTATTTAGTTATTTTCATAGTTTAAAGTAACATAATGCAGAAATAGTTAAAAACATCTGCCTCACTGCTCCATAGACAGTGTCTCAATTTAAATCTAGTTACAGCCAGTGTGCAGTCTGTTCATCTGTTAACCCCATTTTTTGAGACCCATTGCGTGCCCAATCCAACTGGTAGGGGGTCTATCTCTGAACTGCCCTTCCTAGGAATTCTTCAGATTTTTTGGGGAGTTTTTTCTTGTCTTCTTAGAGAGTCAAGGCTGGGAGGCATGTCAGTAGCAAGTTTTCAGCTCGGTTTTGCAAACTGGTGGCACCCAGTGTCAAAGCAGTGCCACTGTTCCTGGGTGGCTTCCCTTTATTTTTTAGATTCACATCCCTGACGCAGCTTTATCAAATATACTGATATTAACCACATATCGTTTTTTAGTTTAAGACATCTGATTGTAATCAACCTGTAACCGTAAAATGGCCAAACTATTCCAAATACCATAGCTGCTTTAGTATTGTTACTCTCAGTGCATCACTGAGTATTTAAACCCACTGCATCTGAGTGTGGAATCACAGCTATGCGCACAGTCTTTTTGAGCTTCTCATATATGGCAAATGGTTCAGAGCCATTCCTTTAGTGACCTTGTGGTTCAGAAACAGTTTCATCCCAAGAGCTCTAAATGTACTCAATCAATCCATCAAGTGCTCCCAGTAGAACTGTTTGTACTTATAAGTACAATTACCTCATTGAAAGCTACAGTTGTAATATTGCACAACATGAGCCACTTTATGAACCATTTCACTATCTGCACTACATGTACATGCTTTCATATTGTATATATTTAATTTTTTTATTATATTATTATTATTTTACAGTTTTATAGGAAAATAAGTTGAGGATTTGCATTGTACCATACAATAACAATAAAGGAATTCATTTCAATTCGAAAGCGCGTATTTACATATGATGACGACTGGTTTCTAAGTCGATTTAGATTTCCAAGCGCTATCTTCTTGGAGCTCTTGATATCATTTTTAAGATGAAATGAAGTTAAGTATGTATGTACTTATTTTATTTATACAGATAAATTTTTAACTTCATTTAAATAATGTATATTGTTAATAATTAAGCATGTGAGGACACGGTGGCTCAGTGGTAGCGATGAGCTGTCGCCCCATTCAGGGATTGTTCCTGCCTCAAGCTGTATGCTTGCTGGGACTGGTGCGACCCTGGAAGGATAGATGGATGGAATAATTAAGCATGCATAATGAAGATATTTCAATGTTCCTTCAAAAGTTTTGAAGAATCAGCGTTCTAACCTTACAGATGACTTGACATTTATTACAAAGCTGATTGTGTGGCGATTGGTTACTTAGAGAAGGAAAAGGAAGAACAGGAATTGTGGGTTAGTATGTTTGAAAGAGACAGAATTGCTGCAAGAAATTATTTAATTGATGGTCGTGCACGGCAGAGCAAGCATCTTGCAGGAAGCAGGAACAGTCTCTGGACAGGGCTCTAGTTTGTCGCTACCACTGCGCCACCGTGCCCCATTGTTTAATACATGCTTTAATTCCTATCATCATGAAAATGATATCAGGTATTCATCTTAGTATTTAAATTGTTCAGAGAGCTGTAATATTATAAATGTAATGTATTCTGTGTTCTGTCGGCATAAGAGAAAGTCTGTTTAAGAAGTACATAGTGATTCACACAACAGAGAATACATAGAAGAACATATAGAATACAAAACACTTAACGTGCCACATTAGTTACGATGGGATCTGAGAAAATCTAGTAAAATAAACACTGATTTTAAGATTAAGTTTACGACGTTCTACTTTAATGACAAAATAAACTATGGGATTGAAGTGGACATTTGACCTTTTTTTCCACTGTGTCCCTATTGTGAAAAGGCACTATATAGCGCCCGACCCGGCACAGACTACGCAGAGGCACGTGTTCACACTCAAAGGGCTTTATTTTTGTTTCTTCAGCCGTGGGCACACGTCTTCCCCGTGTCCCACAGGCCCAACAGAGTTCAAGCACCAAAACTCACACAAACCAACCGCTTCCTGGCACCACCACTCCTCCCAGGCAACCTCGTCCTCTTCCTCCCGATTCTGGCCCTGATTGCTGGGAGGCACGCCCTTTTATACCCCACCCAGAAGTGTTCCAGGTGCCTGACCAGCTGGTCTTAATTGCACCTCCGGGTGGGGCTGATAAACCGTCCAGTGTGGTGGCTGGTTGTCCGCAGCACCTCCTAGCGGCCACCCCATCTCCCAACCGGGCTGCTGTGGTGGACTCCATGTCCCATGGAGCCACGGGGGAGATTGAGGAGGGATCCACGGCCAGGGAGGCTGCCCCCAAGCGCCCCGGGAAGGTACTGCAATGTCCATGATGGCTCCCCCGGGACGTATGCAGCAGAGGCGTCCCGGCAGGGCATGGGACCCGGCTGTCCGTCACACTATTTTTTTTTCTTTTCTCTGTACCCTAATACGCTTCTGTATGACTCTCAGACAGTGTGCAACAACTCAACTTTTTACAGCGACTTTGATATCTGACCACTTCTTTTTTATTTCGGGCACTGTGCAATTTTCTGAACTTGAACTTTCTAGTTTCTCTGCATTCTGTATCACTTGATTGACTTTCTTTTGTTGTTTATCCTACTGCTTAAACCAACAAATAGTAAGTTTTTCCTTGCCTCAACATTGCATTAGCTAAAATTCTTTTTTTCACATGCTTTTTCCGTTGTCTTTTAATTGAATACTGAATGGAAAGGGCTATTTATATTGATTTGCATATTAAAATATGCAAAATTCTGGGAGGACACTGGGTGGGGCGTTAGGCGTGTGTACGAGCGTTATTTTTTTGTGGAAGTTGGCTTATGCACAGTTTTGTGCATCTGAATTTTTTGTGCACATTTCCATTTTTGTCTGTATGCCATGTTTTAGTGTGAATTCTATGCATGGCCTTATGCATGAGGCCCCAGGACCAGATAATACTGTACCACTAAAATCAATACAAGAAAGGAGCAATCCATCCTTTTTGGACACAAAAAAAAATCCATCTCTGAGAGGGCTATTGGACAGTTAAATAAACTCAGTAGCCAAAATACCTTAAATTTTCCTCATTTCAGCATGGGATAAAGGATAAATTTATCATTTTGGCAATGATGCATCATGAATAAAAAAATCAAATAAACCAGTAGTACAATCAAAAGATCTATCAGGAGGAAAAAGAAGACAATTTTGTTTAGAAAAAAACATTTTTGAAGTCATTGCAAAATCCAGAAAGAGCAGTTACTTATAATAACACTGCACAACAAAGTTTTTGCTTCTTGAACACTGTTGGTTGTTTCTTATAGATTTTTGGGTGCTGATCATGAGCACCACATCAAAATTTACCCATCACCGTTTCAGTTTTGTCATGATTTTTTCTTATATTTGTATCCAAACATTTTCGCTCCTGTAAGTGACTTATCAACAACGGTTTGTGCAGCCTGGGCATGTCCAGGCATGGAATCAGGCCAGGTTGGAAGCTGTTCTGTGGAAGTTGACATCCTGGGCATGCCTGGGCGGGTCTGAACGAGCTTGACGCTGTCTCAGCATCCTATAAAGTTGGCTTGCATACACCGATCCTGCTCATTTGGTTAATATGATAGTCAGTGTGTATGCATAGTATCAGTATAGTAAAGTATAGTATCTGTAGCAATATAACAATAACATTCATCAATGTTAAGCCTGAAAGCTGTTCTGCTACACAATGGCAATGTTTATCCTTCAGTATCTGTTGGCTATGCAGCACACATGAAAGAAATGTATGAGAATATGGAACTGTTGCTGAAGCACGTCCAGTATAGCAGGTACAGCTGGAATATCTGTGGAGATTTTAAAGTTGTTGCTCTGTTACTAGGACTGCAGCTCAGCTATACAAAGTATTGTTGTTTCATTTGTGAATGGGACAGCCGTGCCAAAGAGTCGCACTATTCACAACAGAACTGGCCATTCTGTAAAAAGGTAGTTCCAGGACAGAAAAATGTGGCACATGAATCGCTTGTCAACCCGGCAAAGATATTTTTGTTTCTTCTTCACATAAAACTGGGGCTCATGAAGAATTTTGTGAAAGCACTGAACAAGGAAGGCAAAGGTTTTCGTTATTTAAGACAGATGTTCCCAAGAATAACTGACGCCAAGATCAAAGAGGGCATTTTTTTTGGCCCCCAGATCAGACATGCTATGACTGACAAGCAGTTTGAAGATCTGTTAGTTGGGCTGTAAAAAATTGCCTGGAAAGCCTTCAAAGACGTTGTTGACAATTTTCTGGGCAATTACAGAGCCCCAAACTACATTCAGCTGGTAGATAAACTTCTCAAAGCATACAAGACAATGAAGTGCAACATGTCACTCAAGATTAATTTCCTCCACTCACACTTGGACTTCTTCCCCGCAAATCTCGGTGCTGTCAGTGACGAACACGGTGAAAGGTTTCACCAGGACAATGATACGATGGCGAAACGATACCAGGGCAACTGGAATCCGTCACTTCTTGCTGACTACTTTTGGACACTGCAACGTGATACACCAGACATTGAATACAAAAGAAAATCAGGAGCAAAACACTTTTAATTCTGTTGAATTTAATAGCTTATGCGAAACAGAAATGTGACTCAATATGTTATTGCTTTTCAAAAAAATTGTTGTGCAGTGTAACAGATTGACAGACAAGGATTTAAAAACATTGTAAAGCACTAAGATCTCCAAGCCACCAATTCCCTATTCTTCCAAACAAATATAGGGGTATGTTTATTGAGACAGGAAAAATAAATAATTGTGGGTGGATTTGATGCTGGTAATATGTGTATGGAATTAATGTAGGTCATCTACAAATAAGCTGTAGAAGTGACTGAAAATATAAACCCTGTGCCAAGTTTAAACAAAATCCAAACTAATAAAATTTTCTGCCACACAAGAATCAATAAAAACTCTAGTTTCTTTATTTCCTATTAAAGCAGAAAAAGGGTTTCAGCATGAACAATAATCCTACCAACCTAAATATGAGGCGGGCTCTGAAGCTTAGGAAGCTTAGGTCTTTCTAAATGTCTATCCTAAATGTCTATCCTTTCTGCAATACAAACACAAGCCAGATGTTACACAACGTCTTTCTTGAGCACCTATACTGATTTTCCCCATTTCCATAGGCTCCTGGAGAGCAAAAGGAAATAAAAAAGTTTTAAAACCCTGTTTCTAATGGTTTTGCTACTCTAACATAGTAACAATCTTTTTAATACTAAATAGTTCATTGAATGTTCCCTCTAAATCATACTTGGTGATTTTTTTTTTTTATCTCATCAGATAAATCGCTCCTCTTTGGAAAACTGTAAATTAAAGTAAAAGGCAGAATTAGATCCTGGAGTTTCAGCCAATTTTCTCCCGATTTCCCAATTGCCATTTCTGGCTAAAATATTAAAAAGAATTATTTATAATCAATTGGTTGATCACCTTAACTCCAATAATTTATTTGAGATCTACCAATTTGGCTTTAGGCGTTATCATGGTGTTGAGACAGCTCTCCTTAAAGTATTCAGTGACATCTCTATTGTTACTGACTCAGGTGGCGCTGCAGTCCTTGCCCTCCTTGACCTGTCCGCTGCCTTTGACACTATTGACCATGAGATATTGCTGTTGTGGCTTGAACATCTTGTTGGGCTTAAAGGGACTGCTGTTAACTGGTTCAGGTCATATCTAACTGGTAGACACTTTCAGTGACTTTAAATTCCTATTTTTCGTCTACTGCTCCTCTTAAATGTGGTGTTCCTCAGGGATCCATTTTGGGTCCTATTTTGTTCTCTATATACCTTCACCCTATTGGAGCTATTTTTAGGAAATTTAACATTTCTTTTCACTGCTATGCTGATGATACACAGGTTTATATTCCCGTCTGCAACTCTGCAATAAATCAACTGCACAACTGTCTTTCTCAACTAAGATCCTGGATGGCTAATAATTTTCTTTATCTGAATCAAAATAAAATGGAGGTGCTTATAGTGGGTCCATCAGCTAAAACACAAATTAGTCTTGGACTTCTCGGCTCTTTCTCTGTCTTTTGCAAACCTCAAGTCCGCAATCTTGGTGTTATCTTTGACAGTAACCTCTCTTTTGAGAAACAGGTTAATTCTGTAGTCAAGAGTTGCTTTATCCAGCTTTGTCTTTTAGGTAAGATCAAGGCTTTTTTATCTTCTAGGGATCTTGAGAAATCTACTCATGCTTTTATCTTTTTGCGCCTTGATTACTGCAACTCGCTGTATTCTGGGATTAGCAAATCCCTGATATGCAGGTTACAGTTGGTCCAGAATGCTGCCGCTCACTTTCTGGTTGGGGAAAGAAAGTCTGATTCTGTTTCTCTAATATTAGGTTCTTTACACTGGCTGTCTGTCATTTTTCTACTTGATTTTAAAATCTTGTTGGTAGTTTTTAAATCTTTACATTGGCTTGCTCCTGCCTATTTATCCAAATTGTGTGTTTTACACTAGCCATCTAGAGTGCTTAGATCTTCTGGTCAGTTGTCTCTTGCCGTCCCTCGTACCAATTGTAAAACTAAGGTCGACAGGACTTTTACAGCTGCTGCTCCTCGCCTGTGGAACTCTTTACCTCATTACATAAAGGAGTCGTCTACAACTGAACTGTTCAAAACAAGATTAAAGACTCATTTCTATTCACTTGCATTCCATGACCTTCAGTAATACTGATGGTTTCCTCATTGTGATTATGTAACATTACTTCTATTTATTATTTATTTTATTTATGTTCATTTATTTTATTTCTAGTTATGTTAATTGTATGTTTTTGCTTTTATTCTATTGTAAAGCACTTTGGCCACAGCATTCATATGTTGTTTTAAATGTGCTATATAAATAAATTTGACATTGACATGAGAAATAAAAAAAATCAAACTTTCTCAAAATCGATAAACAAATAACAAAACCTTGAAAACAGATTCTGTACAATACAAATCATACCTCAAAATATATGTATAAACTGTATTCATTACTACAATAGGGCATTTATTCTTGTTAGGAGAAATTTAGAGGCAATGTTCATTGCATTAGTGACTTACAAGATTGGTCACTTCTGTGTCTGATCATGTTTGTGTGTAGAAACCCTGATCCCCCCCATCCAACCAAATAGTCTCAGAGCACTTTCCTTATTCAACTCATACTCTTTGTAAGTTCTGTGAAGACTTTGCCTTTGTCTTACAGGAAATACACCTTCTTTTCCCCACACAATAAATTCCACTTCATAACTGATTATGTATTTATTTTCCAAGCACTGGTCCCACGTATTCTAGATTTCTACCTTCTATCCTCCTGCCCACCTGATAATAGGAACCTTTTTTTAAATCCATTATTCTCACTTGAAAACCTGTAACAGCAAATGGTGCTTCACTAAATTAATGTTTAATAGCTAACATTTTTTATCACTTATGCACCAACTTGAATTAATTTTGGAGATAAAAACAACTTGTGTTTTTGAGATTTTCTCAAATCTTTTGCATCTCAACAGTAGAAAATTAAAAGTATAGCTGAATTTATGTGTCTCTGTGTACATTTAAAAAGTCACTAGTGGATAAAAGCCAGGATGTTAACATTAATGGATTAATTAAATGCATTCCTGTTGCTATGAGTGGAATTTTATATATTTCATATATATATACTGTATATTCTTACACAGGCTCGTTCAAAAGAGCACCAGAAAGGACACGGCCAAAAAACAAAAGTGTTATTTCTTGTGCACACAAGAAAATACCCTGTGTTTGCAAGACATTTTTGTGCATGCTAGAAACTTTTGCATGCTCACATATCGACTGTAATTGAAATGGCTTGACAACATAAATAATTTTAAAGTCATTTATATTATACTTATATTTCAAATTTAAAATCTAATTCTGATCTGCCAGGCTCCAGGAGAGTTTTTATCCCCAAGCTGTTAGACTCCTTAACACCAGGCTGCCCCCTGGGACCTTCCACACGGCCTCAACCACCTCTAAAAACATAACTTTTATACATGAAAACCACTGTCCTGCAAAGATGAATGTGCATGTAGAAAAGAACTGAAAATCTCATACTGACCTTTAAGTATTTTGACACTCTTGATATCCTTCTGCTGTGAAACATTCTGACCTGTCACTGTTTACATACGTCTTAAACAACTATTATCATACACTGATCATTTCTGTATTATCTATATCTATTATTTATTTATTTATTTATTTATTTATTTATTTATTAATTATATTACATATCTTACACATCAATATTGCTGCTACTTCTTTGTCCTATCTTTGCACAATGTCTTGTCTTGTTTGTGTTTTAATTTTTAATTTTTAAATTTTTAAATTTTAATTCTACTTTTAATTTATTATTTGCACATCATGTTGTTACACTGTGGACCCTGAGCTTCACAATTTTGTCTATCTGTATACTTGTATATGGTTGAGATGACAATAAAGTTCACTTTGACTTTGACTAATTGTCAATATGAAATCTATATTGAAAAATAAGAACAGAAATGTATTTGATTTTAGGCCACATCTTGTCAATCCCAGAAGTCAGGAAATTTAATACAAATCCCTAATGAGAAAAAGGATTTTATAGATCTTTAGAGGTCAAGAAATATTCCAGAGGAAGATAAAAAGCAACTGCTATGATAAGGTAGCTCTTTTCCTGCTTTAAGAAAGGATGATAGATAGATAGATAGATAGATAGATAGATAGATAGATAGATAGAT
>JANRMT010062806.1:15619566-15671995 GCA_026402145.1 Polypterus bichir lapradei | reverse complement strand
GATAGATAGATAGATAGATAGATAGATAGATAGATAGATAGATAGATAGATAGATAGATAGATAGATAGATAATTTTATTTGTTACATATGCATCTGTCCTTGAGATCAGTGAACACGGAGATGAAAAATCTCTCCTGACTAAGCCCCTCTAGCTCTCTATTTATTGATTTACCATGGTAGCAACTTCCAGATATCTATCAATTGAGAACTAGTCAAGGAAAATATACTAGAGGAAATACTGGAAATTCCTTAGGTGTCAATTGTATGTTACTTTATTTCCCAACCCAATTCTAAGACAGCCACCTCATGGTCTCAACATAATAGCTGCCAGTAGCCTTCAGGACCCTATTTGCTGTTTAGACGTTTAACCAATGGTCCTCCTCAGAAAGCCATCTATACAGCCAATTGATACAAATGCCAAATGGCTTCAGCTTGTCATAGAAGTAAAAGTACCAAATGTAATTAAGCCATTTTGCAAAATGTGATCTAATCTAGTCTTCTTCTTTCCTAATATGTAGAAATTCTTGCACAGGTAAGCATTTGTGCATTCTTTGGCCTGATAACTGGATTTCATTCTGTATAAAGGAGACCATGTCTTCAATGTTGCTTTAACCATCTTGGTAAAACAAGCTTTGAGAGCTCAGAATTTGTTTCAAACGACATTCAGAAAATATGTACCAGTATCAGGTTGCAAGCACACAAAATATGTCTTTATTGGAAAGGTCCAGCTTTAAATATATCATGCAGTAGATCTATGAATACCATTTCCATATCAACTCTCTGATAGGCTACATAATAAAACATTTACAGTTACAGAAGAAGAAAAGGTATACAAAAAATATGTATGTTTCCTGTAAACACTATTTCATGTGCACACAAAAATATCTCATAAACATAGAATATTTTCTCATGCACATGAAAAATTAGAGTTTATTTTTTTTCATCAATCATGCCGCTTCACTTGCTCCAAATGTTTTTGTAGTTAAGCCTGGTAAGCTCTGGACCCTCTGTCTCCACTATAATAAGATGTTTGTTACTCTAACTTCTATTAAATCTGAATCAGATAAAATTACCAATTACCCAAAGCAAATTATTAAACAGCTTTTAAATAACAATAACACATTTTTATAAAGTGTCAGATTCTTCTGTCATATGTTTTAAATCTTTTCTAGACTCTTTAAATTTGCCTTCTGTTTAGGTGCCTCTGTTACCATAGAAGAGTTGAAGGACACACTGGCCTGCACGAGTAAGGAAGAACACCTGGAGTTGAATACATTCCACTAGGACCTACATCAAACATTTTGGAAAGAATGCCCTTTTCCTGTCTTTTAAATGCCGAATGCAGACATTTTCTCTCACTTTTTAAACATTAGAGAGATTATCACTCTCTTGTTAAAATCAATGTAAAAACCCAGTGCTAGAGTTCCAGGCCATTATCCATAAAGAATGTATATGCTAAACACTTTTCACACATTCTAACATGCCAACTACAATGTGTTATTCATATACTTGACCAGGTAATGTTAGTATTGAACGTAATGTTAGTACAAATGAACAGGAAATGAGAGCAACAAAGATGTGTAAATTGTATCCTTTAAGTAAAACTATGGTTGTTACTATGGTCCATTTGGTCTATTGGAACAAGAACTGTTAAGTTTTTTCACCAAAACAAAATTGCTACTCAGAAATGTACGTCAGTACTAAAGTATGTCAAATTCAGTAATATTTCCCCATTTTTTTCTGCTTAACTAGTTTTAATAGGTTTTAAACTTTTGATGAACTTTATCATGCCTTACCATCTGATGCGTTGTTGCATCATGAGCACTTGTAGTGAAGGGGCATTGAGGCTGAAATAAAAGAGAGAGACAGCAAGTGTGAGAGAGAAAGAGATACAGATATGATGTCGTTGCAGCTACAGCAGAGGTTAAAAGCTCACTTGCTCACTTGGGTGGAAGATTTTTTTGTGCAAGGTGTTCATACTATACCTCCATTGCATTTCACAACTGACTTTCCCAGTCTTAACCTGTAATGTTTAATTTTGAGACTCTATATTAGAGCAAATTTTATGTGTCAAACATAAGGTTCAATGGGTTGATTTGGGTGGGTGCTAGTGGGTGAGGTTTACTTTTTTTTTTGCTTCAGTTCTTCTTAAAAATGGTGTTGGTTAATGTACTTTAGGATTTTATATTTAAATGTTTGTAAAATTTTTATCACAAAAACATGCAGTAGTGGTTGGTTATTTGTCATTTTTTCTTTGTATTATGAGATTTTTGCATCCCTTTGAGATCCTCCTCAACTGTGCTTCAGTCCAAAATGCAGTTGACGTATGCTTGTCTGTCTCTGAGGCAACAGCAGGTTCACAGCGCCACTGAGGCAACTGTAAGTTTGCAGCCTCCCTGCGCAACACATCTGTCGCCATAAGGTTAATGCAGGAAACATTCTAACCCGGATACTGACCTTACCCTGCCGTTATTTGTTTGCTGTATGTATGTGTATTGATTTGATAGCTCCCGATTGAATAAATATCCTGACTGTTCCAGTTTTATTTGGAATAAAGTTGGCTTTCTTGAAGCCTTAGGACTCAGTGACTTCTCTCAGGTGTAAGACAGTGATTCATGTGTCACAGTATATACCAGGGGTCCTCAATCACGGTCCTGGATGGCCGTAGTGGCTGCAGGTTTTTGTTCCAACCCAACTGCTTAATAAGAGGTCCTTTTTGCTCAAGTAACACTTCGGCTTCATTTTAGTTGTCTCGCTCGTTAAGATTTTTAACCTTTATTGCTTATTTTAGTCTTAAACAGCTGTATTCTGGGTTTTTAATTGCTTCTAATTAGCAATAACATGCAAATGACAAAAGAGACCAGCATTTCTCCATTTAGCTTGTTACCATTTACACCTGTGTGTATTTATCATGCACTATTGAGTTTAATTAAGTTTTTGGAAGGAAACTGAAGAGAAAAAAGTGAAGGACTGAGAATTACTCATCCATTTTAGCCTTCAGATCATTTGGATGATATCCTTAGAAAGGGGAAGAAAATCCAGGATATGAGAATTACCTGACATAGTAGAGTTAAAGCACTAACAAGACATGAAATTAAATTATTGGCAAGAACTGCTTTCTAATTAAGCAACCGGGTTAAAACAAAAACCTGCAGCCACTGTGGCCCTCCAGGGGCTTCATGCATAACGCCGTGCATAGAGTTCGCACTATAACATGACGTAAGCACAAAAGCCGAAATGTGCTTACGCACAGAAAAATCCAGAAGCAGGAATCTGTGCGTTCGCCAACTTCCGCGTTCTTCTGCTACATAAATCCCGCTCAGCGTGGAAATTAACGCATGTGCACGCACATACTGCCCCAACCCAACTTCTCCCAGAATTACGCCTCTTTGAATATGCAAATCAATATTAAATAGCCCCTTACCTTCAGCGCTTCAGAAAGACAATGGCGAAAGCACAGGAAAAACCAAAAAAAAAAAAACAAACTTCAGAGAATGTGAAATGGAGGTCCTGCTAGATGAAATAGAGGCCGGGAAAAATGTTTTATTTGGTGACTTAGGAAGTGGCTTTAACAACAAAAGGAAATTGATGGAGTGGCATAGCATGGCGGACGCAGTCAAGAGTGCTGGAGCAGAAAATCGTACTGTGACCAAATTAAAAAAAGAAGTGGTCTGCGTGTTAGCTCCACTGGAGGAGGTACTGAACTCCCGGAGCGCAGGCCGTTTGAGCAGCGAGTTGCAGCAAATATTGGCGACACACTAATTGGCGGCATTTTACCAGCTGGGGAGGGAGATTCTGACATCACCGCAGGTGCCGGTGAGTATCTATTTCTTTTTTGATTACCATGATCCATACTTGTGTAAATAATTTGCATGAGTAATAAGACAAACAATCAGGTATTAATTACTGTTTATTTACTTCTAGACAATAGTACAAAAGCTGACCCCAATGCTGAGGACATGGTTCTGGGCGATGATGGTGCTGCTTCTGTACCGACCACATCTTCGGGCTATGGCTGCTCAAACACCCCTGCCTCGGAAACTGGTGGGCGATCATCTGGCCGTGTGCTGACTGATGCAGTTCTACAATCTCAAAATGCATTGGTGGATGCGGTGAGAGATGTGGCCAATGCACAACGGGATGTAGCCAATGAACTACGAAATATCAAGGCAGTATTGTGTGACATTAACCAAAAATTAAATGAATTTGTGAAAACATAAATGATGCATCTGCTTACCTGTTTTTACATTCTGTTAATTACATTTATTTGACATTGTAATGCTGTCCGGTGTAGCTGATCATTTGGTGGTCCAGGGTCAGGTTCATCATGCCGCATCTCTTCAGGTACCAGCAAGTTATGAATGAGTGCCATATTATGTAGAATGCTACATGCTTGCACGATGCGACACACTTTCTGTTGACTATAGAGCAGCACTCCACCAGTCTTATCCAGGCAGTGCCAACGGCCCTTAAGCTGCCCTATAGTATGTTCTACCACCGCCCGAGCCCCAAGAGTGGAGGGCAGTATAACGTCGCTCTTGTTCAGTCAGTGGGTTGGTGAGAGGGGTGAGGAGCCACGTCTTCAGCGGGTACCCACTGTCACCTGAATAACCGTGTTATATTGTACAGATAACGTACAACTGTAACCAAAAAGGTAATAAATGTCTTATCTTACCGAGAAGCCAGCCATCATGCACAGCACCATTTTCAAGTTTGTTCCCCACACTACTATGTTTCAGGATGAATGAATCATGAGTTGAACCGGGCCATCTCGTAACAACATTAGTGAGGTGCATTTTCGCATCACTGATGATTTGCACATTAATAGAGTGAAAATGCTTTCTATTTACATAAACAAATTTATTCTGTGAAGGTGTCTTTATAGCAATGTGTGTGCAGTCGACCACTTCGATTAAATTGTGAAAACCGGACACTGCTGCAAATTGCGATTTGATGTTTGCCTGTTCAACCGTAGTGTACGGAAATCTTATATATCTGCTTGACAAGCGGATAATACCATCCCATACAGCTCAGTGATGACTGAGAAATACCGGATCGGTCAGCCAGTTCACGCTGAAAAGCTCCTGTGGCTAAAAACCCGAGAGTGGACAAAATTTGCAAAGGAGCAGGTAGAGCACAATTCCTCAAAGTCTGCCTTTGTAAAGCCAGCGCCAGTTCAGCACACAGCTCCAAGGGGATCGTTCTTGGAAATCTAAACCGACTTAGAAGCCAGTCATCATCATGTGCCAAGAAATCAGTATGATCTTGGAATACACTTTCTCTTCTAATCCTTCCATTTTCGAGGTCCTCTAGCATCGCTAAAGCAGCCATGCCAGTGGAATAGTTTAGCCATTCTGTGCACCATAATATTGTTACAGGTTGATTTCAATCAGGTGCCTTAAATTTATGAACGATATGTGGTTAATTTCAGTGTATTTGATAAAGCCGCCGTCGTGAATGTGGATCTAAGAATAGGTTAACCACACAGGAACAGTAGCACTGCTTTGACGCTGGGTGCCGCCAGTCTGCAAAACCGAGCAGAGAACTTGCTTATGACAGGGTATGAGGTACCCTGGAAAAGTGCGAGACTTTACGCCAAGTGTAGGTTTTATACATCGCGATTTGAACGTGGAAACGTTCTTACGCAACATTTCTGTGCGTACGTACCATTTATACATGAGGCCCCAGGACTGTGACTGAGAACCCCTGGTATATACTATATGATTTAAGACATGGTTTAAAGTTGATAAGGCAATATATTGGGGGCAGTTTATTAGAGCTGAATCAGGAACAGGCTTATTTAGTACAAAGAAAATTGAGTTTAAAATAAACAACTGGATGCAAACAACCCTGAATTTTTTCCCAGGTAGTTTTCCACCAACTTTCGAAAAGGTTTATTTTTATTTATTATTTAGTGATTCCAAATTGTCCTTTTGTGGATGTGTGTGTGTTCATGAGTAGTTCCTGCAATGGACTGGCGTTCTGTCCAGGGCTGTTTTCTGCCTTGTGCTGCTGGGAAAAGCTAAGGCCTCCTGACTCTGAACAATAATTAACTCCTCTAACTATCACCTTTGAACATGTCCAATGAAAGTTCAGCCAAGTGTGCAATAAAGAGATATAATGAGCTCACATACTATAGTTCTATGTAAGCAATTCATGTACAAAAATACAACAAATTATGATTAATCTGTCATAGGAGGCATGCTTCATTTAGCTGTTCTATTTTTAGATGATTTTGATTTAAATTACTTTGCTCACTTATACAAACAGTCTTCAGATTTCTGCCAGTCTAAAAAAGCTAGCCATATCTTTAGCCTTGGCCGCTAGGGGCTAGCTTACAGTCTCCGGTGACAAATGAAAAATTGCTCTGCTGTGGTTTCAATCCAAGGATCATGAAGTGAGAATTTATCTGAACTTTTCACCTCTAAGTAGCACTTAAATGCTTTTTCAAGGATGAAGGAAAAACTGTCCTTCAATGGCCCTGTAGGCAAGGATAAATACATCATATCAATAAAATGACAAAATAAATGTGAATTCACAGACTAATTCATTTTGTGCCTAGATTAACCAATTATTTGGTATCACCTTAATAGTTTGTATTACCAAAATGTATTGACTAAAACTTAAGCCTTAAAAGATTGAGATTTCTTACCAGCTTGATGTATTTTTAAATGTCTGAATCAACACAAATACCCAACTTTGACTGTGCAGATTATTGAACACTAGAATCCCTGAAGCCTACGAAAAAGCTTGTAATCCCAGGACACCTTAAATTCTTTCGCATCTCTCCATTATTGACTTTTGTTTTATAAATGTGTCGATCAGCATAAGCAACAAGCAGCCTGCTGTCCCATCTCCCCCCGTTGCCGCAGTCTATTTGGGCATACTGACAAACTACATGTGCAATGCTACTGCAGCACACAAATGACTTTAGCTGCAGGTGGAAGCTCCTGTCGCACTTTATGCATCTTTTGTTATGGTTTCATAAGCTTTATGGCCTTAGTCTCGTAAAGTCTGTCTCCCGTGGGATGACTGGGATCCTTTCCTGAATAAATAGTGGCATTGCACATGTAGTATGTCAGCATGCGCGTGTCAATCAAACACAGGAAGCTTTGCATTCTACTTGTGACTTTACGCTGTAGGGAGATAAGTAAATAAATAAACATAAATAGGTAAATAACATTCAATGTGGCTTTTATATAAGTAACATATACATTTTTACATGCAATCAAGACAATCACAAAACATAATCACAAATAGAACTTTGCACGATACCTCGGCGAGCTCGGCATGCCCTGCTGTTTCTCTTAATGACATGTGTGGCAGATTGATCAATAATATCCACTGGCAGGACAATACCCGACCTCTTGCTGCATCCAAACGATGCTATCTTCTGCCTTTACACCTGGTGCAGCTGCTTTGTTCTTATGTGTGTGTGGACTGTTTCTTGTGTTTCTGTTCTCTTTCTCTGAAGTAGAACCCTCATTCTCATCTGAGTTCACCTCTCTCATAGCATATCTTTATTTGACAATAGCAGTGTTAGATTGGGGGGGGAGCATGAACATGACTGAGAGAATAAAACTGAAAAAAAAGGTACAAAAAAACTTTACAAGTACCATAAATTTACACAGGCAATTACAGATTCAAAACAAATTTATGTTTTTATTGTGTAATAATAACAATAAGAGCATCTCACTACTCAAAATGATAATTCTGGTTAGCAGCCAGACTCGGACCCGCAAAATTTTGATTATGAGTCAGCAGCTTTTACCATTGCACCACCCAAGTGGTCATGTCAGTTTCGTATCCTAAACTGATTTCTTTTTCTTTGGTTATATTTTTGAATAAAATCGCGCACTTGTTTTGTTATACATGTACCTTTTGTGAAAGTGTTCATTTGATATTTGGACTTCAGTCTTCACACATTATACATGTCATGTCAAAATATTTTCGTTAGTACTATAACATGAAAAATGCTTGTTTTAGGTATGTGTTCAACATTTCTTGCATTTCTCGTATTTCCTTTCATCCTACATTTACATAGATCATTGTAGACATGGAACGCACATGAAATGCATGTGTTCCAAATAACTATATTATTTACTCTGTACAACTCCAGGCACCTCACACCCAGATAAACAAGACTTGAGCTGGGAGAAGTTTTTGCCTGAGTTGACTGTGGCAGTGCGGGGATAGGACAGTAGACTGCTTGTGGTGATTGACACATTTACAAAAAAAAAGACACTAATGGAGAGGTGCAAAGGAATTTAAGGTGGCCCAGGATTATACATTTTTTTTTTGTAGGATTCAGGGATTCAAGTGTTAAATGAGTGTAGCAATAAAATGAAATTTAGCATACATTAACATATAAGGTATTCTAATATGAGAGCTATCAACCAGGTGTAAAATGAGTATTACAATCAGGACACAGGATGCTGCAGGTTTTGTAAAGAAATATTAATTTTTATAAAAAAAGCCTTACGGGCATTTTGCCATTTTTATGAGTTTTGTGGGTATTTCTTTTGGTTGTAGTAATTATACCTGTACTTTAGTAAAAATATGCAAAGTGGACAAAAATTTGAGTACTTGGCAAGAATCACGTATAAATATTTCAGATCAAAATCAGCTACTCAGCCATACACCTTATAATCTATTGTCAGTTGTTACTAAATGTTACAGTTCCTAGATAGGGAAATCCAAAAGTTCAACTAAGGAGGCTAAGAACATTAGTACATGGGAACAATTGTGATGAGAACAGGCCATAAATCACCATTCACCTATATTTTGCATAATATAAGTATGAGTTGAAAAGATCATGAAAGTAGTACTGTCAACATATTAATTGGTAAATTGCTCAATGTATGCCAAATTCTTTCTCTGAAATGCCCAAACCTTTGGGCAAAAAGTATCTTTAACCAATTTCCATCTGTGTTTTCATATTCTTGTTGAAGACTTAATCTCAAAGTAACAGCCAAGATCCATTGAAATGATTCCCTATATAACTTTGAAAACATCTATCATAATTCTATTTACTCTCTGTTTCTTAAACTGAGAAGGTCAAGCTCCCTTTATCTTTTCTTATAGTCCTGTAATCATTCTAGTTGCTCTTTTCTTGACTTTCTCTATTGCTTTTATAATTTTTGTGGAAGCAGAAGTGCAGGAGTGTCTCATGACTGTGCATTTAATAACAGCAGGGGAGATTCTCAGATCATTTTTCAGAAGTACAAAACTACACTAAGCTAAGCGCAGTTGGCATGTTAGCTGTTTTTTAAAACCTGAATACAAATTTTATGATTTGTTGGCAGAAAAATGAAATGAACTCTTTCAAGGGAGGAGTAAAAGAAAATTGTTTTACAGGAAGAAGTCAAAAGCTAAAGAAAGGACTTGAAAAATTGATCACAGAAACAAAAAATGAAACCCAAAAACAGTAGCTCAAAAAAACACCAAACCCTTGGTCTAATCCCCTTTCCTTCACAGCTAATTTCTTTGCGAAAAAAAGCATTCTTTGATCTAATACGTGGATACTTAAAAACAGTGCACTGCCAACTTTAAATAAGATTTCATAAAGATGTAAGACAACAGAGCAAAACACAAAACAGTAATGCATGTGATCAACAAAAAGGCAACATGATATAAGGGCCATCACAATAATAAGATATTAAGTATTTTCGAAAACAAATAACACTGGTCTCAACAGCAAGTCTATCACAGTCACTGAGAACATAAACAGGTGATGATGAATGCAGCAATATATTTACATTTTTTTTCTTGGCAGATGCTTTTATCTAAAGCGACTTCACAAAGAGGGAAACATAATCGAGTAACATTAGGCTAGAGCCTTTTTTTTCAGCAAGTGTAATAGGACAGGTAACAAACGTTGATTGCCACAAATGAAGAGATGTACTAACTAATAATTTACAATCATAGATTGCAGTCAATACTGCAATTAATCTTAAAACAACAAATTAACTGACAATATTAATAATCAATATTAACAACAACAACAACAATTATTTATATAGCACATTTTCATACAAAAAAAATGTAGCTCAAAGTGCTTTACAAAATGAAGAATAGAAAAATAGAAGACACAGTAAAAAATAAAAATTAGTCAACATTAATTAACATAGAATAGGTAAGGTCCGATGGCCAGGGTGGACAGAAAAAAAAAACTCCAGAAGGCTGGAGAAAAAAAATTAAATCTGCAGACCATGAGACCGCCCAGTCCCCCCTGGGCAATCTACCTAACATAAATGAAACAGTCCTCTTTGTATTTAGGGTTCTCACGGAAGGACTTGATGATGAAATTATTAAATATTACAGAAAAAAGTAGAGGGCCTAGCACTGATCCTTGGGCACCCCTGTGCATGTATGACATACCTTTGACAACTCTCCTTACCAGAACACGCTGTAGGATCTGCCTGAGTTGTAGGACTCAAACCATCTGAGAGCAGTCCCAGTGATGGCAGTTTTAGAGATGGTGGCAAGAAGGATGTCATGGTTGACTATGTCAAGGCAGAAGAGAGATCTAGCAAGATTAGCACTGAAGACATGTTGGTAACTCTAGCAAGTTGTAGCTGGTCAACCAGTCAGTAGAGCAGTCTCAGTCAAGTGGTTTCTCTTGAACCCAGACTGGTTGGTATCAAACAATCCATTTTGTACAAGGAAAGAAGAGACCTAGTTAGAAACAGCTTGTTTGAAACAAGTGTTTTGGAGAAAAAGGAAAGGAGAGAGACAGACCTGTAATTGTTAACTTGGGATGGATCGAGTGTTGGTTTTTTAAGAAGTGGGGTTATCAGAGCATGTTTGAAGAAGGTAGGATAGTAGGTGTGTCTGAGCTGAGTGCAGGAATGAGTGAGGGGGAGTTGGCCTGAAGGAGATGTGAGGAGACAATCAGACATTAGCAGACAATGAGGTTGTTGGAGGAGGGTTAAGAAGGGAAGTGAAAGTGGTAGTGTTGGTAGTGCTGTTAACTCTAGACTGATAGAACTTTACCTTCCTGTTGGTGGTGGCAGAAGAGAAGGATGGAAGAAGGTATTGATACTTAGCCAGGTCTGTCCTCCATTTCCTTCTGGATGTCCTGAGATCGGTCAATTGATTGTGAAGTGTTTCAGGAAGCCAAGGACAGGAGGGTCTTTTGTGTGCCGGCCTGGAAGAGAGAGGACAAACATTGTCAAAACAGGAAGACAGAGTTGAACATAGGGTTTCTATGTCTGTGTTGGTGCAAACAGAGGAGAAGTGATCAGGAGGAGGCAGAGCAGAGGAGACCACAGAAGAGATGTGAGTGGGAGAGACGGAGTGGACGTTTCAGCAAAAGGATACAGTGGGGGGAAGCAGTAGAGAAAACTGAATGAAAAAGTGGTCAGAAGTGTGTAGAGAACTGACAGTTGCATTTGTGGAAGTGCAGTTGCGTGAGAGAACGAGGTCAAGCAGATTGTCAGCCTTATGAGTGGGTTGGGTGTGGAGCTGTGTGTGGCACTAAATGCAAACTCCATTTATTCTCTGCCGTCTGAAGGCATTTTTGTATTTTTTTTACATCCTGCAGTTTGTGGTTTTGCTGCCAACAACACAGATAGCTTCACTTACCAAAAATGTAGAGTTAAGTTAGAGTTGGTTGGAAAAGCAATAAAACAAAATTAAAATTGTGTTGACTCATTTTGTTTAGAAAATATGACCATGTCTTATTTGGTTTCACTCTGCGAAACTCAATTGTGTGGCCAAAATCAGCAGCACCAATTCAGCCACAAAGTGAGTGTTAAGAGACAGGTGATCAAATAAATCAAAATGTAGTATCCATGGCATCATGGTCACCAGCTTGCATCCAGAACTAGTACTTAGTATTCAGCAGCATGTCTGTTGAAGCTGACAGTAAAAATGTAATTACAATAGGTGAGTCCATTATGTAGAATGTTAGAATTCTAAGGTATGTACTCACTATAGTTTAAGCAAAATGAATTTCTGATGTCAAGGTTTCTGGTATTGAGCTTAAGTTGGACTTTGTGGCTGAAGATGATGTATCCATCTTATTGCTAGAATGCCAGAACTTAATTGTGTCAGGTCCCTTTTTAAGATTATATAGAGGAGATGTAGTCTACATTAAAATGGATCAGAATGATACTTGGGAAAGTCCTGGAATTTTTAAGAGAGACCAAACTAGAGGGGATCTATTATTTTATGCCAAAACATGGCCACAAAATTTCCTAGCTAACTAATTTGAGGCTGCAGCCTTCTGATCGTAAATCTAAAGCTGTTACCTAAAATCCCTGTTATGAAACAAAATCTAAATTAACTGATTATAAGATGTATTATTCACCAGGGGGACCTGTATTATTAACTTAACTGAACATGGTCCAGTATGTGAAGAAAGTGCAGACACAGTGCCAGTTGAGAAAATGCATGCACAACAAAATAAAGGAGTGATTCATAAAGTGCTGTCTTTTTTGTGTAGACTGCTGGTGCTGAGTGTCTTATGATCAGCCAATATGCCACTTGCTGTTCAAATACTGTCAAACTTGAGTCACTGAGTTGCACAGGAGGCTGGAAAAGGGATCAGGTTTCCAAGTACAAATCTTTATTGCTGAACACAGGTACAGACACAACAGTTTATTCAGAAGGGGATAAACCCACAAGGTTGCAACTATCAAACATCGTAGTCCAGCTCCCCTTTCAAGGTTAAAAGAGCACAAAGTCTTCTTCATCAAGCAGCGTCTGGACCAGATGCATTCTGAGGGAGAAAGGACAGGAGAGTGAACCATTAGGTTGGTGGGGGCTCAGTCTTTTAAATGTTCTAAATATCATGCAAGAAGCACATTTCATGGTAATCCTGCAAGCCAGCAGCTGATCCCGTAAAGGGGACGGTTAAGAGTGTGTTTGTTTCTCATTGAAATACCATTTAAGAGGGAGTTTCTGAAGGGTAGCTGTTTCTTTGCCATAGGTTTACTGTTTCACAGAGGGATAGCTTGCAAGTTTGAGCGTAAGAGCATGCAGCTGGTGGCGCAATGCGGAAGGAAAAATGTTGCCGCCATTAAGAGCAGCTAACCAGTGGCGACATTGGTCACAATACAAACGTATTCTGTAAAATAGGCGAGAATGGTTGTAAATGTTAAACTATTTAAACATAAAATCATTATTTTTACTTAGTTTTGGCAAGGAAAAATAAATAATTAGATCCAATACAGTTTGCATATAGCTCCAGCAGAACCATAGAGGATGCTATCATCTTGATCCTACAAACAGTACAGACCCCTCCTGGACAATAAGAGAGGGAATGATGTGTGAATGCTACTTATAGACTATAGTTTGGCATTTAACACAATAACCCCTGCTAAACTCATCATCATTGTGCAGCTAAGTTTTTAACTTCCTGACAGAGAGTTTGAGTGGGTAGGAACACTTCATTATCCCTTACTCTCAACACAGGTGCTCCACAGGACTGAGTTCTGAGTCCATTGCTGTACTCCCTCTACATTAGATGTCTCTGACTCCATATCTGGAGTGCTACTTTTGCTGCATGTTGTAATTCTAACCCTTTTCTTAATTAGTGACCAGTTTTCCCTGCTGACTAACTTTTTTCCCATCATTTTAATTGACTTGTTTTTAAAGATTCAGTCCTCTGAATTGTTTCAGTTTTTCTATAAATAGTGCCCAAACAGAAATGAAATGTGAGTTAACAGATGACTGGCTGAACTGGGGCCTTAAACCCCAACCAATTTCACTCCCATCAGTTCCTTAGTTAGAAGCCAATTCTTCTTGTTAATTAAACCCATGGATTGTTTTGCTCCCATTCTGCCACAGCAGACATTTCCAAAATTGTTTATTTTCATTTTTCTAAAAACACTGTCAACATGTTTTCTGTTCTTTTGTGTTCCATTACTGAGACTTTCACCTTTCTTCATATTCAGATATTGTTTGATGAACACAGGTTGCTGGTCATGTGCTGGCTTATTGGAATCACACTATGTAGCTGCTAATTAAGGAAAAGTGTGTTAGGCCTGATATTTAACAAGTATAAGCAGGCCTACTTGGATGAAGTGGAGAGTCTACCCCACTGGCATCAGGAAATTTTAATGAAAAATATGAGAAGACATTAAACTTGACCCTGACATATCAATTGGTTATCACAGACGTAGATTGAATGCCTCAAAGCATGAAAGGTTGATGGTCAGATTTGATAAACTACAGAATAAAGAAAATTCGATGTTGATTCTCAGACAGAAAAAGGTTATATTCAAAAAACAGCTGAATTTATATTTTCCCCGATTTCTTTCCTTCAACCACTGCAAATCAAGCTGCATTCTACAGCATTAAACAGCGCTTTCTCAGAGTTGAAATTTGAGATAGTCTCTTGTTTCCAGCTAAATCAAAAATAACAGTTGATGGCCAACTGTATTTCTTAAGCTCTCCCAAACAAGCAGAAAAAGAGTTAAAAAGACTGATTCTGACATCCTTTAAACCATGAATAACAGTCATATTGTATCTTGGGAATGCAAATAAGTATATCCTTGCAACTTGTTCTGTCATTAATATAACACATTGACTGCAATTGAACTTTTTTCTTCTTGTACAGTTTTCCAGTTACCATATTATACTTATATGTATAATTTATTTTGTTATATATACATGTATATGGTGTAAAACAAAGGGGGCAGCACTGTGCCCCAAAACTCCACACACACCAAACAAACAGTCCCAGGTGTAAAATAAAGGTTTTTATTTTCACAAAATACCTCTTTTCCAACTAATCCACAGCTTTTCAATAAACAATCCTCCTCTTCCTTCTCCAGGTGAGCTTTGCCTTCTGCGTCCCAACTGTGAAACACCAGGGGCCTCATGTATAAACGGTGCGTACGCACAAAAATGTTGCGGATGCCCATTTCCACGCTCACATTGCAATGTATAAAAACTAAACTTGGCATAAAGCCAAACACATTTTCACACCATGGGGTTATTTTCCATACATCGCTTAAATCATCCGAGATCTGATGCCTCATCTTGGATGAGTTAATGCCAGTGAAACTCATTCGGGATAAGTCGGTTTTTCAAATGCAGCTGTGTAGTAGATTAGCTGGATTTAATCATTCAAGATGATTGCACGTTCCCACGCTGATTGAAAAGCCCATATATATTGAGTCTAGAGAACATGATCATCAAGTTTTTGATAGGCTGTAACAAAATGATGAAAGAACAGGTGCATTTTTTTCACACAAGCGGAGCAGGAGCTTTTATTCGAAGCATATGAAGAATTTCAAGATTTAATATGCACAAGGGGTAACACTATAAAAGCAGCCCAAACCAGAAAAGACAGCTGGCAAAAAGTAGCAGACAAATTAAATTGGCAAGTAGTGTGCACTGTACTTACTGAATGCAGTGTTTCATTTCCTATGTGTCAGATTAATTATTATTTAATACGTCATAATTCCAGATCAAATGTGAGCACAAGGAGAACATGGGAACAGGTTAAAGTGAAGTACAAAAATATACTTCAAACTTTTAAATATTGGTATATAACTATTTAAAGAATTGTTGACATAAAGAATCATATATAATATAAAAAACATTAATTTTAAAACTAATAAGAAGACAGACAAGCAAAAAACAGGTGGAGGTCCACGCGGTCCAGACCTAACCCCTGCAGAAGAGTTGACTCTCCAGCAAAATGCCCATCGCCCTGTTTCTGAGGGCATTCCAGGGGAAAGCTCCTCCTCAGAACCAGTGGCAGGATGCAATGGTCATCTCATTTCAGGTAAAGGATGGTCATTGCATATATTTGTCCTCAATGTGTGCCATAGGTATGTTCCATATAGCCCTCTTTTTTTGTTGGGTCAGTTGCAGGGGATGTCATATCCCTAAAACCTGTGTCTGACCAACAAGATATTGACGAAGGTCAAATATTTGATGAAGACACTGTGTCTGATTATTCATCAGGAGGATAGGTAAATTTAAAAAAAATAATGTTTGATCAAACTCCACTCTGATCAGTCCCATGTGCCCCAATCACATTTGGAAATCCTGGGTAATGAGAATGTTAGGCTGATTGTGAGATTCTTTATGGAACTGTGGGTGTTTTTGCCTGTGTATTACCTACCTCCAACGGCATGAAATGCCTCTTTTATTGTCTGCACACGCAGGTGTCCACAAAACACTATGAAAACCCAAAGGAAATATTTCAGAGCCAAACAGACTTTACGAATTGCCTGGCAAACTGCACTTTTAGATTTTCCGCATCGCCTAGAGTATATAAAAAATGTGTCGCTAGCAAAAAACCTCAAAGCAATGCTTACTGTCTGTGTGGTTGTGAGAACCAGACTTCACCTAGTCTGACTTCAAATATAAGGTGCTAATAAATCTTTGAGGTACAATATTCCCCCCAGCTAAAGCAGTATCTTTCAAAAAGAATTTTCTCCGGGAGCAATTAAGGATCTTGCCGATCTCGCAAAATCCTCTCTATATGAAATTCTCTTCTTATAATTTGCACACTGATATTAATTGGTTGCTCATTCATGAATGGCAAAGCCATGACTGAATGAATTCCGTGCATGGACACTGATTAAGTGTGTGAGCTAATCCTTGTTTACATAGAGCAAACCAGCTCCGAGAAGGTTTGAGGATTTAGATGTGCTGCTATGACAACACATCCAGCAAGAGTTTCGAAAAACCAACAGATCCAGGATCATGTCAAATTGTCAACAATTACATCCGGCTAAACGAGTAATCCATGAAAAATGCCCCCCAGGTCAATCCCTTGCGTACACAAGTTCTCTGCTCAGTTTTGCAAACTGGCGGCACCCAGCGTCAAAGCAGTGCTACTGTTCCTGTGTAGTTTCCCTTTATTTTTTAGATTCACATCACTGACTTGGCTTTATAAAATACACTGAAATTAACCACATATCGTTTATTAGTTTAAAGCTAATCTAAATTGTAATCAACCCGTAACCATATAATGGTGCACAGAATGGCCACACTATTCCAAATACTATAGCTGCTTTAGCGTTGTTACTCTCAGTGCACTACTGAGTATTTAACTCACTTTATCTGAGTGTGAAATCACAGCTGTACAGCAACGATCGGATTATCGGGATACACCATCTAGCACACGCTGTCTCAGCCATGTGCACAGTCTATTTGAACTTCACATATAGTAAGGCAAATGCTTCAGAACCTTTCCTGTAGGGACCTCGTGCTTCCAAAACAGTTTCATCCCAAGAGCTCTAAATTCACTCAATCAGTTCATCAAGTGCACCTTGTAGAGCTGTTTGTACTTATAAGTACAATTACCTCACTGTAAATTTGCGATACAGTTATAATATTGCAGAACCTGAGCCACTTTATAAAGCGCATATTTACATATGATAACGATATCATTTTTAAGATGAAATGCAGCAAAATATATTTATTATATTATACAGATAAAACTTTAACTTGATTTAAATAATCTATATTGTTAATAAATAAACATGTGAGGACATGGTGTCACAGCACTAGCAAGGAGCTGGCCCTCCGTTCACAGATTGTTCCTGCCTCGTGCTGTATTCTTGCTAGGACTGGTGCAACATTGGATGGATAGAATAATTTAACATGTACTACAAAGATATTTCAATGTTCCCTAAAAATTTTGAAGAATCGCCATTCTAAGCTTACAGATTAACGTCTATTACAGAGTTGATTGTGTGGCGATTGGGTATTTGGAGAAAGAAAAGTAAGGACAGGAATTGGAGGTTAGTACATTTGAAAGAGACAGTACTGCTGCAATAAATTATTTCATCGAAGGTCGCACACGGTGCAGCAAGCATCTTGCGTGAGGCATGGACAATCCCATGTTTAATAACATGCTTTAACTGATATCATCATGAAAATGATATCAAGTATACATTTCACTATTTTAATACTGTAATATCCTGTCGGAGGAAGAGAAAGTACGTTGAAGAAGCACAGAGTGATTCACACACACAGAGCACATTTAGCGTGCTACTTTAGTTACAATGGGATTTGAGAAACTAGTAAATTTAACAATTTTAAGATGAAGTTTATGATGTTCTACTTTAATGACAAAATAAACTACATGATTAAAATGGAAATTTTGAGATTAAAGTTAACATTTCGTGCTTTTTTTCCCACTGTGTGCATATTTTTTTTCTCTGTATCCTAATAAGCTTTTATATGACACTCAGACGGTGGGCTACGACTCACCTTTTCATGGCAACTTTGATATCTGACAACTTCTTTTTTATTTCGGGCACTGTGCGACTTTGTGAACTTGAGCTTTCGAGTTTGTCCGACACTCTATGTCATTCGATCAACTGTTGTTTATACCACTGTATAAACCAACAAATAGTAAATTTTTCCTTGCCTCCACTTGGTATTCGCTGATATTCTTCTATTTACCCCTGTGCTTTTGCCATTGCCATTTCACAGAACGCTGAGCTTAGGGGGTATTTATATTGATTTGCATATTCAAAGAGGCATAATTCTGGGAGGAGTTTGGGAGTGACAGCAGGCACGTGCATGTGCGTTACTTTTCACGCTGACTGGGATTTATGTAGCGGAAGAACGTGGAAGTTGGCAAACACACAGATTTATGCATCTGGATTTTTTTGTGCGTAAGGACATTTCCGCTTTTGTCCATACGCCATGTTATACTGTGAATTCTACACACGGTGTTATGCATGAGGCCCCAGGACCACATAATATTTATCCTCGAGTACATATATAAACACTTGACACATACTGTATTTTTAGTGCACTGGGCAAATTCTGAAGGACTGGAAAATGACAAATATTATCCCATTATATAAAAATGGTGATCAGGCAGATCCAAGCAACTATAGGCCAGTAAACTTAACATGCATCATAATTCATGAAAGGAATTATTAAGGAAAAGATTGAGCAACACATGGCAAAATCAGCGGTTTTATTGAAAAGTCAGCATGGGTTCAAATGAGAGAGGTCATGTTTTACTAACATGCTGTATTTCTCTGAGGAAGCAACAAAAGGATACAATCAGAGTGGTGCATATGATATCGTTTATCTTGGTTTTCAGAAAGCATTTGATAAGGTACCACATGAGAGTTTGAACATGGTGGGAGTTCAGGGTGTAGTGTGTAGATGGGTATAGCATTGCCTAAACACAGAAGCAGAAGGTAATTGTGTGAGGAACCTAATCAGAATAGGGTGAAGTTAAGAGTGGTGTCTCACAGGGTCAGTGCTACGGCACTATTATTTTAAATATATGTAATGATTTGGATAGGAATATAAATAACAAAGTGGATTAAGTTTATGATACCAAATTAGGAGTATTGGCAGATAATCTAGAATCTATTGATTTGTGGTAGGAAATTTAATGTAAGTAATTGTCAAGTATTATACAATGAAAGTAAAAGTGTTGGATTTGAATAAACAATGAGAGATCTGAAAACTGAAAGTACAACTTATTATGAGAAGGATTTAGGACTCATCACTATCAACTTCCAGGCAGTGTTCAGAAGTCATTAAGAAGGCTAAAATGTTAGGTTGTATGGCATGATGTGTAGAATACAAGTCAAAGGAGGTTATGCTGAAGCTTTAAAACAAACTGGTAAGGCTTATCTAGAGTATTGTGTGTAGGTTTGACCTTCACACTATTAAAATGTCATATTAGCTATAGAATTCTTGAGAAGTGTCATTCCAGGACTACAGGGGATGAGTTATGAGAAAATATTAAAACAGCTGAGCCTTTTATTTAAACAAAAGGCAATTAAGAAGTGACATGATTGAAGTGTTCGAAATTATGAAGGGAATTGTACAGTGGATCGAGACTGCTACTTTTAAATGAGTTCAACAAGAACACAGGGTCACAGTTGCAAACTTGTTAAGGTAAAATTTTGTACAAACATTAGAAAGGTTTTCTTCACACATTATCTTAAAACTTCTTAATTAAATATAAGAAAATTAAGGGCTCTTTTTTAATATTCAAGATGCAGAGAAGATAGTTCCTGCATTAATTTCTTGCAGAACAAATGTAATAGGTTATTCACATGCTGCTAAATTTATTTTATTTGTAGATTTCAGGTAGTTCAAGATGATGTTGTAAGAATTGTTACTATAACTATGAAGTGCAAATTTATTAATCCAGTTTTTAATGCTTTACAAAATATTTTTGTTATATTTAGAGCTAAGATATAAAGCCTTAAATGGCTCAGACATAACAAGGTGCTGGCCTTCCAAAGGTTTCAAGGATAAATAAAAATAGTGTGGGAGGCTAAGTCTTTAAATACAAGGTCCAAAAGCTTTGGAATTATGTTGGCTTATGTTTATATTGTTTTTCCTTGTCTTTTTTGTTCATTTTTCAATTTAGGTCATTTATTAAGATTATTTTTGTTAATATTGTCCTGTTCAGTTATCATTTGGTTGGTTATTTTTAACCTCCTTATCATTATTTTTATCCCCAGAAAAATTAGCCTAAAACCTTTCCAACAAGAAAAAATATGTTTTTATGTGTAACTGAAGCACTTAAATTACAAAACATCAACAAAAGTACAGTAGGAAAGGTATGTCTAGTCTCACCTGCTGTACTAATGCAGTTTCAGTACAGTTTCAGTTTCTGTGGTATGTTTTGAAACAATTACTAATGCACAACCTGATGTTGCAATCAGGATAGTAAAATCAAGTTTCTTTGCACACTTTGCTTATAACATGTTTTTTGTTGCTTGCACATGAGGGAAGAATGTTAGTGACTGAACCGCATGAGTGATGTGCCTATTGTGTTATTGTAGACTACCACAGCGCAAAGCTTAGTAACTTTCACATTTCTCCTCCCACAAACATTGGCAGTTGCCGAATAATGAATTATGCTTTGGGAGCTAATGTCTTTCTTGTCCTTTTGCATAATCACAGTAACTTTGTGTTTCTGCTACGAAGATACTTGCACCATGGTGAACCTTCATGGGACAGAATTCATCAATTCCCATTATCATCACTATTTAACTAATTGTTCATTTTCATTTTGTTTTAAAACTGGCTTTATAGGTTTTCATTTACATATCATTATGTTTTTTGTTGAAGGTTCTGCTCCACTTATGAATACTGTATTACCAACGACTGGGAAAACGAATAGAAAAATTCAAGATTTTTTTGCAGTATAATATAATTTCATCCATGAAACTGCAGCAGAATATTGTTCTTATTTTTATTCAGTCTTAATGTGTCATGACTCATCAAAATTGGTTAACCCGCGTCCTACTTGGGATTAACTAAATTTACATGGAATTCTGAGCCTGAGAGATACTTGGGGTTATCTTTTTTTTTTATTCTTTCAGCTGTTGTTCTTGGATTTTGCTTTAAATCGTGTTTTAGGGACTTCTTTATAAAGGATTGCCTTTTAAGCAACTGTTTTGGTTTTTTTTTTTTTCATTTTTGAGCATCTTGCTCATTTTATCTTTTTTTGTAAATAAAATCTTCAGTTTATAAAGATTTAAGACTTATCTCTACTCCAGCTGGAGCTACATGGTTCTCCCTGCTGGTAAGACATTGTCAACAGTGTGACTCTATTTGATGTTTTATTTTTACTTTAAGGCTTGTTTACTTTTTTGAGATCTAGTCAGACTTTAAGCCTCCCATTCCCCTGGGTAAGGCTTCCTATCATGAAATCTATTCTGTGGGATTTTTTGAGGCCTCACAACTACGTTATTTTGTGGGGCCAGTGATTCATAGCAAAATGAACCACCAAAAACAACATGAAAACTGTGGCCATAGAAGTAATTCTGCACGGAGTTACATATGGTATTTTGCAGAAATCTGTTTTGAGGGTTAATGGAATCTTTTGTGATTATTGTACTGCCCTCAGTAGTCATTCACTTCCTGCTGTTCTTATTTTAAACATTTGCAAGATTTAATGGCTAAGCTTCTCTTGCCAACTCCAAAAGCCAAAATGAAAATCCTGGAGGAGTATGATAACTTCTGTGATATTGAGGTTTATGTATGAATAAGTCAAGCTAACAATCAGTGTCTTTTAGACCAGTATGGACCAGTAGTCAAATCCGTTCAGAGTAAACCCAGGCCCAAATCTTCTGTGTCTGCTGTTGTTTTGGTAGAGCCACCAGTGTCCGTGTTTTCTATTGCTAAGATTAACTCACCTATACACATGTTAGCAGTCATCTCCTTTGAACCAAAATTTGAGTTTCAAATGGTTGCTGCTCAATTATTTGAGTGCTCCACTCCGGTGACTTTTGCGTCCACTATTGAATCATCTACATACAGGTATTGACTCTGTTATGGAATTGCCTAATGTCTTGTTAGTGTCCATCATTGTTGAGGAACCTGCTGTTCTTTCTACTGCTATTTATTTTAAGCCACTTACTGAAATGTTTTTGCTGAAACATTTTTGATCCCTACACCTGGTGCCTGCTTCATTCCTTGAGAGTTCCGTGCTGGTGCCTGCTTCACTGGCAGAGTGTTGTCAGGAGGTCGATCAATGCTGTCAAAGTACGCAGAGATGGCATTTCCACCAATTGACAATGACAGTCAAGAGATGAGTATTAGTCTAAAGAATTCTCCTCATAACTTTCTTCCCAAAGTCCATTTGTCCCAATTGGAAGGTGTCCTGCCTGCTGTCCAGTCACCCCTGCCAGGCCACTGTCTTCTTGCCTCCATCGTCCTGCCGAGCCACAGACTTCTCATCCTGTCCACTCTGCAGGACCTTAGTCTTCCTAACTGATTGCCTACTTCAAAATACAAACATTTTGGTTACTATGAGCTGTTTTTGAATATAGTTTGGGGTATCTGGAAGCCACTCTTTGAGGAGGGCCCATGCTGTGTTTTAGACAGGGTTTCTTCCCTGGCTTATGTTTATATTACTTTTCTTCTTTTCATTTATCAATTTGGATCATTTATTACAAATATTTCTGTTAATGATGTTCTCTTCAGTTATCACTTAGCCAATCTGCTTAATGTATTTTAATTTTTGTTATGTTTTAGAACTATTTATTTACTATTTCTTTAAATGGCATTATGTTCCTTGTGTTTTGTGAGAGGAACCCCAGGAGGCAGGAACATCCCTTACATGACTGCTAAGAGACTGCCCCCAGCCCTATAAAGGCAAGATGGAAAAACAAGGTCCTCTGCATTTCATATGAATTCACTTTGGCGTCTATTGTAGGTATTGCTTTATTTTGTTGGATTCTCTTTTTCTTATTCTTTCTGCTCTTATTCTTTGATTTTGCTTTCAAATTGTGTTTTGGGACTTGCTCACTTAGGATTACCTTTTGGGCATCTCCTTTTTTTGTTTTTTTGAGCATTTTGCTATTTTTGAATTTTTCTAAAATAAATTCTTAATTTTTTTAAGATTTTTTGTGCGACTTTCCTCTGCCCCAGTTAGTATTACACGGTTCTCACTATAGTAAGATATTTTCAAGAATGACAGACTTGTCAGACCTTATGCCCTCATTTTCCTGGATCCAGCTTGCCTTTGGTGGGATCTGTCCTGTGGGTCTTTTAGAGGTCTCATTCATTCGCTGTTTTGTGTAGCCAAAGATTCGTAACAGGAATGAGCTGCCTGCTTTTGTAAGGGGTACCCCATCAGACCAAGGTTTTAAACCTAGACTGAACACTCACTAATCTAGTTTAACATAATTAATTAGCTGTGGTGGGCTGGCGCCCTGCCCGGGGTCTGTTTCCTGCCTTGCTCCCTGTGTTGGCTGGGATTGGCTCCAGCAGACCCCCGTGACCCTGTAGTTAGGATATAGTGAATTGGATAATGGATGGATGGATGGATAGATAATTAATTAGAGTAGCTCATTAGAAGATTCATATTGCAACTCTGTGCGCTATGCATTTGCTTAAAACTGAATGCTTGTCAATCATTACTGTTAATGACTTTTATCTGCTCATACTTTTCTAATTGTTTGCTGTAGCATTTTGTGTCACTTCTGCATTGCTTTGTTATTAGTTCAGACCAGATATTTAAACTGAGGCCTAAAAATGTAGAATAATTTTTGCATATTATTAGACTTTTCACCATATACTATGATATTGTAGAATACTGTACATCAGAGGTGTAAGAGCTGCCATTTGGCATAGACCGACAGAGCCTGTTTTTGCTTTTGAGTTTATCTCATATGTTATTTAAATTAATCATTAAGATTTATACTTTTTAGCGAATGCTTACAGCAATTTGTGTATTTATATACTGCTATCCCTAACTGAAGCTGGACTAAGAGAAGAGTAAAGGATCAGGGAATGTATAGCCCAAATTCATGGTCAATAACAAGCAAGGACTAGAACCAAAGGTCATGAATAGTGCATCAATGCCAGTATGTAATTCAAAGTCTAGGTCTAAGGAGATATCAGGAGTTTAGAAGCCAATGAAAAACTAAGCCAGGATGCAAAGATTCTTTTTTTTACAAAGTTATCCACAAACTATGGCTGCCAGTGCACAGTTTTAAACCCTATCACATTAAGGAAATCAAAGGTTGTGACCTCCATGACCATCTTGCCAATGCGATTCACAAAATGGCATCCAAACTTTTTAAAATATACTTTTTCAAAGCAAGATGTTAAATTAAATAACCTCCATCAAAGTAACAACCATAAAGGAATTAACCAAATCAAAATGTTTCTTCATAACCCAGACCAGAATAAATCAGATATAAAATTGCTGTTTTTTTCAGATAATGAAAATGATAAGGTACCCAAGACCCCTCCTCAGGTATGTGACCCTTCCAATATACTAAATATTTTAGGAGTTCTAATGTATGTTTTATCCCAGGATGTCCAAAAAATAATGACTAGTGACAAAATTAATTCTGCTGGAACAAACAATTTGCTACTGGTTACTTTGTCAGAAATAAGTTGTTTCTGAGAAGCCATTATTTTCAGTATTAATTCTATAAGATTAATGTACTGTATATAGCATGATAATATAGCAATATTATATTATAGTATACTATAATAATAATTATTATGTTATAGTGCAATATTCTCAGGTATTTCTGGGGTTTTATTGGGGTCAAATAGAACAGTAAGAAATTATGAAGTTAAAATGACTAAAAATAATGTGCACCTGGCTTGATGAGAATGTTGGTGCTTAGATGATTTCAAACAAAAAAAATTTGAATGCATAATACCTATTACACATACAGTATATGAATATTGTATTTTTTAATAATTTACTGTTAATACTCTGCCAGTATGGCCCCACAATCAGTACTGGGGACCACATGTTTTTATTTCAACCAGTTTCCCAATTAGACAGTATTACTTCTAATTTAATTCTAATTGATCTATTTTAATTAGCTGGTCTTTTTTCTCTTCTTTTGTTCTGCATTCAGAATGGTACAAAATTGCAATTTTTCATAGTTATGGAACATTTACAAATATTTTTTTAAATGCTTAACTTTCTTTTATTGTTTTTCTATTAATTTACCTTAATTGTACCCTAATAAAGATAAATTAACTAAGAATAGAGCAGGCACCTAGGCAAACGCCACTGAATGCTGAAAGGTTTCAATTATTTCATTATCAAGCTCACTGACATGCTAATTAATAAATAATAGAATAAATAACCATAAACCCCTGGAAATGCAGAATAAAAATCATGACGATGATGAAGATCTCAAAAAGCAAGTTAAAAAAAAATATTTCCCTGTAACATTCATAAATGCTTGGGGAATTCTAATAAAGATGTAATAAATAAAGGACTGTAATTTCCATATTGTCCTGAGACATAGAAACTAGGAATTGCAAACACCAAGTTAGCCTATGAGTGCATATAAATGCTTTGAGCCTGCACTCAATAATTTGTGCTATACAAAAGTGATTGAAAATAAACTATTCAAAATGAAGCCACTTCACAGAAAAAATATAAAGTTTGCTCATAGTGATTCCATTTAGATAATATTAAAATGTGTATATAAACCTCAATTGATCTTTTGTTTTACTAAAGACCATGATATCATTTATTGTACTCTGCACATTTTTCATTGTATTATTGCTTGTTTCTTTAATCTATTTCTCTCCAAGGAGAATGCTGGCCTGACATACATCATCTGGTTGATTGAACCCATCTGGATGGAATTCACAAAAACTGGCATTCTGAGAGGCAATGTGGAAGATTTGGTGAAGGTTCACTTGGGTGCAGTATTTTTGCCTCATGGCTTAAGACATCTGCTTGGAACTGACGTAGACAATACTGGACTAAAGCCATATTTTTGTGGCAGGGTATTATATTACAGTTTAAACCCTAAATATGAGAAAAAAGCAGATCATAGTGCATGACTGATTTCTTAAATTGATGCTATGAAGAAAGCATGGGGCTTCATTTTTGTAAAAGATCAATTAGTAGTAATTCAGTGTTCAGTGGTGCAAAACCTCTGTACACAGTTGCAGCATTTTATTAAGTTTAGTTTTTAACAGAATAATACAACAAATTACTTATAGTAATATTGTATTGATACTTACCATAATAAGGGAAAAAATATCCTTAGCAATTTACTAAGTATATTTCTCCAGTTAATCTCCAAGTAGACACAAGGATGGCAACATTCAGAAGTGTTCAAAACAATTTCCATAAGCACACTAAATCATTAAATAAATGTAAGGAGTCTGTGTATAGTTATTTTAATTGTAAATACTTTTTTAAACCATAGGTTGCAAATTTTGAGCACATTTCAAAATGTATAGTTCACATCCTTCAATCAATACATACCTATTATTAATAGTAATACAAAATAGACTTAATAACAGAAAATAATGCAAGGTTAATTTTTGATTTATTTATACAGTATATTATAAATCTAAGAATTTGTTTAATGTTAAATAAAACATATAAACTGACTCTTCATGTTACTGAAAAGTCTTTTATGCATTTTTGTATAGAAGTAGGGGCTTATCAGGATAGCATCAATAGGTACTGCTATGATTGCATGAATGTTCAAGGTATGCTCAGATAGTCTTTCATCAAGGGTAAATATATATGTTAAATCCTTGTTTGCAACTTGCTTCATATAAGTGAAACATGCTGGTACAAGTGAAGCCTAGTTCAAGGGGGTGAGTGTATTAATGACACAGTGCTCCAGCATGATCATGAACACATAAAACCACTTTGCCTGTAAATCTTTGTTTCTCGACAAAACTGTGTTCTATATGCGTGGCTTTAAAATTTTGTGTCTGTATGACCATCTGAGACTTTAGTCTGTCATGGCATTATATCTTGTAATATAACTCTTAATTGTTAGCATAATGTAATAGCTAGCTGTGAGTGCTAGCTTACTGGCTGTGGTTAGCTGGGCTTTATTTTCTTACACATTCTCAGTAAAATGTTTATCCACATGGCAGGTGACAGTGAAATGGCATACCCTAGCTTACGTTTATTGAGTCCTTGGCTGTCTGCATTGTTTAACTGGTAACTTGTCTTGTTCTGTCATTGAAAATACCAAATGTGTAATTTATTTTCTTGCTAGTTTTGCTGATATAGTACGTTGCTGTTTGACCTCACAAATGGCATATGTGTTTTGTATATGATAATGCACTGCAGATTTAATTCTTTGGTATTACAACACAATATTGCATACTTTACCACCAAATATGTCACTATTTAGCCTGAATTGCTCCTAGAATAAACTACATTAAAGATACTTCATTGTCTGTGATGGTGTGTATTGTCTTTCTTAAATTTAAACAATTTACAGTGTAGTGTATAAATACAGCCCTCATGTATGTTTAAATTATTAGTATGTCACAGATTGTAGTCTATATCAACAGCTGAAATGCACCAAACACAAATTCAATTTAATAAAATAATTAATAAATGTATTTTGTTTAAACTCTGTAAGTTAACTGAACAACCCAGTAATCTTTAATACACCTTAATTTTAAAAAAAGATTTAACTAAAAAGAAATCCAGTCTAGTTGTGTTATGTGTGGAGTTTGACTGTGTTATCCAGGTTTATATAGTGTTCTACAGTTACTCCTTTCTCCTCCCACACTATAATAAGAGTGTCTGTAAGGTTAACTGGTGACTCCGAATTGGTTTTGGATGCGAGTGGGTATATGATTACAGACAATAATGGAAGGGCATTCAATCCATGGTTGGTTTCTACATTGTAGCCTCCACAAAAACATCAACATGCACTCCTGTAATGGAAAAAACAACAACAACAACAACAACATTTATTTATATAGCACATTTTCATACAAAAAATGTAGCTCAAAGTGCTTTACATAATGAAGAATAGAAAATAAAAAGACATAGTAAGAAAATAAAATAAGTCAACATTAATTAATATAGAATAAGAGTAAGGTCCGATGGCCAGGGAGGACAGAAAAAAAAAAAAAAATCTCCAGACAGCTAGAGAAAAAAATAAAATCTTCAGGGATTCCAGACCATGAGACCGCCCAGTCCCCTTAGGGCATTCTACCTCACATAAATGAAACAGTCCTCTTTGTATGTTGGGTTCTCACAGAAGGACTTGATGATGATGGTCATGTAGACTTCTAGCTTTTAGTCCATCAATGTTGGAGCATCATGATGCTTTGAGTAGGTGGTGGTGGCGCAGGCCGCCACCACAAAGAAACCGGAAAAAGAAGGTAGATACATAGAAATCTTTATGAGTACAGTTGTTTAATGGTAAATTCTTACATAGTTCAGTTTTAATTATTTTGCTGGCACAATAAAGAATTTTTAATTACATCAATTCACCCTTTTCTGGATTCAGCTTTTAAGAGCTGTGTTGAGCTACAGTTTCTTGGCAAGATCCAAACTTTTACAAAATGTGACTAGTTAAAAGGTACAATCATATGCATGTTGTAATGGAATAAAGTCAAGGGAGATGATAAAGACTTGGTGAACTAATAGGCATTGAAAGAAAATAACAAAAACAAGTTAAATAGTTGGTAAAAAAGTTTTTCTATGTGACAGTCCCAGTGTAGACTGAAGTCAAGAGATCATTGGAACCCCTTAAGAGGAGGCTAAAGCAGAAGGGACGAGTTCAAGGGACCAAAACCCAGAAGTGATGTCAGATGTCTTCCTGTTATTGATCATCAGTTCTGCCAGAGGGGAAGGAGGAGAAGCATTAAGCTACAGTGCCAGCTCTCAACTTGGAGTGGAATGACTGTTAGACAAGCCCTGAGGTTGTCTCCCAAACACATGTGTGACACTTTGGTCACTCAGAATGTCTGTGGTCACTTAAAGCCAGTTTAATGTCATCAGACCATCAAGTAGCATATCTTTAGACCATTGGGAGGAAACTGCTGTTTCTACAGGATTTCTGTACAAGCACAGGAAGAACATGCAGGTTCTTTACAGAGGGTAAACCAACTAGTAGATAAGCAAGGGTTGACACACTGCTATGCAGCAACACTCCTTTGTTCTCTGTTGTTTTTTGTATATTCTTGAATTATTTTGCTGGCACAGTTAGTACTTCAGCAGCATATGTTCCGATCTTACACCAGACATTTTATTTAAAATATACTAAAACAGTGAAAGATTTTACCCTAAATTGGAAGCAAGTACATTATTAAGCAATATGTGTTAAATGAAATTTTAAACTTTAATAATCAAAATATTTATCAGAGTTTTTAAAGTTAGTATATACATAAGGAACTGAAATATTGTATGTTAATCTCAAAGTTCATACTTAGCTCATTTTTTGTATCCTTATTTTATGATGGTTTAAGAAAACAGGAGTAACTGTTTATCATTACTATGTAAGTCTAAAATCAAAAATAACCTATCGTAATATCAAGAACATTGATCAGTTATCCTTCTCAATGTCTGTTGGTGCTTCCTGTCTCCATGATGTTTCTGGTTTGTCTTGCCCTATACAGATTTTATCTCTATATAATTCCACATTGTCACAAATTTTGGATCATTAGGTACCTATTGAATCCTTGAATATTCCTACTACCCGGTCATCTCCATGGTTTACAGCTGAATTGCGAATCATGAAACAATCTGGTCGCCGCTTGGAAAGGCTCTGGAAGAAGACTGGTCTGGCTGTTCACGCCCTAGCTTACACTGAACACCTGAAGGAATACAGATGTGCCTTATCTGCTGAACGCTCAAAGTACTATTCCACTCTTATTGACTTTAGTACTTGTCACCCTAGATCTCTTTTTAATACAGTTAACAGACTTTGTCAACCTGCTGGTAAAAATCCGTATTTCTCTGTTGAGCACTGTAACCTATTTTTGGACTATTTTCAGTCAAAAATTATGACCCTATATCAAAGTTTCCCTACTAATCATTCTTCATCTCTGTCGACTGATCATACTTCTAAATCTACAGTTTATTTATCTAAATTTAACCCCACTACACCAACTTATATTGCTGAAGTAATATCTAAATTAAATCAATCTACCTGCCACCTAGATCCTACACCTACTTTACTGATTAAGGCTTGCACTGACAAACTTTCTGCCCCCATTTCTCACTTTATCAACTATAGTTTCCGTTCCAAGTGATTTAAAAACTACTGCTGTAACCCCTGTTCTAAAAAAAACCTGGCTCAGATCCATTACAGCTAAAATTTTACTGCCCGATTTCTAATCTTCCATTTATGACCAAGATCTTAGAAAAGGTTGTTGCTGCTCAACTCAATGATTATTTAAATATGCATAACCTGCTTGAGCCTTTTCAATCTGGATTCAGAGTCCCACATAGCACTGAAACTGCTTTACTTAAGGTAGCCAATGACTTACTTATAACTGCAGATTCTGGGATGGCCGCTATTCTAGTTCTTCTTGACTTGAGCGCAGCATTTGATACAGTTAACCATGACATTTTACTGTCCCGACTTTCAGCTATTGGTATCTCTGGTGCCGCTCTTGGTTCACATCATACCTCATTGATCACCAGTATTACATCTTCATTAGGGAATCCAAATCTGCCACTACTTCATTCACACAAGATATCCCTCAAGGGTCAGTTTTCTGTCCAATCTTCTTCAACATCTATATGCTCCCATTAGGAGAGATTATTCGTCGGTATGGTCTGAGCTTCCACTGCTATGTCGATGACACACAACTTTATGTAAGTGTGGATGAAACTGCAACATCTTCACCTGTTGCACTGACTGACTACATTTGGGAAATCAATCACTGGATGACAGATCATTTTTTCAACTCAATCCTGATAAAACAGAAATCTTATTGGTTGGCACCAAATCTGTTCTCTCTACCCTTCGTTGGCTAAAAATTGACATTGAAGGGATCCTGGTTCAACCCTCAGCATCAGTCTATAATTTGGGTGTCATCTTTGATCAGCTTCTTACTTCTCTATCACACATCAGCTCAATAGTACAGAAAGCCTTTTTTCATCTTCGCAACATTGCTCATCTGCATTCTTTCCTCAGTGTGAAAGATACTGAATCACTCATTCATGCTTTCATCACTACCCTTCTGGACTATTACAATGCTTTGTTTTATGGCCTCCCGAATAAATATATCAACAGATTACAAAATGTTCATAATTCTGCTGCTCGTTTACTTACACACACTAAAAAATCTGCTCACATCACTCCTGTCCTCTATAAGTGACATTGATTACCAGTTTCTTCAAGAATCAAATATAAAATTATCCTTCTCACTTTTAAAGCCCTTCATGGTTTAGCCCCTCATTATCTGTCTGAGCTGCTGCTTCCTTACTCTCCTGCCCATGTATTACGATCAACGGACGCTAAGTTACTCACTGTACCTAAAATACAGTTTAATAACTATGGGTGGGAGAGCTTTCAGAGTGATAGCCCCTAAAATTTGGAATTCTCTCCTACTCAGCCTTTAAATGGAAAAATCTATTATTAATTTCAAACATTTGTTAAAAACACATCTCTTTAATGAGTATTATTCTTCTCCATGTATGTAATTTCTACTGTCTTGTATTGAATTGTAAAGTGTCCTTGAGTGTATGAAAGGCGCTACATAAATAAAACTATTATTATTATTATTATTATGTTGGTTACATGATTAAAGATGATGCAAAACAAAAAACTAAATAAATAAATAAAATAAACAGTAATGCATTGTCTTAAGCCTAATACCATCCTTATATGTGTGATTCATGTATACTTTTCTAATCAATTATAAAGGCATTATGTAATTCTCATGCAACAATTTTGTCATCCTCACTTTACAAATAAAATTCATTACAAAAATCTACTGCAAATAAAAATATTCTCTATATACAGTACATAGGCAGCAAACCTTATTCTTATTGGAATAGGGAACGTATCCCCTGGAACATATCACAGGGGGTCTGACAAAAGTCAATAAGTTCTGTATTACCAGCTTTACACCTGGTTTTGAATCAACAATTTTGTCTGTACTAGGCTGACCCACCTTTTAAGGCGACCGACTTTTAAGTTGACCACTTCTTAAGGCAATTCAATAAGTAGATCAATTTGATATTTTATACAAACTCATTAATTTGGTTATATTGCATTTGAGCGGTATTACTTTAATACTCGTATTTTCTGTTATTTTTGTGATGAAATTTAAACTTTTTTTCTATATTGAGGTCGCCCTTTAGAACCCCCCTGATATTTACTACGCGGTGAGGCATTTGTACTCCATCAACATTAATTATTTCCAGAGACATAATTTTGTCTATTTTTCCAGCACAGGACACACAAAAGCAAGGGAACGATGGGAGCACCAGAACTCTGCTCACATCATGTCGCTTCGTACCGCAAGCTGCAAGTAGTAACTCTGTGATAAGCGGAATACCGCTACGCTTTCCATTCACGGGACGAAAGGACAATCCCGACCGCTTTTATATAGTAAGAAAGAAGAAGAAGATATCGCACAGTCTGGAGTAGAAAATCATCTTTTACCTGGAAAAACGAAACTACAAATCCCATCGTGCATTGCAACATGGACGGGGCGTGTGTGAAACTCCGCGCCTGTGTAGCACTCACGGGACGGAAGGACACCCGACCGCTTTTATATAGAAGGATGTTGGCAAAGTTCCACAGTGAATACAATCGCCATTTGAATTGGTTTAATTTTCCAGGCCAAAGAAATGCTGCTATATGTAGCTGAAAATTGAAAAGGACCTAAGGCCTTTGGTGCGTACTCACAAAAATGTTGCTTATACCCATTTCCACACTCACATTGCGATGAATAAAAACTAAACTTGGCGTAAAGCCATGCACAGTTTCACACTAGCTCAATCCCTTGCTTATGCAAGTTCTCCGCTTGGTTTTGCAAACCCAGTGTCAAAGCAGTGCTACTGTTCCTGTGTGGTTTTCCTTTAGTTTTTAGATTCACATCCCTGATGCGGCTTTATCAAATGCACTGAAATTAACCACAAATCGTTTTGTTAGTTTAAGACATCTCATTGTAATCAACCCATAACCATATAATGGTGCACTGAATGGACAAACTATTCTAAATACCATTACTGCTTTAGTGTTGTTATTCCCAGTACACCACTGAGTATTTAACCCACTGTATCTGAGTGTGGAATCACAGCTGTACAGCAGCTGATCGGATTATCGGTATACAGCATCTTGCACATGCTGTCTCAGCCATGCGTGCAATCTATTTGAACTGTTCCCATAAGGCAGATGCTTCAGAGCCTTTCCTGTAGGGACCTCGCAGTTCAGAAACAGTTTCATCCCAAGTGCTCTAAACACACTCAATCAGTCCATCAAGTGCTCCTGGTAAGAACTGTTTGTACTTATAAATACAATCACCTCACTGTAAACCTGCACCACAGTTATAATATTGCACAACCTGAGTCACTTTATAAAGCGCATATTTACATATGATGACAACTGGCTTCTAAGTCAATTTAGATTTCCAAGCACTATTTTCTTGGAGCTTTTGATATCATTTTAAAATGAAATGGAGTAAAACATATTTATTACATTATACAGTGTGGTCTATGGCCAGCTTTTTATCCTGGCCAATAACCCCAGGTCGCCAGGAGAAGCTCTCCCTGCAGCATGGAGGTGCCCCGGATACCAGCAGGGAATCATGGACAATGGAGTTTTCCTCTACAGCCCTGCTGGATAACACAGGGGCCAACAGAGGATGCTGCAGGGAGGCCCAGAGAGTCATATGTGCCCTATAACCCAGAAGTACGTCCTAGGCAAAGCGACAGCGGAAGTGACGTACTTCCGGGATGAAGAAGAGGACATTTTATCTGACCCGGAAGTGATAAGAAGTCACATAGACTGAAGGATTGGAAACACTTCCAGGTTAGTGAATATAAAGGACTATGGGAAATCCCCAGACGGCGAGCTGAGCTGGGTGGAAGGGTGGCAACGTGCCTGGGAGTAGTGGAGGATTATTGAGTATTGTGATTTTATTGTTTAATGAGTATTGTGGAGAGGAGGGTGCTTTGTGCACTGTGTACTAATAAAAAGCCATATATTTGGACTTTTACCTTTTGTCTGGCGTTTGATCTGAGGGTTCAAGAGGACGATAGCGCCCACTATCTGTCACAACAGATAACTTTTAAACATCATTAAAATAATGTATATTGTTAATAATTAAACATGTGAGGACACGGTGGCACAGCACTAACAATGAGCTGGCGCTCCTTTCAGGGATTGTTCCTGCCTCGCACTGTATGCTTGCTGGGATTAGTGTGACCCAGGATGGGTAGATGGATGGAATAATTAAACTTGTACTACAAAGATATTTCAATGTTTCATAGAAGTTTTGAAGAATTGGCGTTCTAAGCTTACAAATGGCTTGCCATCTATTACAGAGCTGATCGTGTAGCAATTGGTTACTTGGAGAAAGAAAAGGAAGGACAGAAATAGGAGTTTAGTACGTTTGAGAGAGACAGTACTGCTGCAGTAAATTATTTCATCGTAGGATGCACACGGCACAGCAAGCAGGAGCAATATCTAGACAGGGCACCAGCTCATCGCTAATACTGTGCCAACATGTCCCCATTTTTAATACATGCTTTAATTCCTATCATAATAAAAAATGATACGAAGTATACATCTTAATATTTAAATTGTTCGGAGAGCTGTAATATCATGAATGTAATGTATTCTGTGTCCTGTCAGCGGAAGAGAAACCCTGTTTAAGAAGCACGCAGTGATTCACACACATAGAGCACATAAAAGAACACATAGAAAGAAGCATTTAACGTGCTACTTTAGTTACGATGGGATCTGAGAAACTAGTAAATTAAACAGTTTTAAGATTAAGTTTATGACGTTCTACTTTGATGACAAAATCAAGTACATGATTAAAGTGGAAATTTCGAGATTAAAGTTGACATTTGGACATTTTTTCAACTGTGTCCCTATTTTGTTTTTCTTTGCCCTGTACCCTAATACGCTTCCATAAGACACTCAGACAGTGGGCTACGACTTGCCTTTTCACTGCAACTTTGATATCTCACCACTTCTTATTTACTGTATTTTGGACACTTTGCAACTTTCTGAACTTGAACTTTCGAGTTTCTCTGCCACTCTGTTACTGTTGTTTATATCACTTCTTAAACCAACAAATAGTATGTTTTTCCTTGCCTCTACTTGGTATTTGCTGAAATTCTTCTATTTTTCCCCATGCTTTTTCTATTGTCTTTCCACAGAATGCTGAGCTTAAGGGCTGCAGTGGTGTGCTGGGGCTCTGTCTGGAGCAGCTTCAGCAACAGACTGCTGTCACTGCCCTGCTCCACTGACAGACTGAGGAGATCGTTCCTCCCCCACACTATGCAACTCTTCAATTCCACCCCTTTACAATTAACAATATACAAAGTTATTGTCTGTTTTACCTGCATTTTTATCACTTACTAATTTAATATTGTTTTTTTATCGGTATGCTGCTGCTGGAGTATGTGAATTTCCCCTTGGGATTAATAAAGTATCTATCTATCTATCTATCTATCTATTTAATTATATTGATTTGCATATTCAAAGAGGCATAATTCTGGGAGGAATTGGGGAGTGGCAACAGGCGCATGCACGTGTGTTGCTTTTTACGCTGACCGGGATTTATGTAGCGGAAGAACGTGGCAGTTGGCGTACACGCAGATTTATGTATCTGGATTTTTTTTTGTGCGTACGTCATGTCTGTATGTTTTGTCTGTACATCATGTTTTAGTGTGAATTCTATGCACAGCGTTATGCATGAGGCCCCTGGTGTGTGTAAGTGTGATTCTTATATTTAACTGATGACCCTTTTGGAAGTCACTGTGTTCCTTTGTATGAGTAAGGTTCAAAATACGATAAAAGTAATCTAAAACAGAGAAGGAAAAAGCAGTCAAAAATGAATTCTGATATCCTCTGATGACCAAAACTCCACTGTAATTATGTTGTTAGACTTAAGCGCAGTGTTTGACATCATTGACCATTCTATTTTACTACACAGGCTGGAAAATGACATTGGACTTACAGGCAATGACCCTGCCTGATTTAGTTCTTATTTATCAAACTGATTCCAATATGTACAGAAATCTGCTGACAGTGCTCCATCATTATACACAAAAGTGAGATATGGTATCCTGCAAGGCTCAGTAGTTGGACCTTTGCTGCTTTCACTTTACATGCTTCTACTGGGATCTATCATTAGAAAACATGATGTTAATTTTCACTCATATGCCATTATACCTTTATTTTAGACCAAATTAAGTTTCTCCGATGTTGTCTTTAATTAGTTGTGTTAGTGTATTAAAGGAGTGGATGGATGAAAACTACTTGTATTTAAACACAGATAAAACAGAGATGTGAATTATTGCAGGGAATGATGATGATTGCAGCAATATATTGTCATTATTGAACTCAGCTGGAATCACCATTAATATTACTGAATCAGCCTGCAGCCTAGGAGTTGTCTTTGACTCTAGTATGTCATTTAGAGCGCATTTTACATAATTGTCCAAAACATGTTTCTTCCATCTTAAAAATGTTGGGAAATTAAGGCATTTTTTAAATATATGGGATACTGAGAAATTAATTCATGCATTTATTTCTAGTAGGTGTGCGGTGTTCACTGGATGTTCAAATTGTTCTTTATTCAGCTTCAAGTTAATTCAAAAATCCTGTTGCAAGAATTATCACAATAACAATTGTATGCCTTGTGTAAATGGAGCTAGAGTGAATTTTGTGCATGGCTGCCTTTCACTCCTTTTCTGAAATGATGAGCAAGAGATTCTTTTCCCACTGTACTCTGTAAAGCAAACTCTGCATGCAGCGAAAATTTACTTCTCCAGCTAGATTCCATGCTCAGAACCATCAACCCCTTCGCTAAATCATACAAACACATACATAAAATCGCTCAGTCCAATCCAACAGCATCTGTACGAATGGTTTTCAAGGAAAACCCTGGGCAGGATTTATGACGATACAATGCCCCGACATGTCACACCGATGTTGCAGCGATTTTTGTAGAAGAAGAAAGGGACATTTGCATCTATCCCAGAGGCAACTCCTGTAAACATATTTCCACGCTCAATATGAATTACCCACCCATGGTTTACCCACTTTTATTTTTTTGCGGAGACATTGGCTGGCACAAACATTTAGAACATGTTCCCGATAAAAGAACTGCCAACCGAATCAGGCTTACTCAATGCCAATTTTACGCATACAGATTATCAATGAGTAATACATTTAGTATTTTGCACTCCAGCGGCAAACTATTCCAACAGTACGTCATAGACACGTAAGTTAAAACAGAGGGCACGCGTCTCAACTATCTCAGATTACATCAACAAGATCTGTGCATGGAACAATACAAATAACTATCAGACGCACTGCAAGCAAAGGCTGAAAATAACAACGTACATGTTAGCAAAATAATCATATTACCGCCCACATTTCCAGGAAGTCCAAGATACATGCAACAAAACTATCAGGATGCCATGGCCATAGTACGTAAATTCGGAAAGCCTGATTTATTTATCACTTTCACATGTAATCCTGCTTGGCCGGAAATTCTACATGCAGTGTCGGATACCCAAAGACTGGAGCACAGACCTGATATTGTAGTACGAGTCTTTTGGATTAAGCTGCAGGAATTACTTAGAGACATTCTACAACATCATCTTTTTGGGGTTGTTATTTCTTTTATTTACATAATTGAATTTCAGAAGAGCGGCCTTCCTCTTGCCCACATGCTGTTTACTCTTCACAATAATACTGAAATAAGAACCAGAAAAAAGAAGAAGAAAGAAGTATTTATTTCTTCTTGATTTCTGAATTCCTTTCTCGCCGTTTTCCGTTCCTATTCTTACACCGCCGTATGCTACGGCGGGTGTCAGCTAGTTAACACTAGAATTCCTGAAGCCTACGAAAAAACTTGTACTCTCAGCCCACCTTAAATCCCTTCGCACCTCTCCATCAGTGTCTTTTGTTTTGTAAATGTGTTGATCAGCACAAGCAGTCTGCTGTCCCATCCCCCGCCTTGATGGAGCTCAGCTCGGGCAAAAAGTTCTCCCAGCTCAAGCCAAGGAATTCTAGTATTAACAGCTGTGTTTGGTGTACTCAGAGATTGGCTTAAAATGTAGAAGGACAAACAATCTGTGATTGCCTTTACTTCATTATTGACTAATCTTGCTCAACTGAAATAATCCTAACCCACCTCTTTTATGTCAGTGGGCAACTGATGTTATATACTCTTTGTAATTGGAAAAAATTCTCTTCAAAATGTTTTAAAAACCTGGCAGGATCTAATCAGTAACATTTTAGAATAAGCATTTAAATTGGGGAAAAGGACCCCCCCCCCCCCCCCTTTTTTTTCTTAAAGTTTTACTATGGCTGTTGGCCTAGTTCTCTTTCTCATGGGTGGGGGTTGATTTGAACTTGGTTTTGTCAAGTTTGATTTGCTTGTATGGAATGTTTCTTGCTTTTAATAAATTAAATAAAATGTTAAAAAACTAAAGAGAATCATTACAAGAAAAAGAAAATACAAACTCATAACTCCAGATCTTAAATCCTTACACTGACTCCCGGTAAAGTTTAGAGCAGATTTCAAAATCCTACTTTTAACATATAAAGCCCTAAATGGCCAAGGTCCATCTTACTTATCTGAACTTATCATTACTTACAAACCAGAGCTCACATTAAGATCTCATAATTCTGGTCTGCTTATGATCCAAAGGATTAATAAAATAACAGTAGGAGGTTGAGTTTCCGGTAGTTACAGGGCCCCAAAACTGTGGAATGGTCTGCCTGCTGAAGAGATGTTCCTTCAGTCTCAGCTTTAAAATTCCAGCTGAAGACTCACTACTTCACTTTAGCATACCCAGACTAGAGCTGCTGACTAACTGCACATACTTCATCTTTGTTGTTAGTCATTAGCACTAAAACATAAGTAATTGTGATAGTTATAATTTGTTACTACCCCTCGCCTATTCCATTTCTCTTCTCAGTATTCACATGTGCCACAGCCCTAATGGTAAGTTGTCTGTTTGCCTAAGGAAAAGTAAAGTCTGACAGAGGAGCACTGAAATTGTTGGCTAGAAGGGTCCTTTCATTATATTGGTTGGCCCACCACTGACTCAGTTGTGGAGTGGCCAGTAGGGGGGAGGCCACTTGATGGCCAAAGTCTCCAGGAGCCTTCACACTATAACATGGCGCGTGGACAAAAGCGGAAATGTGCGTATGCACAAAAAAAAATCCAAATGCATAAATCTGTGCGAACGTCAACTTCCATGTCCTTCCGCTACATAAATCCCGGCCAGTGTGAAAAGTAGCGCACGTGTCTGCTGCCCTACCCCTGAATTACACCTCTTTGAATATGGAAATCAACATAAATAGCCCTTAAGCTCAGCATTCTGTGAAAAGGCAATGGCAAAAGCACGGGGGAAATAGAAGAATTTCAGCGAATACCAAGTGGAGGCAAGGAAAAACGTACTATTTGTTGGTTTAAACAGTGGTATAAACAACAAAAGGAAGTTGATTGAGTGACATAGAGTGTCGTAAAAAATCTCGAGCTCAAGTTCACAAAGTCAGTGCCTGAAATATAAAAGAAATTGTCAGATATAAAAGTCGCCGTGAAAAGGCGAGTCGTAGCCCACCATCTGAGTGTCATATGAAAGCTTATTAGAGTACAGAGAAAAAAAATAGACACACAGTGGGGAAAAAAGCACAAAATGTCAATTTTAATGTTTAATTATTAACAATATAGATTATTTAAATGAAGTTAAAGTTTTATCTGTATAATATAATAAACATATTTTGCTGCATTTCATCTTAAAAATGATATCGTCATCACGTGTAAATACGCGCTTTATAAAGTGGCTCAGGTTGTGCAATATTATAACTATCGCAACTTTACAGTGACGTAATTGTACTTATAAGTACAAAGCGTTCTACAAGGAGCACTTGATGGACCGATTGAGTATGTTTATAGTTCTTGGGATGAAACTGTTTCTGAACCATGAGGAAAGGCTCTGAAGCGTTTGCCATATGAGAGCAGTTCAATAGACTGAGGCTGAGGCAGTGTGTGCTAGATGCTGTATACCGATAATTCTTTTTCCAGTCAGCTGCTGTAGAGCTGTGATTCCTCACTCAGATACAGTGATATAAATACTCTGAGTGATGCAGTGAGAGTAGTATGGAAAAATATGATCCACTGTGGCAACCCCTGACGGGAGCAGCTGAAAGAAGAAGAAGAAGGTGCAGTAAGAGTAACAACGCTAAACAGCTATGGGGTTTAGAATAGTTTGACCATTCTGTGGACCATTATATTGTTACAGGTTAATTATAATCAGATGCATTAAACTAATAAACAGTATGCGGTTAATTTCAGTGTATTTATAAAGCCATGTCAGGGATGTGAATCTAAAAAAGAAAGGGAAACCACACTGGAACAGTAGCACTGCTTTGACATTGGGTGCCACCAGTTTGCAAAACTGAGCGGAGAACTTGCGTACGCCAGGGTTGGAGCTACTGTGTAAATGTGCGTGGCTTTACACCAAGTTTATATTTTATACATCACAATTTGAGCGTGGAAACGTTTGTACGCATAATTTTTGTGCGTATGCACCGTTTATACATGAGGCCCCAGGACTCGGAACAAATCTGAATCGTATTATGTGATATCATCTACACTTTCATTTTGTTTTGCACTTGTAATATTACTATTGTACTATCGTATTGTATTGGTGATTCTTGTGTTCTGTTCTGTGTATTGTATTGTATTTACCCCTCTCTTGATACCCACTGCATGCCCAACCTACCTGGAAAGGGGTCTGTCAATGAATTGCTTTTCCTGAGATTTCTTCCTTTTTTCCCCACGAGAATTTTTTTTGTTAAAAGACAGGGCCTCCTGGTAAAGCCCATTTCAGCACTCCTTGTGTGATTTTCGGCTATACAAAAATAAATAGTATTGTATTGTATTGAAAAATAGTGAGATAAAACTGGTATCTTCAATGCTAAATGAAATAATGGAGAGAGGTTATTTTTTGTTGTTTGCTCATGTTAATTGTAATGTTTTATTTATTTAATTCTATTTTGAACTTGCAAGTGAATAAAAGTTTAAAGTGTTGTGCATTATAAATGGAAGTCCTTCAGTGACTATTGCCTGCTGTTTCCTAGTTTTAACAGCTGTAATTACACTTAACACATAAGAACACACTAATGTAATAAGTTTTATAGAGAAGAAAAGATTGTTCAGTTCACTAAGTTTGTCTAGATAGCTAATAGATTAGCTAGATTGTCTCTATATTCCATTCAGATATTTAAAAAAAACAACTTTTCTGGGCCTTCACTTTAGCTACATGACACAGTAATTAGTGTGAATTACTAATTACACCTTTTGTGTGAAGCGCTGAATTTGCATCCATTGTGACCTCTATGGGGTGACACTGAACCCCAAAACCCAGACACAACCGCACCAATGCAGTTGCAGGTTAAAAAAAAAATACAGTTGTGCTTGAAAGTTTGTGAACCATTTAGAATTTTCTATATTTCTGCATAAATATGACCTAAAACATCATCAGATTTTCACTCAAGTCCTAAAAGTAGATAAAGAGAAACCAGTTAAACAAATGAGACAAAAATATTATACTTGGTCATTTATTTATTGAGGAAAATGATCGAATATTACATATTTGTGAGTGGCAAAAGTATGTGAACCTTTAGGATTAGCAGTTTAGTTTGAAGGTGAAATTAGAGTCGGGTGTTTTCAATCATGAATGATAATCAGGTGTGAGTGGGCACCCTGTGTTATTTAAAGAACAGGGATCTATCAAAGTCTGCTCTTCACAACACATGTTTGTGGAAGTGTATCATGGCACAAACAAAGGAGATTTCTGAGGACCTCAGAAAAAGAGTTGTTGATGCTCATCAAGCTGGAAAAGGTTACAAAACCATCTCTAAAGAGTTTGGACTCCACCAATCCACAGTCAGACAGATTGTGTACAAATGGAGGAAATTCAAGTCCAATGTTACCCTCCCCAGGAGTGGTTGACCAACAAAGATCACTCCAAGAGCAAAGCGTGTAATAGTCGGTGAGGTCACAAAGGACCCCAGGGTAACTTCTAAGCAACTGAAGGCCTCTCTCACTTTGGCTAATGTTCATGTTCATGAGTCCACCATCAAGAGAACACTGAACAACAATGGTGTACATGGCAGGGTTGCAAGGAGAAAGCCACTGCTCTCCAAAAAAAACACTGCTGCTCGTCTGCAGTTTGCTAAAGATCACGTGGACAAACCAGAAGGCTATTGGAAGAATGTTTTGTGGACGGATGAGACCAAAATAGAACGTTTTGGTTTAAATGAAAAGCGTTATGTTTGGAGAAAGGAAAACACTGCATTCCAGCATAAGAACCTTATCCCATCTGTGAAACATGGTGGTGGTAGTATCATGGTTTGGGCCTGTTTTGCTGCATCTGGGCCAGGACGGCTTGCCTTCATTGATGGAACAATGAATTCTGAATTATATCAGAGAATTCTAAAGGAAAATGTCAGGACATCTGTCCATGAACTGAATGTCAAGAGAAGGTGGGTCATGCAGCAAGACAATGACCCTAAGCACACAAGTCGTCCTACCAAAGAATGGTTAAAGAAGAATAAAGTTAATGTTTTGGAATGGCCAAGTCCAAGTCCTGACCTTAATCCAATCGAAATGTTGTGGAAGGACCTGAAGCAAACAGTCAATGAGAGGAAACCCACCAGCATCCCAGAGCTGAAGCTGTTCTACACGGAGGAATGGGCTAAAATTCCTCCAAGCCGGTGTGCAGGGATGATCAAAAGTTACCGGAAACGTTTAGTTGCAGTTATTGCTGCAAAAGGGGGTCACACCAGATACTGAAAGCAAAGGTTCACATACTTTTGCCACTCACAAATATGTAATATTAGATCATTATTCTTTAAGTGGCTCAAAGGTGTTTAAGAATTGTTTTTTACTTATTTTGTACATAAATGTAACAGTATTTATATTTGGTTCTAATATTCAAATTGTTCCTCCATTTCTCTCTTAAACTTTTTGATCTCTAGCTGATGTTTGTATCGGTTACTTAATTTGATTTAGGATCTTTTTAAAACTTTTCCCTAGAGTTATTTTTTAGTGTTATGTGTTTATAAACCACCATATCTACAGATGCCTTTCTGTAACATATTGTTCAGTTAAGAGCCAATACTGTAACTTTTTTGAATCCACAGCCATTAGAATTTATAATGCCATTTTAATAGGCATATTGGCATAGTTTATGTATTTCTTTATCAAAACTGTTTCTATCTATCTACCACACTTGAGACTGTTGAATAAAAAGAGGTAGGACAACACTTCAAGGCAAGTATGTGTACCTCTAATCAGAAGTTGCAAACATAACCTCTGAAGATGTTTATGGTGCCAATAGTCGAGCCATAAACTTTTTGTGGGATCACAAGATAGCACATGAGCTCAGTGTTTTCCCTAAATTTAGCAGAAACAAAATAAGAGGGACTGACATTAACACTTTGTAATATTTTGTTAAGATCCAAATGTAATAATAGGTTTATAATTATTCTCTTAACCAAATAAAGGATGGAACTGGTCAATAATGTGAGAATTTAGTATATCTGTTTTTTGGTGGGAATTATGTATTAATTTGATGACGGCTAAAGTGTTTCTTTAGATAACTTGATTTATAGCTGATAATGTTTATGTTGTTTTCATGGTCATGTGATACCCCTTGCCATTAGCCTTGAGCCCTGGGCACCATGTAGATCACGTAAAAGTTAAATACTGTATATTGACTTCTTTATTCACAGTGTTTCATTCAACAGTAAAAAAGAAAAAAATATTTACAAAAAGAAAAACACAAAGCTTGTTCTTATCTTCTACCAGACATATAAAAAAGAGAGAGGAAGAAAAAACTGTGTTAAAAATGCTGCAAGCTTTCCACACACCCAATAATCCCACATAATCTGCTGTAAGACCTGGCACTTTACTACTGTTCTCACTGCCCTGCAGGACACACTTTCTCCTCAACACCAGCTGGTCAGCAAAAAATAAGTTGCTCTTCTCACCTACAGTCTTTCAACCTCTTTCAGGATTTGTTCTTCCAATCCCCTACTTCTTCCAATTGTGATTCTGCCAATGGGGAAAAGTGGTGGCACAGGCTGCACCCTTGTTCTCCAAACTGGAACTCTGCACCCTGGGCCCTTTGCTCATAAATAGCACTCCTGTCGGCACACTAAAAAAAAACAAAGAAAACTTTCTTTTCCCTGCAGCTGCCCGCATCTTCCTACCATGCAAGGTGAACATGGGTCACGTGGTAGATCCCCTAACTTCACAGGTAACGAGTGAACACACCTGAGCAGCTGCACACATCGTCTGTCTACTGGCTCCCTTCAAAAAAAAATGTATTAAGTTCCCTTTTTTTTCTACCCGTGAAAATTGTAACATGACCCTTCACAGGTCAACACTTATTGTTGTTTGTGAGTCATTGCAATAAATGAACTCTTAATATTACAGTGTTGTGATTTTTTTAACCATCTTCCCAGACTTCACTGACTCAGCACAACTCGTTGCAGCATCCACACTACATGCACTTTATGGCTGTCTGTTAAAATGCTGTATTTAGAGGGTGAAATAAGAGAGATTAACTTACAAGACTTGCCATTTTAAACAAAAATGGTACATATTTAGAATGTGTTGTTTTTTGCTATTACTATCAGCAGTGGGTGCCAGAATGGATTCATTTCCTCTTTACATGGCTCTTTTAGATGGCTTGTCAATGCCGCACAATGTGGAGTTCTGCTTGTAACTTTGCATGCTTGCCGTTTTTATAGACACCCATGCCACTGATAATGGATTCTCAGCTCATACTGTGCATGACTCATCTCTGGCTGATGCAACTCATCAACAGACTGGAAACAGCGGGATGATCTTCATTTTACTGCTATTTTGCAGTTGGTAAAAAAAAAAGCTCATCAGCAGAGGTCTCGAATGTTTCTTTTATAAGTAGTGCAGTTGGCTTTTGACTGATGTGCTGTCAGAAGGCTTGACATGGATGATCAGAGCTACACTGACATGCAATGCAACAAAATAGTCCAACATGGCACTTCTGTGCCATGATCTGTTAATTACAAGTGAGCAGGCAAACTTCCTTGGCTGGAATTGCAGATGTACTAGTCTCTGGGCTGTTTCCCACTCAATTGACACTGCAAATAATGTTCGAGGTTCAGAATTCATCAGCTGTTCTGTAACACCTGACCTGCCTTGTCCTTTGCCTTCACACTTTGTAGTGGTGCTACATGAATGGAGAAGTCTTAATGTGTTTTGTGCTGAGCCACGTTTCTCATAGCATTGTCCTATGTATGTTGTCCCCTGGATTAAAAGGGAAAAAAGAACACTGCAGGACCGTGACCCCCTCAAGGTGATTTTCCTGTCCCCCCATCAAGTCCATCCAGGTTATTTCCTATTTAAATGAGAGGAGGGAAATAGGAAAAAATGAGGTGAAAAGGAGAAGGAAGAAGTTTGTGCCACACACTATTCTATCCCTGACCATCTCATCTTCGTTTGCATAAGCTCAGTCCTTCACCAGCAATTTTAACTCCGTTACAAAGTGATGAAAAGTCTCATGTATACCCTGCGTGCTCTCATTAAACTTGAATCTCGTGAATATTGTATTTGTCTTAGGCATGACAAATGCCACCGGCAGCATGTTCATGAACCTAATTTAAAGTTAAGCTTCACACCTTGTCTTCCCATTCATTTGCATAAGCACAGTCCTTCACCATCAATTTTAACTCCGTTACAGTAATTTTAACTCCATTACAAAGTGAGCAAAAGTGTTGGTTATACCCTGAGTCTTCTCATTAAACTTGCATCTCGCGAATATCGTATTCCTCGTAGGCATGACAAATGCCAGCTGCAGCCTGTCTATGAACTTAATTTAAACTTAAGGTTTACACCATGCTTTGTTTCTGCAGTAGCTGCACTTATTAATATGCTTGTATGTGTCACTCGCTTCATATTCTTTTGCTGCCTTCTCAATTGTGTAATGCGTTTCTTGTTCAGCCCTCCTTGGAGCTCTCACTTGTTCTCTGCGTACTGCGTTCACAGTCAGTTCACGTGAGCCGCTCGGAGTACATGCATCGAAGGTTCTCAGCTGTGCTTGTGCTATGTCGTGCAATCTTGCGATGTTCATGGCTTTATTTAATGTTAGCTAAGACCCAGCACTTAAAAGTTTCTCTCGCACTTTCGCTGAGTTTGTGCCAAACACCAGTCTATCCCTGACCATCTCATCCTCGTTTGCATAAGCACAGTCCTTCACCCACAAATATTTAGCGGCAGCAGCCTTATATGGGCAGACACTCAGTTACGTGGGAGGCGTGACGATGAGGGATGCAACTCTGCCTCACACGGTGACCGAGCTGCAAGCTATGGCCGTATATATGTATGAAAGCAGGTTCCAGTTATGACCGTTACGCATAGAATTTCTAAATGAAACCTGTCTAACTTTTGTAAGTAAGCTGTAAGGAATGAGCCTGCCAAATTTCAGCCTTCTACCTACACGGGAAGTTGGAGAATTAATGATGAGTCAGTCAGTGAGTCAGTCAGTCAGTCAGTGAGGGCTTTGCCTTTTATTAGTATAGATTCTGCCATTCACTTGTGGGGTTGTGGGTGTTAGGGGAGGGGAGAGGTCAGATATTTATACTGTTTGGCATTTTGTTTCACTTCTTTTTCATTAATATATTGTCACAGACAACCGGGGTCCTTGTCTGGCCGGGACACCTCTTCACTGAGAGGACCGGGAGAGCAAGCATGGGCAGAACAGTAGCTCCCCCTGGACACTAGATGGCAGTCCCCATGGGTTGTCTGTTGTGGTAGTGCTTGTTGGGACTGTGGGAAATAGGGAAGGCGTTGCCCAAAGACAAAAAAAAGAAAATAAAACTTTTGTGTTTATTAGTGAGTCTCCTGCATCTGTCTGTGTCGGGTTAAGCACTGGTATAGCGCCATCTACTGTCACAATATATATTCACTTTATTAACTTACTTACTGTTTACCTTTTTTGCCTATTTGATCGCTGATTGGGGAAGTAATTGGAAGAAGTATGGTTTGTCTAAGTCTAACACCCCTCAGGTTCCCAGGCCACAGGTCTTGGCAGTGTAGTTGTTGGTCCAGACGACTCAACTGGCCCTTATAACTTTTACCACTGGCCCTGCATAACACGGCTAACCTGACAACTCACTCTACCACACTTTACTGTAGCCCCATGAGCCAGAAGCTCTGCTGGTGCCCATTCACCTACAAAAGTGGACATTAGCAAATGGACAAGTGTTGGTGGAGCTGCAGAGGTATCAGTCTCTCAGTTGTCTGCCCCGTGTGCTGATGCTGCAAACAGCACACCAAAACCTGAATCTCTGACTGGAGACTCTCCAGTATCTCCTCAGAAGGGATATGCAAGTCCAATGAGGTATCTACAGCATTCAACATTTGCTAAAATTGGATGGTAGGTCTTATTTTCATCCCTCTTCTGACACCCATAAAAGACTAGTGTTGAATGACAGAATTGAAGTTTTTTCTCATCACATGACTCGCTATCCTTAAAAAGACTGGTCACCGTTGCTGCACTAAAGTTCTGTTTGCAATTTTGCAGGCTTGCCATTTTTATACCACTGTTGATGGAATGCCAGCTCATACTGTGGGTGACTCATCCCTGACTGATGCAACTTATAAGCACTCTTAAAAAATATACAATTAGCAGTTCCTCCGCATAGCACCATCTGACTTTTCCATCTTTTCAGAAATTCACTATTATGTTAAAGCTGTAATGTGAGTTTCATACAACATTTCCAAAACAACATTAGTTCAAAATTAGAGCATTGATAGTTGCCTAGTAACCAACTAACTAGCCCTTATACATATACCTGGATGCCCCTTTTAATGTATAAATAGTACAAATTAGGAAGCTGAAAGTACACTATTATCCATTTTGTGCAACAACATTCAATATTCATCAATGAATAGTATGAAACAATTTCTAAAGTGGTTGGACTCCATGAGCGATAATTTAGAATTGTAGCTGAATTTTACTATTAATTACTTTTTATTTTATAAGCTAGAAAAACATTTGAGGGTTAATAATAATCCAATATGCTTTGGTTCATAGTTTTTGCCAGTTACATTCTTCTTAAAATACTGTAAATTGTTTCCAAGCCTTGTTAACACTCCCTGATTAGTTATTGTTCTCAGGCCAGAATATATGTATAATTCCCTAATTTGCTTTATGTATTACTTTATTGCACTCCTGAGTAAGATGCACAGGACATGCATAATTGATTCAAATGACAAATATCGAGTGTGACTGTTCCTCTTGTCAAGGCAGCTTTATAGTTGCCAGCAGCTTTTTTATGTACAGTAATGACTGTTTTGCAAGCTATGGTAAATACAGTATAATTATGTAGTTTTTGGTTGGATGCCTGAACAAATCTGAGGAAATGCTGATATCTCTTTATTATGTTGAACTAATTATTAATTATTTTCTGTTTCTCCAGTCATTTGTCTACCATGTATTCCTCGCAGAAAATATGGTGTAACATGAGGCCTGTGAAGACTTTATTTAATAAGCAAAAAAAAAAAAAGGTATTGTGATCTTTTGTTCAGAAGAAAACAATGCAAATTCAGCAAATCACTTTTTTTTAAAAGTTCCTGTTGTTGAAGAACAGAAAAATGACCAAATCAAGACAGTGTTAAAGAGTAATAAAAATGAAAATGAGCTATGTTTTCTGTTGATTATCCATTTATTTTTATTACTGAATTTTTCCAATACAGCATTAAAATAAACCAGAGCCTATACCAATATCTGACTTGAGACAAAACCTGTTTTTGAAAGAGACACCACTCACATAAACACACACACATACACACACATACACACACATTCACAAACAGTGCCGGTGCTAAGGCAACTAGGCCAAGATTATTAGTGCACCAATTGACTGTTCGGTAGCTAACCCATGCTTCTGGGTTTTCCCCTCCTTATGATTTGCGCCCCAGGCAAACCATTTGCCTTAATGGTGGCACACACACACACACACACATATAAAAAATTTAGAGCAGCTACTAATTGTCGCCAGAACTGTCAGAAGGGAAGGACTACACAGAGAATAGTCAACAAGGGTAGCAGATTCTTCTTTTTTTAATTCATGTTAGTTCAAATCCCATGGTATTACATTGGTTTAATACCTTCTTCCAGCATTGTGGGGCACTTGACTTTAACTGCTTTGTGCAGCAGTTTGCACAGAAGGTACATTAACAGAGACAGTTTAGGGTGGGGAAACGGGTAGTGTACAAATGCAAAGATAACTAAAAATAGCAGGCAATTTCTCTGTGCCCTAAAACAGAAGATAAGGTGGATGTTAATGTTCACATTGTAGAAGAGTGAAAATCTGAATATAATACATTAAAATCATTGTAGTTTGCTCCTATTTTTGAGAGGTGGAAAGTTGCCATATCAGAATTACATATGTTCCATCTCACATCACAGATGCCAGTTTTTGCATTAATATTTAGTTACTGAAAAAGTCACACATTGAGCCAAATTCAGTATATTATACACCTGGAAGCATTCCAGAATTTTCCTCAATCTGAGAGCAAGAAGGTTACTACTGTGTCATTGGTCAAACTGAAAGCCATGCATTGGACAATTTTTTGAGGTCATGCAGAAACCTTGTACATATATGTGTTTAACTTGGTAAATTGTATTTTTTCTGTTGGTTATTATTATAAATACATGCCATTGTTATTTTCTATGTATATTCTGTTCAAGATAGTGTATAGCAGGCTAGTCTTGTCAGGTAAAGACTTCTTTATGAAAGTAAATTGAATTGAGCTGACTTATTTCATGAATTTCCTAGCTGATTTATAACAAAAAATTGATTCTTTTGGAAAAGGTAGTGTCATAATTGCAAGAGAGTATGGGACTGGATGGAATATCATTCTAGATATTTAAATTCCCTCATTCTTTTATACTTAGCAACATTAAGGCCACCTTCTCCAGAAAACCAGAAAATTAATTCACACTGCCTACAATTATGCCTTAAAAGTCACAGATAGAGAGATAGAGAGACAGAAATATAAAAACAGAAGAAAATGCTTACTTGATTTATTTTGAATTTCAAACCTTTCAGTAAACTGGAAGGCCATCTGGTTTCTCAACTCCTATAAACCTAGTTATTTTATGAAACAAATGTGTTAATGCTATGCTATGCTAACAACAAGCCATGGATTACAACTGACAACAAGGGCCTTTTGAACCACAAGAAAAGGGCTTTTAAAGGCGGTGATCAGCATGAGCTCAAGCGCATGCAGAAGGAACTCCGAGTCCAGCTCAGGGTGGCGAAGGAGCAGTACAGGAGAAAGCTGGAGCAGAAGTTGTAGAATAACAGCATGAAGGAAGTGTGGGATGGGATGAAGATCATCACTGGCTGCAGCTCGAAGCGGGGTGCCACCATCGACAGAAACGTGGAGAGAGCAAACCAAATGAAAAACTTCTTTAACAGGTTTGACCACCCTAACCCACTCTTACCTCGGAGTACTGCATCCTCCAACCATCCTTCTGCTGATACCAGCATAGGAGAGACATCCCCACCCACAATTACAGCAGCACAGGTGAGCAGTATCGCCACGACTGCTGAAGGCCTGTGCGCAGGAACTGGGGAGTCCTCTACAGCACATCTTCAACCTGAGCCTGGAACAGGGGAGAGTCCAGAGGCTTTGGAAAACATCTTGTATCACCCCAGTCCCAAAGGCATCACATTCTAGTGAGCTGAATGACTTCCGGCCTGTTGCTCTGACATCACATGTGATGAAGACCATGGAGCGGCTGCTGCTTCACCACCTGAGACCACAGGTCTGCCACGCCCTCGACCCTCTGCAGTTCGCATACCAGGAGAAGGTGGGATCCCTCTCCCACTTGGAAAGAGGCAATGGTGCTGTAAGAATTATGTTTTTGGACTTCTCTAGCGCCTTCAACACCATCCAACCACTGCTCCTTAGAGACAAGCTGACAGAGATGGAAGTAGATTCACACCTGGTGGCATGGATCGTGAACTATCTTACAGATAGACCTCAGTATGTGTGTCTCGGGAACTGCAGGTCTGACATTGTGGTCAGTAACACAGGAGCGCTGCAGGGGACTGTACTTTCTCCGGTCCTGTTTAGCCTATATACATCAGAGTTCCAATACGATTCGGAGTCGTGCCACATGCAAAAGTTCGCTGACGATACTGCTATTGTGGGCTGCATCAGGAGTGGGCAGGAGGAGGAATATAGGAAGCTAATCAAAGACTTTGTTAAATGGTGCGACTCAAACCACTTATATCTGAACACCAGCAAGACCAAGGAACTGGTGGTGGATTTTAGGAGGCCCAGGCCCCTCATGGATCCTGTGATCATCAGAGGAGACTGTGTGCAGAGGGTACAGACCTATAAATACCTGGGAGTGCAGCTGGATGACAAATTGGACTGGACTGCCAATACTGATGCTCTGTGTAAGAAAGGTCAGAGCCGACTATACTTCCTTAGGTTGGGGTCCTTCAACATCTGCAATAAGATGCTGCAGATGTTCTACCAGACGGTTGTGGTGAGTGCCCTCTTCTATGCGGTGGTGTGCTAGAGAGGCAGCATAAAGAAGAAGGATGTCTCATGCCTGGACAAACTTGTGGGGAAGGCAGGCTCTATTGTAGGAATGAAGCTGGACAGTTTAACATCTGTAGCAGAGCGACGGGCGCTAAGCAAACTCCTGTCAATCATGGAGAATTCACTGCATCCACTGAACAGTGTCATCTCCAGGCAGAGGAGTAGCTTCAGTGACAGACTGCTGTCACTGTCCTGATCCACTGACAGACTGAGGTGATCGTTCCTCCCCCACACTATGCGACTCTTCAATTCCACCCGGGGGAGTAAATGCTAACTTTTTTCATTTTTATTACTATTTAATTTAATATTGTTTCTTTGTATCAGTATACTGCTGCTGGATTATGTGAATTTCCCCTTGGGATTAATAAAGTATCTATCTATCTATCTATCTATCTATCTATCTATCTATCTATCTAT
>JANRMT010062806.1:15603338-15619556 GCA_026402145.1 Polypterus bichir lapradei | reverse complement strand
TATCTATCTATCTATCTATCTATCTATCTATCTATCTATCTATCTATCTATCTATCTTATCTATCTATCTATCTGTCTAATGCTACTTGAACAGGCTGTTTTTCATATCTTATAATCATTCAGGCATCATGGTATTTGTCTTGTTTTATACAGTCTTAGTGTGAAATAAGGAAAAAATAATCACAGTTATGTTTAGCACTCAAAAATATCATTAGTTTGTATAGCCTGGTGGTTCTGAGTAAACATCATTGCTCCAGGAAGACTTGCCTGGGTTCCACCTTGGTGTTTGAGACCTCATAACTCCAGGAAACTCTTTCAGGATTTCATCCTGGTGAATGTTTTTTGTGTTCTTCCTATATCCACATAGACACATTGATTGGCAAACTCTAAACTGTGCATGAGTAATGATACAGGACCATTAGCACTTGCACTGGTAGAGTCAAGAATAGTTTCTACCAACAAATTATAAGTTCTCTGGGCAGTCAATCAAAAAAAAAAAAATATTGTAACACAACAGTGTATATATTGTATAGTGTGTGTGTGAATGTATATATATAGTATATATACTGTATATGTGTGTGTATGTGTGTACACAAGGGTGGGCAAAAGTAGGTTGACAGTTGTGAGTATGTGAAACACAGAGTTTAATCATAACCTGCATGTTTTTTCCATACAAACATCTGTCAACCTACTTTTGCCCACTCCTGTACATAAATTCTTTCCACATTCAATATATACTATATATACATTCTGTATAACACATTCTTTCCACACATGTATGTGACAAAAAAGTTTTAAATATTATAATATAGTGTCACACACATATGTAAAAAGAATATGTTAAGGGCTGTGTTATGTGTTATGGCACTAATCTCTCTTCCTTTTCCAGTCTGAGATTGGAGGAGGACCACTCTGAAGAGCAATGACACACCTTTAGGTAACCCCAGGAGTCCCCATCTCTTCTGGTCCTGGCTCTATATAACCAGTATGATGACTGAAAAAGGGTGTTCATTTTGGAACCACGACTGCTGCAGCCACACTAGATTGCAAAAGCAAAAACTCCCTTAATAATACATTTTATTTATTTGTAGGCGCCTTTCTAAACACTCAAGGACACCGAACAATAGACAAATCACAGATTATAAACAAAAGTAAAATACAAAAGCTAAAATCAGACAGAGCAATTGTAATCAAAGAGAAAAAGCAGTCTTAAACAAATGAGTTTTAAGTTTAGATTTGAAAAGTGAAAATGATTCAATATTTCTAATCTTAGGTGGTAGTGAGTTCCAAAGGTGGGGAGCAGAGCAACTGAATGCTCTGCTCCCAGTAGTGGTAAGACGGACGAAGGGGACAGTCAAGTGGATGGAGGAAGAGGATCTAAGGGTACGGGAGGTAATGGCAACATGGAGGAGGTCAGACAGATATGGAGGGACAAGGTTGTGGATAGCCTTAAAAGTTAGAAGGAGAATTTTAAATTGAATTTGGAACTGAACTGGAAGCCAATGAAGCTGCTGCAATACGGGAGTGTAATGGTGAATAGAGGGGTTTCTAGTAATGATGTGGGCAGCTGAATTCTGGACCAGTTGAACCTTATAAAGAGATTTGTGAGAAAGAGCAAAGAAAAGGGAATTTTAATAATCCAGATGAGAAGTGACAAGGCTATTAACAAGGATAGCAGTGGTGTGGGGAGTGAGGGAGGGGCAAATACGATTAATGTTACGCAAGTGGAAATATGCAGACCTAGAGATGTTATTGATGTGGGACTGAAAGGATAAAGTACTGTCTAGGATGACACCCAGACTCTTAACCTGTGGGGAAGGGGAAACAGAGGAATTATCAATAACAAATGAAAAGTGATCAGTTTTGGATAATGTTGATTTTGTACCAATGAAGAGAACCTCAGTTTTGTCACTATTTAATTTAAGAAAATTTGAAGAAAACCAGGATTTGATTTCTGCTATGAAATCAGTTAAGTGAGGAGGGTAGAAAGGAAGCAGTAGGTTTGCTTGTGAGATAGAGCTGGGTGTCATCAGCATAAAAGTGGAAGCTAATGTTATATTTATGAAAGATATTGCCAAGGGGAAGGAGGTAAAAATGAAAAGGAGGGGCCCTAGTACAGAGCCCTGGGGCACACCTGAAGTAACAGCGGTGGGTTGGGATGTGAAAGTTTTAAGATGAACAAACTGAGTGCAGCCATGGTACTTCTGTTATTACAGCCGTGTGACAATATGTTTCAGTGCTCCATTGCTTGTTACTGCTTACTGCAGCAAAAATGGGTCAACATTCTTGCCCTCTTCCTGACCTGAGAAGCACATGTTGCCAAAAGACCTGGCTTCACAAGTGAGGAGAGCTTCCTGAAAAGATATGGAATGCCTTGTCAGAGGTTTTATAAAAGCTATTGGTCACCCATCAGAATGAGCAGCTGCTCAAAGAAAAAAGAAAGCCCCAGCCAAGTCTGAACCCAGTCAATGCCTCTAAGGCATTAAGGCTCTAAAGCACTCTCTAAGAGTGCTCACCACTCCATTTACACTGTTAGTGCAAGGAGGTGAATACATTCTTCCAAATTGCCCCAATGAAGATGAGAAGATTGACTTTTCGATTAATGTAAGGGAGAAGGTACTGCGCAGTGAAGTGTCACTCACTAACGCTCTATCTGTCTCTTTTACAGATGTGGTGATGAATGGGTCCAAAAACTGCTCTCGTCAACTCTGAGAGTAACATTATCATTGTTCATTCCCCAACAACATTATGGTATGCTAAAAACTAGTCTTACCTGCATTTCAGGAACCCCAGAAGCCTTATCCCTTATGGTCCTTGTCTGTCCCCATATAACCAGCACAATGACCAGAAAAGTACATTAATTTTGGACCCATGACTGCTAAAGTCACACTAGCCTACAGAAGCAAGAACCATGTTAAAGTCCAACAAGAAGCCTGAAAGTTCCACTAACAATTTTGTTTTTTTTTCTTTATTGTGCATCATTAGCATATAATTTTACAGGCAGAATTATTGATATAACCAATCAAAGTACTAGACTAATTTGCACTGTGATGTGGCTCAAAATAAAAACAACTTACTACGAGTTGTTAACTGATTCATTTTTCACTGTTTATTCAATTGTTTCTATTACAGAAAACGGTTCAATAAACTAAATGAAATAATTTAATATGCATAGGTAACTGATTATTAAAACTGTTTTATAATAGAAATTAATCCATCCATTATCCAACCGACTATATCCTAACTACAGGGTCACGTGGGTCTGCTGGAGCCAATCCCAGCCAACACAGGGTGCAAGGCAGGAAACAAACCCCAGGCAGGGCGCCAGCCCACCTAATAAAAATTAATTACCAAATTACTTAAGCTTTATAGAAAAATATGCTTCAAGGAAATACAATAAATGGCGATTAATACACAGTTCATTTTGATTAAAAATTTTTATTGTGCAATTGAGTTAATCAATATATACTGTCAAGGCAAAATGCAAAAATAAATTATACCACTCACTAAATGCAAAAATATCACATGTGAGGATACAGCTTTGTTGAAATAAAAACAAAGCAGAAATTAATTTACATAAATGACAAAACAACAACATCTGCCAATCAATTAATTGTAGAACCACTAACAGGCTATAGAAAAAGAGTCAGACAAGCCAGACATTGTCAGAGTCCCGGAGACCTCGGCCAACACACCACCTCCCCACCACTGGCCATTCTACAGCTGAGTCAGTGCTGGCCGACCAATCTGATGAAAAGACCCTTCAACCTCTTGATTCCAGTGCTCATGAGATGACTTTTCCATAGGCAGGCAAACAAATTGACAGTAAAGTCGTAGCACCAAGTGCCACATGAGGATACTGAGAATAGAAACAGGACAGGGAAGGCTTAGTAACAGTTTATAAATATCATATTTTTTATATTTCAGTACTAATTACTTACAATAGAGATGCAGTATGCAAAGCTCTTCAACAGCTCTACTCCGGGTAGCTAAACTGAAGTAGTGAGTCTTTAGCCTGGATTTAAAAACTGAGACTAAAAGGGCAGACCATTCTACAGCTTCAGTGTCCTGCAGCTAAAAGCTCATCCTCCCACCATAATTTTGTTAATCCTTGAAATCATAAGCAGGCCGGTATCTTGAGACCCTAATGTGCTCTCTGTAGACAATTGTGCTGGAATCTGTTTTAATATTTAAAATGAATGTCTTAAAAGATGTAAATTCAAATGCATTTTCAGAAGCAGTTTGCATATTGTTAAAATGTAGTATTTTAAGGGCATCTCCTCAAACAGTATCTCTAGATTTATGGAGGAATGTGCATCAGTTTGGTGATGCCTCAGCTACGAGAATAGTGTCAAATTTAATAGGCCATGTTTCAGTGAGAAGTCTCTGATTAGATCTTTTGCTTAATATAAGATCATTTACCAAAACAGATATATTTCTAATAGAGCAAACGTTTAATAAGCAGCATTTAAAACTGCAAAGATGTTTCTGAAGTGGTGATATATTTTTTGTTTTAATTTTCATTAAGTTACAGGTACCCCTGGTGGAGGATCAGATTTTATCTCTTAGCCTAATAATTCTCCTTATTTTTTGTTATTAGGTAATTGAAAGTTTGTATCAAAACTAAACTTATAAGATGTCCCATAACAGGGATTCTGGTTAACAGCTAAAGGATAGTAACAGGTGGGATAGACAACAGCATGTGATTTAAAATCACAAGACTGCAGGCTGGATGGTGCTCTGTCAGTCAGCTAGGCAGTTTTGCTGCCATATTTTGGGATAAACAAAAAAATCCCATCCAGTTAGGAAGACGCACTCAGGCCTTTCCCAAAAATCTTCCCAATTATTCACAAAGGCTCTAACTAGCAGTGAAGGGAATGCAACCTGCTATACATCACATACTCCCCATATAACCTTGGTAAGAGGCCAGGCACAATTAAATTCTGACGTTTTCTTTTTGCTTTGGTGCATAAAGATATAAAGTTCCCCTTTAATACCTCAGATTGCCACAAATAATATTTTTAGTGCCAACATGTAGCAATAAGTTATATACTTCATCATATTTAGCCTGTATATCAGATACCTTCACCACTGGAAGGCATTTAATGTTAATTGCTGGATTAGCATAGTTTTAAATTCTAACATTCCACACCATGGAGTCACTAATTATGGGCACTTTATTGTTCTCAAGCTCCACAGGCAGAGAGCTGAGAATCTGTACTGGGTCTGAATTGATAACATAGGCACTAAGGGACTAAATTTTGATTTCTTAGACCCCCATATCACTGTCACCCACTTGCCCAGAGACTGAATTGGTGCAGCTGATTTTGGCCATGCACTGACTACAGTGTGACCTAGGGAGCCTGAAGCCAAATCAGAAATAGCCAACTAGCCTAAACAAACCACATCAATCCAAATTTTGGTTTGCCTAATCAAGTTCCTAATGTGGTCCTCCAAAGTGCATTTTTTCCCGATACACTCTAAATTAACTAAGCGTTTTTGGCAGGTGGAGTTGTCTGTATTGTCAACAAGAAAAGCTGAACTGTACATGCTGTGGAAACACAACAAATAACCAGGGGATCATTTTATTGATTCACTTCAGCTGCTTGCTGTTGAGCTTACTTGTAACTTGCTGCTACATATATTCTTTGCTGTGAAAATGATTGCAGCTGAACCCATATTAAAATGTTATTTGGTAATGTTACAAAGGTGATTTAAAGTTTATTTATTTAAAGCTAACTTCTAAAAATCTTAACACTCCATTATAAGTATGTCTAATATTAGTACTGTTTAAGTAAACATTAGATTTGAGTCAATGTGTACCAAAAAAAGAAACAAACATTTATAATTAATTTTATTCACTCAAAAGTAACATCCTATTCTCTTCTTATCATATTCTGAAAAATAGCATCTCCATCAGCAGACAAAAATTCAATCATAGCTTGGCTCCTTCTGTTAATTTGGGGTGTTTTTTTTCTTTTTTTTTTCCTCTGTTTTAACTTCAAAAGTTGTTTAACACTGTTCTTTTATTGGTATTGCAAACTTAATGATTATGTGCCGGTGAACAACAATGTTGTCTTTTTCGAAAATTAAAAAAATATATGTATTTGGTTTATCTTAGATTTATTGTTGGTGCACACATTAAAATGAAGTGCATGTATGGCCAAGTACATTATGCCACCACTGTCCGGCTGATGAAGTTTTGCTTTGTAGACTGCCAGATATAACAATAATATGTAATGATAAGCAAAACATCTGAGTTTGCTTTTGAATAAGAAACATTTAGAGTGCAAGTTTGCAATAGCAAAACTTATTCAAAAAAGTTATTTGAGTTTATGAGTTTTCTAAGATTTTTTTTTGGGTTGAGTGTAGAAAGAAAGAAAGGAAGATCCAGGGTTTGTTAGCACTGCTTGCGTTGGTTTTGGCAACACATTTCTCAGAAAAGGATCCAAAAAAATAAGCAGGGGAAAAAGTGTCTTTTGTAAATGCAACAAATTCTAAGATAAGGAAAAAAAGATGTACTCTAAGGAAGTGATTCTCAACCACTTAGTCACAATACAGTTTTGGGTAACAGGTTTCTCCCAGTGGGTGAGTGGGTGTCTTTGGGTTGGAAACACATATGGAGGAAATAAACCATTTCAGGTACTGAGTTGCTATGACACATCCCACCAAAGTCCACCAAAGTAGTTGACAGCAATGTGCAATATTTTTTACCCATTTCTAACTGTACCTGTCTTATTAGGGTGACCCCCATCTCACCAATCTTCTACTTCCACTTGATTCAGGAAAGGGGAAACCAGTCTTCAAATGTGATCTGTGAGTCATCAAGGACCTTAAAAAAGGTAAAAATGGGTTTGAAGGGATTAAGAGCTGAGAAACACTGCTCTGAGATAAATACTGTAATCCAGCGAGACACAAGAATTAAAAAAAAAAACAGAAGTTGCTACCTTTGATGACATGCTGCTTTTATTGATGCTCTTATTTATAACTCTATGGGTGCTAATGACATAAATTGGAGCAGCAAACTGGTTGATGGGAATTGTAGTCCCCAAATCAGCTTTTTCACAAGTTTGTAGATTGGGGTGTGGGATAGTGGGTGGATAATATATATTACATACCTTTCTTACTGGGTCAATTGCAAGAAAATGACTATGCTCACAGATACACTATCTGGCAAGTACTTGAGTTTAACTGAACTTTGCCCCCTTCACTTTACTTCTGCAGATGGCCTTCATTTGCGTAAACCAGCATACCCCATTGCTCAGTATAATCGCGGTCAGCAATATGATAAAACAGGGGTTGCAGTGTGTTAGATGGTTACCATTTTCACTTTGACCAGCATGGTACAAGTTAAGTCGTATCTCATTGAGCCTGTGAAGGCACGACGTACAATATAACTGATATCTCAGTATACAGCCACTATAGATGCAGCCAGCTTGCTGGTGAGCTTTGCTGCCACTCCCTAATCATCTACTATAGTGCTTTCATCTAATGGATAGCCATTTTTTTTAAATTAGATACAGCAACTTGCAGAAAGGTATTATAAATGGACAGTCTGTAGTTATGGTACCATGAAAAAGGTATAAAGCTGATTTGTTTTGATGTTTTGATGATAATGACAGTGATCAAGATGGTGACAATCAATTGGATCATGTGGGACTTGTAGGGTCTGGCACTGGTCCGAAGGCTTTTTATCATCACAAGGTGTTTAACTCATCACAACTGTCAGGACAATACTAGACGGATATTTAGTTGCCCACCAAGCGCAAACAGTCACCTACCAAATGTGTTGTGTTCAACAAGTGTCGATAGTGCAGAGAAACACATTATATTTACGATACATATTCTTCTAAGTTTGTAGTTTGTAAAATGCCATGTTCCCAAGACTTTCATTCAAATGGAAAATTTTAGTGATGTTGCTGGTCAAAATAAAGTAATTAACAATTTCTTTACATCTTTGACAGAGTTAGTTTTGACTGTTGCTTTCTAATATGTTTCTTTACACTTATTATTTATCATAAATACTTAGGCCTATACTGCAGCATTCTGGTAATAAATGGTCCAGCAGTCAATATGTTTATTAGAAGCTAACTGAAGCACATGATTTAATTTTATTGCTTGTTAGTACTCTATTAGATATAGATATTAGAAAAACTGTTGATTTTGTTTTTTCTGAGAGCACCATTCAAATGTTTTTGTAGGACTAAAATAATCATTATTTCTCATACTTTCACTTTTTTCTTCTCAAATAATGTATTGAAACACATATTGTATGATACACACATGAGTGTTAAAAGGATCATTTGCTGGTACATTTTTTATCTTGTTATTGTTTGCCATCTAGCTAAGGAAATAAGAAACAATTAGAAGCAAGTGAAATATGTCCCATTAGAACCAGTAATTATTTACTAATTAAGAAAATGGCTGGAATGAAAACATGCAGCCACCGTGGCTCTCCAGAATCTGAATTTAACACTCCTATAGCTAGATTAGGCTGTATATAGTGTGTGTGGCATGTTTTACTTATTTACTGTATTTTTGTCACCTGTTCTGAGGAGCCACACAAACATTTCATTACACTATGTATGGATACATGACAATAAACATGACCTGTGTGGAGTATGTTCTCATCTTTTCTCCATTGATACTAGGATAGGAGTAGATCCAGCATGACATGAGATTGTTTTGCAATAAATCTGTTCAGAAAATTAATGAGTGATGTACATAATTAAAGAGATTATCTCTATTATGCTAAAATTGAAGAAAAAGATATCTGTTTACAGCACAGAAATAGTTTCCAAACATCCCCTTTCTTCCTTCTGGAAAAAATAAAGAAAAATTCCTGACAATTTTTTTTTTAATGAGACATCAGTTGAGATACTCCCCTTTGTATGTCTGCCTTTTTATCTTAAATTCCTCTTAATGAGTACTCTTTTAGCATGATCTTCAGATGGCTGGCAACAAAAGCTAGACATCAGCTAAAACACTACAAGTAAGAATCTTGCTTGCAATTCAAGTGACCACATATAGCATGCAATCTTAAAATGTCAGATAGCTTTTGTAGATATGGAATGGTTCACGCTTGAATATGTTTGTGGAAAGTGGATATGATTTTATGTTAATAAATCATTTGGTTTGACGTCATTTCCATTTTGACATTTTCCTTAATTAATAGGTGCTGGTATGCCTTATTTTAATATTTTTGGAAGTGAACAGGAGGACAAGTTAAACTGACAGGTGGAGATTTGAACCTGCTTAATCCCACTGTGTGGTGATGTTGACACATAATTATTATAAGAGTTGCTCTGCCTACATTTCTCATACCACACTCCTATAACACTCCTTTAAACATCTCCAACACAGTTGTGCAAATGGATTTTGGTTTCAAGATGATTACATTTTTGCAAAGTTACATTTACATTGCCTACTGAGATTATTTAATAGTTTCAGTTTTTGGATCACTTGCTTAGTTGGAGAGCAAAAGAGATTTAGTGATGTTCTGTTTTGTATTAAGACATGTCATTGCTAAGCCTACAGCTTTATGAGATAAAAACAGAAGTCTGTAACTCATTACAATCTTCAAATCAATGCATTAAGGTTCAGCAAAGCACACGGATTGAAAAAGAAATGACTAAGAAGTAACTGGCACAAGTAGTGTTTAACTTCCCTTTGACTGGGCATCACACTGGAACTGTCACTAGTGACTTATGAGGTATTTGTTAAAGGTAAAAGGCATTACAGTATATATACAGTACTTCTTATTACACCATCATTTGTTTAACACATTAAATTTGAATCTTTTTGCAAAAGAAATATTCTTTAATATTTACATGTTGCCTCAAATGTAACTAAATCTTTGTAGTAAAATTCTCAAGATTTGTTTAGAAGTTAATTTGAGTATATATGCAAACTAATTAATTGTTTCACTCTTTTATGCCAGGGATGAAACCTTGCCTCAAGTTTCTTTTCTTTTCCGCATATTTTATCTTTTTGTTATCTTTCAAATACTATTTTATAAATTTTGTTATTGAATATATTTTTGTTTTGTTTTTGTGAATATTATTTTGTTATTAACAAAATATCAATTGTGGCTGTATCAGGAATGACAGAAGACCTCAGGATGATTTGGGGTGCCAACTGGGTCATCCTTTTTAATACCAATACAAAAATAAAAATAATGGCAGTCTTGACATAGCCTTGCCCCAACTTTGGGCTAAAGAAAATAATAAACAGAAATGTTTTTCAGAGGTTTTACTCAATTGTTGGAAGGTCTGTTTAATTGTACTTCCTTGTTGTGAGTGACACCTCCTTCTGGAAGTCCTGTGGATTTGATCTCATGGGATCTGAAGGGGCTTTAACTGACTTTAACTTTTCAATTGGCCTTGCGGTGGGCTGGTGCCCAGCCCGGGGTTTGTTCCTATCTTGCGCCCTGTGTTGGCTGGGATTGGCTCCAGCAGACCCCCGTGACCCTGTGTTAGGATATAATGGGTTGGGTAATGGATGGATGGATGGATTCAATTGACAAAGTAAGAAGTTAAGCACTAGACTGAAAATATGGTTTGTAACAATACGTAAGTGCCACTATAAGGAATCATCCAACACTCCAGCAGATTAACTAATATCAATGGAATAAACCTTTTACTCAGAAGCCAAACTAGAGCACACAAACAACCAGAACATAAATACATTAAACATTTTGAACACCAAAGAGGATTCTATAGAAATAGAATAAAAATGAATCAATCAAATGTTCTACTAATTGAATGCTATATTCTATAATAAGAACACACTAAACAACAGAAAAGAACATCATCAAGTCATTCAAAACATGTATGTGCAGTATAAACAGTACAAACCCCACTGGGATAACTCACCATTTAGAACTCCTTCACTGTGTTTTCAGCATATGTTGTTCAAGATTGACTGTGTCCAAATCAACTATATTGTTACAAACCTGGCACTTATGATTTAATTTGACTCTGCTTGGCGTCTTCTTCATGGTTAATACTAACACAAGCTCAACAATTCCTCTGTACTCTTTACATGTGACAATAATGATCCTATCTCTCTGTATAAAGTGATAAGACATCCATTCATCTGGCAACCTTGCCTTTGCCTGGCAGGTAATGTCTACCAGTATCAACAAAAAAGGTGGAAATGTCTGATGAACTATGGCAAGTGGCTGGTGTAAAACAGCAAACCATGCAGCATATGTCGGTTGAACAGAGGCTCATAAACACACAACACGATTGAAACAGACAGATTTACTATTCAACCATTCCCAATAAATGGGAGTTTCACTATGCTACTAAACCTGCAAAGGAATAAAACTACAGCATACAGTATATCTGCATAAAAATTTAAACATAAATCATGGTGACTTACTGATTTTCTATTATACACACCACATTGCCTTGCACTTGACTTTACTCTGCATTTCTAAAGAAGTGTAAAAGAATATTAAAATTAATGAAAAATCTGTAATGGTTGTATTAACTAGAGTGCAAATGCTAAAGAGCAATAATGTGAGTTAGCAGAATTACATGGTCTTTGGGTGTTACAAAGCAATAACTATGTGCTTTAAATGAAGTAAGTCGCAGGTGAAGTGGTGAACATTCACAAATTCTATATAGTTAGACATAACAGTAAGTTAAACTTTGGTACTAGACACTATTACTAGTGTCTATTACTAGTTTGCAGTTACTGAATGCTATTGTGAGATGGTGATCGTAGATATCACCTAGTCAAATGAAAGCACATTATCAGAAAAAAGCTGAAGAAAAATTAAAACTATAAGCAATGTCCTAGTGTGACTGTTCTTCTTCTTTTTAAACATTTTATTGAATTTATTAAAATCAAATAACATTCCATACAAGCAAGTCAATCTTTACAAAACTAGGTTCGAAACAAATCAACCCCCACCCATGAGAAAGAGAGGTAGGCCAACAGAGTAAAACTTTAATAGTAGGAAAAATAAGTACCGGTAAATAAATACAAAAAAAAAGGAACAGAATCTGCTTCATCAATTTAAATGCTTATTCTAAAATGTTACTGATTAGATCCTGACAGGTTTTAAAAAAATGTTTTGTATAGATCCTCTAAGTGGGAATTTGATTTTTTTCAATTTCAGATAATATATAACATCAGTTACTCACTGACTTAAAAGAGGTGAGTTAGGATTCCTCTACTTGAGCAAGATTAGTCTACGAGCCAATAGTGAAGTAAAGGCAATTACAGTTTGTTCGTACTTCTGCACTTTAAGCCCTTCTGGAAGTACACCAAACACAGCTGTTAATGGATTAGCAGAGATTTGACACCAAGGCTGTCTGAAAGGCATTTAAAGATGCTAGTCCAAATGAATTTAAACTCTTTTCACAGACCCTGTGGAGTGTTCCCAACATTTGGGGTAGGCAAATAATTTTTCAATGATGTAGATGTAGCAGGTGAACCAAAATCCTACTGAGGTTGAGGTAGGCTACCTTCATCTTGTCTGCTGTCAGTTGCCACCACTGATACTGACTGAAGGTGACATCTGTTATGGCGCAGTACCGAGCCATTACCTGTTTGCACCAAATATGAGCGTGGCTCATCCATTGGGCTACATGTGGTATGTGTGATACCCCAATCTAAACAAAACTGAGCAAATTCCATGGAACTAAATTGAGTACCATTGTCTGTAAAAAGTTCCGGTGGAATTCCCCAACTTGCAAACATGGTCTTAAGTCTAGCAATGATGTGCTGACTTGTAGTTGACTGTAGCTGTGCTATTTTTATATCTCTTGAATAATAATCCACCACCACTAGGTAATCCTTTCCAGAGAGCTCACACAGGTCTGCCCCTATCTTATACCAGGGTCCTGGTGGTAAAGGTAGGTATAAGTGGCTCTTTCCTCTGAGTAGGCTTATGTTCTTTGAAAAAGTTACAGCTTGACACCTTTCTGCAAATCTCTACTCCAATCCCTGGCCACCATACAGACATTTTAGCCCTTTGTCTGCACTTTGTTAACCCAAGGTGTCCTTTATGTAAATGATCTAAAATTTGTTCTCTAAGAGCAACTGGAATGACAATCCTGTCCTCATACAAAAATAAGCCCTCAGCTTCAGTTAAAGATGCCTTTACCGCAAGAAACCTTTGCAGCTCATAAGGCACATGACAAGGCCAACCATTACTGAGAAACTTTTTTACCTTACATAATTCAGAGTCTTTCTCTGTATCTTCCTTAATTATTTTTAGCTTTGGTTCCAATACTGGCCTGAACTTGATCACCAACTCAACATAGGTCTGTACCTCTGCCTCTGTATTGGGGTATTCCTTATCAAACACTGGATTACGTGACAATGTGTCAGCCACCACAAGTAACTTGCCTGGAACATGTTCAGCTCTTACATTAAATCTCATCAAACGCATCAGGAGACATTGACATCTCAGGGGTGTTTTATCAAGATCACATGTGTTGAATAATGGGACTAAGGGTTTATGATCTGTTTGCAGAATGAACTCTCTTAACCCATGGAGGTAACGGGCAAACCTCTCACATGCCCATACCACCGCAAGACACTCCTTTTCGATTTGTGAGTATCGCTGCTCTGCCTTTGTCAATGTTCTAGAGCAAAAGGCCACAGGCTCTGCTCTGTCTCCATGTATCAGCAGCAATGCAGCTCCTAAGCTGTAGCTGCTAGCATCAGCCGACACAAATGTGGGCCTCTGCACATCATAATAGGTTAATACTGGTATGGATGATAACATTTCTTTGACCCGTTCAAATGCTTGCTGTTGTGGTGCATCCTACACCCACACTGCGTCTTTCTTCAGAAACTCCGTTAGGGAATGAATCTCTGTTGAAAGACGTGGCACGAACTACCCAGATAGTTTACCATGCCTAGAAGTTGCCTAAGCTGTGAAATGTCTTTTGGGTTTGGCATATCAATGATTGCTTTTATGTTGTTAGGATCAGGCTTCACCCCCTCTTTGCTAATAACGTGCCCAAAGAATCGCAGTTCACTTTTACTGAACTGACATTTGTTACTGTTAAGCTTCAGTCCATACTCCTGTATTGTTCTCAAGGCTGCATCTAGATTTTTATCATGTTTTGCTTGGTCTTTACCATATACTAAAATATCATCCATAACAACCTCTGTACCTGTGTGATCTCGCAACAGTTTGCTCATTTCTCATTGAAATATCTCAGGTGCTGAGGAGTTTCCAAATGGTAAATGCCTGAAACAAAACATTCCTTTGGCATTTATAAATGTAGTTAACATTGCACTCTTGGGGTCCAAAGGGATTTGCCAAAAACCAGAGGATGCGTCAAAGTGGAAAAGACACTAGCTTCTGTAAGTCTCGGTGCTATATCCTCTAGCGATGGCAAGATAAACTTCTCCCTCTTAACAGCTTTGTTTAGGTGCTTGAGATCTACACAAATTCTTATCTTGCCATTCTTTTCCATTACTGGAACCATGGAAGTACACCATTCAGTGGGTTCAGTTACTTCACATATTATCCCAATTGACTGCATACGTTTCAATTCCTCTGCCACCTTTTGCATCAAAGGGAATGGCTCTCTGCGTGGTGTGGCTAAGCTGTATGGCTGTGCATTGGGCTTTAGTTCTATCTTAACTAGCTTACAGTTTAAAATACCTGTTTCCCCAAAAACACATGCACTGACTTGGTCAGCTCTAATAACCAACCCCATACTGCATGCTGCATTTCTACTTAAAAGGTTGTTAGCATATTGTCCATCCACTACAAAAATACAGAGCTTGTACTTGGCTCCTTTTCTCTCAGTTTCTGCAAAAAACTTTTCAACTATTTTAACTGCCACACCTGGACTCTTGGGGATTACTGATGTTTTAACTAAAGGAGGGTGGTTTGGGAGAGCCACATAGAGAGCCAGTGGCTCTCAGAATCAGGTTCCTCCACACTCCCCAAGAAAAACGTATCATTATCGCTGTCCACGTCTTTTATCACAACTGCTCTAACTGTCTTACTTTTACAAACAACAGCAAAGTGTCCCATTTTATTACACTTACGACAGTTCTTATTATAATCTGTACAGACTCTCGGGCCATGCAGTCTGTTGCGCCTTGAACATTGTGTTTTTTCTGTTGGCATTTGCTCTTCCTGTGCCTTATTGCCGTACTGTCTTTTTCTTCCAGGATGCAGTTTTCCTCCTCCAAGCTGCACCATTAGCCCCCAAGTGTCCACATCTGTGATCGTGGCGTTCTGCTTTGTAAGAAGCTCTGACTGGCGTGTAATTTGCACTGCTCGACCCAAGGTTAAATCGCTTTCCATCTGCAGTTTCCATGAGACTTCTCGGTCCGCAATTCCTATCACGACTCTGTCTCTAATTTGCTGCTCTTTCACACCGCCAGACTCGCAATATTTAGCAAGCTCTCCTCTGGCTTTTGCGAATGCTGATGAAAACATGCTTTTTCATAAATCACATTTCTACATGGAATAAAATGTTCATTGAATTTTCCTACCACGTCTTCAAAATTATTGGCATTCGTCCACACTTCGAAAGTGAACGAGCCAAATATTGTCTCAGCTTCTTTTCCCATAGCATAAATTAAGGCAATTACTTGCACTTCACCTTCTTCTTTGTTGAGTTTTGTGGCAATTCTGAAACAAGAGAAATGCTGAATTGGTGCATTAAACTTTGACATTTTTTTTTTCAGTCTTCAAGGAGTCTTTTATTGCTGTCTTTACTTCAAGACCACTTCTGACACCTTGTCATGCCACCTCGGTCTTACTTGATTAAAGAAAGTCAAGACTCAAAAGGGTTACTAAATGCAATGCACAGTTTTTATTACTCAATCCAACTACTCAACAAAATCACCCATCACTCCCACAGTCCCCGTATGTCCTGTCCGAAAGCATCAATGGAACTGTAGTGCTTATTATCTAACTAGCAAAATACCCGCGCTTCGCAGCGACAAAGTACTGCATTAAAATTTTTATTAAGAAGAAAATTAAACCTTTTTAAACTGAGGGAAAATATGCCAATAATTATTTGTTAAGGATCTCTTTGTATACCACATTGTGAGTTCGGCCCCCCGAATCGAAGCACTCTTAAGCATGCAACTTACAGTTGGCCATGTGAACAGTAATCATGTTTCAAATCTCACACCTTGGATTGCTGCTGTCATAATCGGTTTGAGTTTCATGGTTTGTTTCAATTACGACAGTATTTGCAGGACTTGTGTTGAAGTGACATT
>JANRMT010062806.1:15587783-15598338 GCA_026402145.1 Polypterus bichir lapradei | reverse complement strand
TGTGGTTTATCTATTTGAGCGTAGCAGTGTAATTCAGTTTTTGTTCAGCACTCTTTGGAACTGTTACTTTTTGTCTGCGCATTGCGTCAGTTCACGTGAGCCGCTGAATATGGTTTTATATGTCAGTCGCTCGCTTCTAATTGTTTCGCTGCCTTCTTAATTATATAATGCATGTTTTCTAAAGCGCGTTTTGTAGCTCTTCCTGGCTTTCTACGTAATGCGTGATTACGTGAGAGGCGTGATGATGTCATACGAAACTCCGCCCCTCCAGCTGAACTCCATTACAGTAAATGGAGAAACACAACTTCCAGTTATGACCATTACGCGTAGAATTTCGAAATGAAACTTGCCCAACTTTTGTAAGGAAGCTGTAAGGAATGAGCCTGCCAAATTTCAGCCTTCTACCTACACGGGAAGTTGGAGAATTAGTGATGAGTCAGTCAGTCAGTCAGTCAGTCAGTCAGTGAGGGCTTTGCCGTTTATTAGTATAGATATATACATCTCACCACACACTCCTTTTCTGAAATATTTTTGTGAGAGATCCTCTTCCCACTGTACTGTGGGATGTTTAAAAGGGAGGGATTTTAAAATGTTTTATATATTACACAAATGCTGTCTGAGTCCTCAAGACTGATCAATATTTTTTCTGGAGTAGAGGTAATTGGGAGGTAAGGTAAATCGGGGAGGTTTTGTTTAGGAAAGTTTCTAATTTGGAGGTAGTGAAAGAAATGTGTTACTGGAAAGTTAAACTTGGAGTGTAATTGTACAGATCTCTAAGTGATTTAATCCTGAATGTTTTCCAGACACTAAAAACTGCATACGTTTGAGAAGGTGGAAAAAGGTGATTATCGTGCAGGGGTTCCACAGATAAAAGCTTCTCTGTCTTGAACTGCAAACTACATTGGTTCCATATTCTGAGTGAATGAAGCACAATTGGGTTGTTTGTATATTGGCGATGACTTGTATTTATTGGGGTAAATGGCCTGTGTATGTTCATCTTATTGCCCAGGTTTTTATAGCTTCTATATTTGCCACCAAGTAATAAAATTAAAAGTTAGGTAGAGCCATATAACCTTCGGCCTTAGGTCTTTGCAAGGTCACTCTTTGGATATGTGAATGTTTTGAATTCCAAATAAATGAGGTTATGATTGAATCTAAGTTCTTAAAAATTATTTATTGATGTATATTTTGAAATAGAAACAGAAGCTTAGGAAGGATATTCATCTTGACTGTGTTAATTCTTCCACCTAAAGTGAGATGAAGGTTTGACCAACTATGCAATCTTGCTTAATTTTTTCCATGCAGACAGCAAAATTTTGCTGATATAGAGCTTTATGTTTACTTGAGATGTTTACCCCTAGGTATTTAAACTGATCTGTGATGATAAAAGGGAAGGTGTCCAATCTAATACTGTGTGCTTGAGAGTTCACTGGAAAGAGCACACTTTTATTCAAATTAATTCTGAGACTGTTAGGACTGCAGGCACACTTTGTGGTTCTGATTTATATAGTATCATATCATCTGCATGTAGTGAAATTTTCTGTTCAGGTCCTTCACTGATAATCCCCTTTATCTCATAAGCATTTTGACAGTGAACTGTCAGAGGCTCAATGGCGATTGTAAAAAGCAGTGGTGACAAGGGGCATCCTTGTCTAGTACCACTTTCTAGTTTGAAGTAGTCTGAAATAATGTTAATACAAACTGAAGCTTTTGTACTAGTATATTGTAGTTTGATCCATGCACAAATATTCAGGCCAAACCCAAATTTCTCCAATGTAGTGAAAAGGTAGTTCCATTCAACTATATCAAATGCTTTTTCTGCATCCAATGGTAATATCTCTGGGGTGTTTGATTTAGTTGGTGAGAATATTACATTAAACAGGCGTTGAGGATTGGAAGCTAAGTGCACCTTTAATAAATCCAGTTTGGTCTTGTTATATTACCGAAGGAAGCACTTTCACAATCCTTCTAACTAGGATTTTGAAGAGTATCTTAAAATCATTATTCAGAAGTGAGATTGGTCTTTATGATGCACATTGTAATATGTCCTTATTTTGCTTAGGAAAGGTGGTAATTAATGCTTGGTGAAAAGTTTGAGGTAGAATTTTATTGTCTCTAGCTTCTGTAAATGTGGCTAATAAAAGGGGAGCTAGCTTAATTGAGATTTTTTTTATAAAATTCAGCAGAGGAGCCAACAGGGCCTGCTGCTTTCTCATTCTGGAGTTAGTTTTTAGCATCTAGTAATTCTGATAGTGCCAGATGTTTATCCAATTCCTCTACACTGGGAGTTTCAATTCCTCTGCCACCTTTTGCATACTACCTCTAGTTGTAGTATCTGTAATGTATCCAAAAACGCATTAGGTTGTGTCTTGTCTTCTTTAAACTAAGTAGAATATAAAGACGTACAGTAGTCACTAAATGTGTGCATTATATTTTTATGGTCAATGATTTTGTCTACGTCTGTGTTGGTAACTGCTGGGATTGCATTTCGAACTTCCTGCTTGTGGATTTGTTGAGCTAAGATCTTATTAGCTTTGTCTCTCTATTCATAGTAATGATGTCTTGATTTAAAAATTAGTTGTTTTGTACCTTTAGTTGTCAAGAGGTTGAGTTCTGTATGCAGAGCCTGTCTTTTCCTATGTCTCATTTGTACACCTGGCATGTTCTTAATCGATTCTGATTATTTCATTCATTAGCTCTGATACCTTCTTGGTTTCCAATTTATTTTTGTAAAAAAGATATGAAATTATCTGTCCTCTTAAGAAAGCCTTCAGAGTTTCCCAGGGTATTCCTGCAGAGACCTCTGTGGATGTATTAGTCTATGAAAAATCAATTTGCTTGGATAGAAATTCTGTACTGTTCTCATCTGCTAATTAAAGTGGGTTAAGATGCCAGCTACGACATGAGTATGTGGGGCATAGTGATTTTAGCTCCATGATCAAAGGGGCATGGTCAGAGATAACAATAGCGTCATACTTATAAGATTTAATCGTACGAAAAAATTGTTATCTATAAAGAAATAATCAATTCTTGAGTATCAGTGATGCACTGGTGAGTAAAAGGAATATGCTTTTGAGTTTGGGTTTAGAAATCTCCAGGGGTCTGATAAGTTGTGATCAGTTAAAAACTGTATAATTGTTTTGTTAGTGTTAGACATCATCGCCCCAGTGGCAGGATACCTATCTAGGTTTGAATTTAAATCACAATTAAAGTTCCCAGTCATTATAATTTTATTTATGTTCACATTGGGAATTGATGCAAATATGTTTTGGATGAAGTCTGTATCATCCACATTGGGTGCATAGATATTTATCATAATCATTTTACAGTTAAATAAATTATCCATGATGATCACATATCTCCCTTCAGGATCAGATACTACATCTGATACTACAAATTAGATTTTTCTATGTATAAAAATTCCCACACCTCTAGTTTTCTGTGTAAAGCTGGAATGGAATGTTTGGCCAGTCCAGTCACTGTGCAGCTGAAACTGATCCTTGCTTAATAAGTGGGTCTCCTGTAAAAATACTATTTTAGCGTTTAGACCTATTCAGTGATGGAATACTTTCTCTTTAATTTGTGTTTGAGACCTTTAACGTTCCAGCTCATAAAGTTAACTGTTTGGTCATGGAGACATTGCTTCTGAACGTTTGTTGTCATTTTGTAGTCTTAATTTAAGGTAAGACAGCTTTTTCCTTATTTATTAATTTTTCCAGGAGTTATTGACATAAAGCCTATTGTTACTTTGGGACTTATAATTATAAGGATTAAAAGGATAGATTTCTCTCCCCCAATATCCCCACACCCCCCCATTTTGCCTCCCCATGTGATGCTAGACCACACTTCACAAAGTCCCAGTCCTCTGGCATACCTAGAGATGGAGCACGTCCAAAACAAAACAAGGCCCCCAGCAGTGGTGTATAAGGATTAAATTAGATATATCTATTGACAATACAGTCCAAATAATATAATCATAAAATATAATCTTAAACAGTCTTGAGAGAGTAAACCCAAGGAATGATGTTAAACAGTAGACCAGGATATGCATAGCAAGACCCAATACAATAAACCAAGGGTATGATATTAAACAGTCTTCTAAATAAAATAAATTACACATATACATATACGCATATAATTGTAATTAAAATACAAATAAAAAGTGGCTGAGAAGGAAATAGAATATATAATTATTTTACCAATATCATTGCAAGCAGATCAAACAGCAGGTAAGATTTTTTTTGCAATGCCAGGACCAGATGCAATTCATGATCGTACTTCAATGAAGTGTCGGGATCAGTTTTCTTAGCTCTTTTTATGCTTTCTCTGTAGAAGTAAAACTTTTGAGCTTGCCTTGATTGTCTACTTTCAGTTTGTCAGGATACAAGAGGCTGCATCTGACTTCAGCTTTCCGCAAGTGCTGTTTAATGTTGTAAAATGCGGCATGTTTAACAGCTGTTGAGGGTGAGAAATCAGTGAAAATATGAATGTGGTTATTTTCAAATATACTCTCTTGTTTCTGTCTGAAAATTAACATTATATGTAATTTCAATTGTCATTTTTCAAAACACATGATGAGAGTCCTAGATTTTGAGGTATTCACTCCATGTATGCGGTAAGCTGCTGCTATCTCGGTATTTGATTTGATGTCCCGTCCAATTATTTCCGAGGATAGTTCAGCTAAGAATTTCACTGGGTTTGGATTTTCATGATTCTCAGTGATACCTTTGATTCTAATATCATGACTTCTGCATCCATTTTCCAGTGCAGCTAGTCTGTATCCGAGTACTTTGCTTTTGGAATTTGCAGCCATTGCTTTTCCGTCACTGGTAGATAGCAGTTGTTTAGCTATTTCAATACGAGTCATGAACGTTTGCTTAACATCTTCCAAGTTTATTCTCAAACTTAGACATGTTTTTCTGTATTTTTCCCTCAATATTTTCTATCATACCTTTCAAGGTTGCCTCAAAGTGATTACTTAAGCATTTTTCCTCATCTTTAATATTCTGAAACAACTTCTCATTTGTCTTATGTATGTCCTTTATTTCTTTCCTTATATCATTTATATCCTTCTTTATATTATTCTTGAGCCCTTTTATGCTAGAGAGAGCGGTGATCATTACCTTCAGCTCAGGCAGATCATTTCGATCTTCTCCATGCTCGTGGGTGAAGTGGCAAGCCCAGTTGGAGTCAATGTTGCCGGCTTGTGAAGGAAGTTGACGCGGAAGGTAAGGCCATTTTTAATTTCAGTAAATCTTCTAGACTCGACAAGTTCTACTGGCCCAACTCGCTTGCACATTTGCTCCCACTGTCCCTCTCAACTGAAGATGATGCAGCAGCTTCAGGAAATCTGTTCTTTCGCCTATCTGTTCCAGGTCAATCTCTGGCAGGCCATACCTTGACCTTGAACTTGATGCCTGTCTAGGCTTGGAAGAAGCTTTAGCTGTCTTTTCCATTTTTTTCTGAGCCTTTTTTCTGCCACTCATGTTTATATATGCTTGCATATACTGTAATTAAACCCCATCGGGTTGAGAAAATACAAGATACCACGGAATGATAAAAAATGAGAAAAATGAACACTGCTGCTAACGGCGTTCTGCTTCAGATGTCCATGCTCAGTGAAGACCAGGAGTTATCTTTTTCATTTCTCATTAGCATAGTCATTTATTAAACAGGGTTTTCCTTATATTATTTTTCTTGATTTTCCAAAGGCTTTTGATAAGATACTGTGAAGAGGGGTGCTGAATACACCCCTAGAAGATGCGGTCACTTCTCCGAAACCCCTCTTAAACGCTGATACAATAGGACCAAATACAGTTTTTTTTTACCTCCTCTTTGCTCCATTAGCTGTTGGCTTGTTGCTGCTGTTGAGTTGCATGATCTGCTTCTTGCACAGTTCTTTGTACATTTAAAAACCTGTACAGCACCTGTCCTGTCTCATTACCTTGTCTCTCTTCTCCTCCAGACATCCTCTGCTCCTGTTGGGGATTCGTCCCACTCCTGAGGCGTGCCCCTTTGAAGAGTAAGATGATTTTCTATTCTTTTAATTGAGAGACGAAACTATCCCCTCTTTCTACACATGGAACTTGTTTTACTTCTAAAAGAGACATATGTCTGTTTGAAGTGTTTGAATAAAGTTCCTGTCTCTATAATCTCCTGTGTGTTTCTATGCAATTCTGTGACCCAAGTGCAACAATACCAATACAATACAATATAATTTATTCTTGTATAGCCCAAAATTACACAAGAAGTGCCGCAATGGGCTTTAACAGGCTCTGCCTTTTGACAGCCTCCAGCCATGACTTGCTCCGAAGACAAAGGAAAAACTCCCAAAAAACACTTGTAGGGGAAAAATGGAAGAAACCTTGGGCAACGCAATTCAAAGAGAGACCCCTTTCCAGATAGGCTGGGTGTGCAGTGGGTCTCAAAAAAAAGGGAGTAAATACAATACAATACACAGAAAAGAACACAAGTAATCCTCAATACAATATAATAGTGCAATAGAAATATTACAAGTACAGAGCAAATTCAACAGTAGATGATATTACATAATACGATTTGGATTTTTTCCTGGTCCTGGAGTCCTCGGCCATCAAGCTCCCTCCCCCAATTTGCCATTCCATAGCTGAGTCAGCACTGGGCTAGCCAATGCAATTAAAGGATCCATCTACCTGACGATTCTTGCGATCATCCATCAGAGATGACTTTACCTTAGGCAGGTAAAACAACTTGGCAGTAAGGCAGTGACACCAAGTGCCACATTTGAGTACCAAGAAGAGAAAAAGAACAGGCAATGGTTAGTAACAAATTATAACTATCATATTACTTATGTTTTAGTGCTAATGGCTAACAACAGTGATGCAGTATGTGCAGTTAATCAGCAACTTTAGTCAGAATATGCTAAACTGAAGTAGTGAATCTTCAGCCAGGATTTGAAAGCTGAGACTGAAGGGGCATCTCTTAAAATAGCAGGCAGACCATTCCACAGTTTAGGGGCCCTGTAACTAAAAGCACAACCTCCCACTGTTATTTTATTAATCCTTGGAATGATAAGTAGACCAGTATCTTGAGATTCTTAATGTGTGTTCTGGTTTGTAAGTCATGATAAGTTCAGATAATTAAGCCGGAACTTGGCCATTTAAGGCTTCACATGTTAAATGGAGGAATTTGAAATATGCCCTAAATGTAACTGGGAGTCAGTCTAAGGATTTAAGAACTGGAGTTAAGAGTTTGCATTTTCTTGTTCTTGTAATAATATTGCAGCAGCATTTTGGATTAATTGGAAGCTGTATCAAGAACAGTTTCAACATCCAGTGAACACCAAATTGCAGTATAGTAGAGTCTCGCTTATCCGACATAAACGGGCCGGCAGAACGTTGGATAAGAGAAAATGTTGGATAATGGCAGGTGTTAAGAAAAAGCCTATTAAATGTCAAACTATGTTATAATTTTACACATTATGAACCTAATAATCATGTTTTACAACAAAACAACAGAATAAATTAACTGAAAAATGAACTTACAGTTACAGAATTGTCTGAAGTTAAATACAGTATCTACTGTACTTAAAAAGTTCAGTCCTGTGATGATTTAAAGACATTTTTGATCGTAGTCTGCTCTCCTGATGAGTGCCATTTCTTAACTGTCAAGTCTCTACATCTTTGCAGCATCATTATGTCGATTCCTGTAGCTTCTTCTTGTTGCTAAATGTAATTTATTACAGTTTCTAGAGCCTTAACTTTGTCACTCATATAGTCAACATCAGTACGAGCGTATACTGTTTACTACAGCATTGTGACTGCGTGTGTGTGTGTTTGTGCTGTGACGCGCAAGTCCCCATCTTGCACCTGAAAACACGAAGCTGAGTCTCAGTACTTTAGTAACACCAGCTTTATTAAGCTTGAAACAGCAACATGGTGGTTATTTATTGTAGGGGATGTGCCATTCTCCTATACACAGACACAGCAGTCATGCAGGGTTGGGGGAGAGTAATACTGTGCCCTGCGCATTTATAATGTTCCTTGTTCCTTGTATCACCCATCGACGGCAGGTGCTTATAGCATGTCCATGATCTGTTCGGATTTGCTTTTATGGTGAATTTCTTACAGTGCTGGAAGACTGCGATTGCTTTGGGATGCTCTTCCGCGTGTCGTCCCGTTGGGTGGAAACCCACAAGAGTTTAGAAACTCACTCACACCAGCCATGATTCTTTTCAAAGGTAAAGTTCAGGTTAATTTGCTTTATGTATTTTTACTTTATATTTTGTATTAATCATTTTATATGAATAGTTTACGGTTGTGGAATGAATCATCTGAGTTTCCATTATTTCTTATGGGGAAATTCACATTGATACACTGTACGAGTGCTTTGGACTGCGAGCACATTTCCAGAACGAATTATGCTCGCAAACCAAGGTTCCACTGTAATTAGCTGCAGTAGAGTAGGGAGCAACAAAAAATAGACTACGCTCACACTCACAACTTTCACTTCTTGTTGCCGATTGATGCGTTTTTTTTTTGTTTTTTTTTTTTGCGGTGGGACGTTGGATAATATGGAATGTTGGATAAGCGAAGGTAGGATATGCGAGACTCTACTGTAATCAATCCTACTAGAAATCTTCTTCTTCTTCTCAATAGGGGTCACCACGGCAGATAATCTTCTTCCATATCTTTCTGTCCTCTGCATCTTGTTTTGTTACACCCATCACCTGCATGTCCCCTCTCACCACATCCATAAACCTTCTCTTAGGTCTTCCACTTTTCCTCTTACCTGGTAGCTCTATCCTTAGCATCCTTCTCCCAATATACTCAGCATCTCCCCTCTGCACATGTACAAACCAAACAATTTCGCCTCTCTGACTTTGTCTCCCAAACGTCCAACTTGAGCTGATCCTCTAATGTACTCATTTTTAATCCTATCCATCCTTGTCACACCCAATGTAAATCTTAGCATCTTTAACTCTGCTACCTCCAGCTCTGTTTCCTGCTTTCTGGTCAGTGCCACCATCACCAAAACATATAACACAGCTGGTCTCACTACCATCCTGTAGACCTTTCCTTTCACTCTTGCTGATATCCGTCTGTCACAAATCACTCCTGACACTTTTCTTCACCTATTCCACCCTGCCTGCACTCTCTTTTTCACCTCTCTTCCACAATCCCCATTACTCTGTACTGTTGATCCCAAGTATTTAAACCCATCCACCTTTGACAACTTTACTTCTTGCATCCTCACCATTACACTGACCTCCCTCTCATTTACACACATGTATTCCGTCTTGTTCCTACTGACCTTCATTCCTCTCCTCTCTAGAGCATATCTCCACCTCTCCAGTGTCTCCTCAACCTGCTCCCTACTATTGCTACAGATCACAATGTCATCAGCAAACATCATAGTCCATGGGGACTCCTGTCTAATCTTGTCTGTCAACCTGTCCATCACTATTGCAAATAAGAAATGGCTCAGAGCCGATCCCTAAGGTAATCCCACCTCCACCTTGAATGCATCCGTCATTAATACAGCAGTATGTACGTCTTGGGAACTGTAGGCCTGACATTGTGGTCAGCAGCACAGGAGCGCCACAGGGGACTGTGCTTTCTCCGGTCCTGTTCAGGCTATAAACATCGGACTTCTAATACAACTCGGAGTCCTGCCACGTGCAAAAGTTTGCTGACGACACTGCTATCATGGGCTGCATCAGGAGTGGGCAGGAGGAGGAGTATAGGAACCTAATCAAGGACTTTGTTAAATGGTGCGACTCAAACCACCTACAACTGAACACCAGCAAAACCAAGGAGCTGGTGGTGGATTTTAGGAGGCTCAGGCCCCTCCCGGACCCCGTGATCATCAGAGGTGACTGTGTGCAGAGGGTACAGACCTATAAATACCTGGGAGTGCAGCTGTATGATAAACTGGACTGGACTGCCAATACTGATGCTCTGTGTAAGAGAGGACAGAGCCGACTATACTTCCTTTAGAAGGTTGGCTTCCTTCAACATCTGTAATAAGATGCTGCAGATGTTCTATCAGATGGTTGTGGCGAGCGCTCTGAGGAGGCAGCATAAAGAAGAGGGACACCTCATGCCTGGACAAACTTGTAAAGAAGGCAGGCTCTATTGTAGGCACGGAGCTGGACAGTTTGACATCTTTAGCAGAGCAGTGGGGGCTGAGCAAGCTCCTGTCAATCATGGAGAATCCACTGCATCCACTGAACAGTATCATCTGCAGACAGAGGAGCAGCTTCAGCGACAGACTGCTGTCACTGTCCTGTTCCACTGACAGACAGAGGAGATTGTTCCTCCCCCACACTATGTGACTCTTCAGTTCCACCCAGGAGGGGTAAACGTTAACACTATGCAAGACTGTTATGCCTGCCTCGCACTCTCTTCTTGCATTTTTTAACTTGTTCATCTTTAATTAATATTGTTTTTATCAGTATGCTGCTGCTGGTGTATGTGAATTTCCCCTTGGGGATTAATAAAGTATCTATCTATCTATCTATCTATCTATCTATCTATCTATCTATCTATCTATCTATCTATCTATCTATCTATCT